>VXBQ01017254.1:224322-257445 GCA_013400175.1 Phainopepla nitens | reverse complement strand
GGTCAGGTCCCAGAGAGGATCCCTGCCGGGTGGCTGTGCCCGGCCGGGCTGGGCACGGCAGCGGTGCCGGGAGCTGCAGAGCCCGAGCCGGCCAAGCCAGCCCTGCTTGGCAGCGTGCCCGCGGGGCCATTTCGGAGCACCGGCGGATGGGGAGGGCTCTGCAAGCGGGAATTGCCTCCCTCTCCCCGGCAGACGGGAGGAGGAGGAGGAGGAGGATTCCCCTGGGGCTTTCAACCCTCCCCTGCCGCTGCTCAGCCCATCCTGCAGCACCAGGGAGCACCAGGCAGTGCTGGATCCTGGATCCGCAGCACCCACAGCAGCACCCCGGGCTCCTCACCCTCCCAACGCCCCCGCAGGGACCTCCCCCGCGTGGGGCTTCCCGGGAACGCAGACCCCACGGTGCGTGTGCCCCATGCTGCAAATTCCCAGCTCAGCCTCCTCCCCAGCGCGTGTGGCGTGTCAGGGATGCGGATCCCAGCTCCCATCCCTCCCGGCTTGCAGGGAAAGTGGTTTTATGCCCCTGGAACAGCTCCCCTGGGAGCAGTGTCACAGCTCGGGCCATGCTGTGCTCTGGCCAGGGCCATTCAGTGCCTGCCTGGCTGCAGCTTCTCCCCTCAGAGCCTTTGAAGCCCGCACACGCCGTTAAAACACCGCCTGAAATATTTATCGAGTCAATTTTCAACTCACATAAACTCCGTGCTTACTAAGGGGGAAAAAAATAAAAAAATAAAGAATTCCTTCTCATTTTCCGTGAATCCCTGAAATGCAAATTGAGCCGCCGGTGCCAGGTGGGCTGGGTGCCACCCATCCCTCGGGATGCAGGACATGCTCTGCACTCCCACGCTGCCAGCTCCTGCTCCCCGTGGCCTCGTGGGGCTGTGTGCTGTCCCTGTCCCTGCCTGGGTCCCTCTGCTCCTGGCACAACGAGCTTTCGGCTCCCCCCGAGGGCTGGAGCAGCTGCTGGGGCCCTTTGCTGTTCCAACAGCCCGGGTTGGCGCAGCCGGGGCTCCCCGAGCAGCCCCAGCCGGGCAGGACCGCAGCGAGGAGCCTTTGTGTCCCTGCCGGAGCAGCGGGGAAGAGGAGGGGGAGATTGGCGATGAAAATGGAGCTGTGGCTGTTTGAGTTTCCCCGGCAGAAGAGCCATTAGCGCTAATAACAGAGCAGAGGGCACTTCCCATCCGCAGCCTCGGAGCACTTTGCACGCAGCCATTTCCCCCCAGCTCCTCACCCCGCTGCGCCGGTGGGTGTGGGATGCCGGGGATGCTCCTTCACTGCTCCTCCACCCCCGGAACGGGAGGGAAAAGGGCTGGGATCCATCTCCGTGCCCCACCGCCTCTGGCAGAGATGGTGCTTCACTTGTCCTCTCCTTCGAGGGCTTTCTGTCGTCTCCAGAAGGTCTCTCAGGGACTCTGGGGTTGGGCACGGGTGCATCCTAAAAAGCCTTGCCTCATCTCCTAGGCCTGTGGAAGACAGGGAGCACAGGGACACCTGCCCAGCGAGGCCATCAGGGCCTGGCAGTGACCAGAATTTCATCCCAACCGGTGCCAGGAGATCCAGGGAGAGGACAGGGACAGGCAGGGAGCTGCTGTGGCGGGAGCTCCCCTGCAGTGGGGCAGGGGGATGTGGGAAGGCTTTTCAGGCAAAGCACACGGCTCTGAAGCCAAGCTGTTGCTGTAAGAGCACTGCAGCGGGGCTGGGAGAGCAGCTCCGACAGGCTCTGGTGATAAGCAGGAATTAGAAATGCATTAGGAGCCGCTTCAAAGCCCTCCCCGAGCGGAGCTGCGGCGTCTGATGTCACAGATGCTCTGTGCTGAGGCTGGGCTGGGGCTGGCACAGGGCTCTGCCTGCCCCATGTCCCCAGGGCCACCACACGGGTGCCAGGGTGGTGCCTCCTGTGTGCCCCAGCGAGTGCCACGTCCTGGGGAAGAGCCGTGCCCCCCTCAGTGCCCAGCTCCTGGCAGCTCCCAGCCCGCTTCCCTGGGTGCAGGAATGTGTGGGTGCTCCCGGGATGTCACCCCTGGGTGCAGGTGGGATCACACAGGGTCTGTGCCCCGAGGCTGCAGCAGCCAGCAGCTCCCTTCTCCTGAGGCAGGGAGGAGGGGAGAGAAGGGAAAATCCCAAATGCTGCCACCACCCAGCCCCTCTCACACAGCTGGGATGGATCCCGGGGTGGGATTTCACCTGCCCCTCTCACACAGCTGGGATGGATCCCGGGGTGGGATTTCACCTGCTCCTCTCACACAGCTGGAATGGATCCTGGGGTGAGGTCCCACCTGTCTTTCCCACACCCAGCTCCTCTCTCCCAGCCAGGTCCCAGCTGGGCCCTGGGAGAGGCTGGAGAGGATGTGTTCAGCAGCTCTTTGGGACACCCCAGATCCATTTAGGGACATTCCCCCTCCCTCCTCCGAGCAGGAAATTAACCCCAGTCTATTTTCTAAACCTTGCCAGGGAAGCCAATCTGCCATGAGTCCTGGAGGCCGTGTAGAGGCCCAGGCGTAGCTCTGGGATCCCAGCCAAGGATATTCCCACCGGAAAATCCTGTAAGGGAGAGATGTCAGCCCCCAGGCCCCATCCTGCTGATCCCTGCTGCGTGGAGGAGGCAAAGGCAGGGTGCAGGGTTGGGGTGCAGGGGTTAACTCCGGGGTGCAGCTCCTCCTGCCAGCCCCAGGGCTCCTTTCCATGCTGTTTATTTTTATCCTGCTCTTGATGGATCGGTGCGCGGCGTCGACATTGCCAGAAGATTTCCCCCCCAGTTCCATCACACGGCAATTTAAGGTTAGTCTTGCCTGCCAGAATGAGTCAAAAGCTTTTAAAAAGCCAATAAAACAGGCATCTATCTTGCCCTGGTTTGATTCCACTCCTTTGTTTATGGGTGAGGTCACCGGCTCGTGGCTCAGGGAGGAATCCAGGTCACCGGTGGCGGTGACGTGGGGCGAGAGAGGCACTCCCTGCCTGCCTCAGACACCTCTGCTCCTGCGTGGAGGAGTCCACGTGATGGGCTCGCCTCTGGATACTCACACACCGCCTGGCACGGAGCGAGGGGACAGGCAGAGCCCCCTGAGAGCTGGCAGAGCCCCCTGACTGCTGGGAGCAGCGGGGAGGGGAGGCCCAAAACTCCTCCCCAGGGAGGAGATTTCCCCTTGAGGAGCTCACCGGCCTCAGCGACACCCCAGCGCTGGCCAGGAAGCCAAGGAAGGATTCCAGGGAGCAGGAAGCTCATCCCCATCGGGGCAGGGGCTCACCTGGGGATGGTGGAAATGCCCAGCTGGCAGGTTTGGGGAGGCACAGGGGGTTTTGTCCCCAGAGCAGCGCTGTCTCTGCTGCCAGGGCAGATGTTGGTCCCCCTGCCAGGCAGCAGCTGGATGCCCCTCCAGCCCGCTGGTGGAAGGCACAGGGACACCCACGGTGCTCCCAGCCCCTCAGGCTTAGGATCAGCACAGCCAAAGCGTATCCCTTAATCCTCCTCCCAGCCCGGCAGTTGCCATGGAGAGCGCCACGGAGCACTTCTTGTCACCCCCTACCCTGCCTGAGACCCTCCTCCCAGCCCTCCCTCTCGCAGTTTGCCCATTCCAGGTGGAAATCCTGATGGTTCCCCCGGTGCAGCGTCTCTGGGAAAGCTCTTCCAGCCTGGCTTTCCTCTTCCTCCTGGCTAGGACAGTCCACATCCGTCTGTGCCTGTCCCGAACCTGCCAAAGCCATCCACACCTCCCTGATCCCAGATCCCACCTCCTGATCCCACCTCCTGCCCGGCTGGTTCGTGTCCCCTCGCTGCCTTTTCCCAAGGATGGGGACCGTGGAGAGAGGTGACAGCTGTGGCCACGCGGTCCTGGTGCCAGCCCTGTGGGGAGGCAGCGGCAGCTCCCAGCCCGCGGTGGTGCAGAATTCCCAGGTTTTCCATAAACCCCGGTTACATGGCCTGTGCACAGCCATCCGGGAGGGCACGGGGCATCCCAGGCTGCTGCTCCCGGCTCCTTCTGCTCACTGCCAGCCCCTGCCAACCAGGCTGGAGTTTTTGGAGATTTATTTTTAAGGCAGCTGTTGTGGGGCTGTGGCTGGCGCTGAGGATCCGCGGGGCCAGCGTGGTTGGAGGGACGGCAGCTGGAGCGGGGAAGGAGCCGGCGGATGGGCGGGATCCCTTTATCCGGCATCTCTGCGGGCTCCAGCGCGCCCCAGCTCGGCTGGCAGTCAGGAGAGGGCACCTGGGATGCTCCAGGAGGAGAGGACACATGGCCACGCGTCACCTCTGTGCTCACCTCCGGTGACCCCGGGCTGCAGAGCGGCTCTTCCTGCACCTGGCTGGGAGCTCCCTGGGGAGGATGCAGCAACGCGGTGCCAGCAGCGCTCAGCCAGGCCCGGGAGGAGGTGCAGGGGCATGAGGAGCAGGAGGAGGAGCAGGGAATGTCCCCTGAGGTCTGGGCTAGGCACATGACCTGCTGGCACCCTCACGGGTGGGGAGACGTGGGGGTTTAGGATGTGACACCGGGGAGTTGCTGTGGCTCCCTCCCAGCCTGGCAGCTTAGGGGGTCGTCTGTGCTCTTGTAGGGGTGTGGACCCCGAAATCCAGCCCAGCCCCATGAATTTGTTCTCTTTGGCCCCTCCAAGGGAACAGGGGAAGCCACAGCTACCCCTGGAATCCAGCCCAGCCCCCCGAATTTGGTCTCTCTTTGGCCCCTCCAGGGAGTCAGGGGAAGCCACAGATGCCCCACAGACCACAGAGGTGTGGTGGAGCCAGCTCTTCCTCCAGGGTGTTCCTGCAACTGGAGGTGCCCAAACTCCTGAGAATGAGCTGGTTCTCCCCTGAAAGCCCACACAGCTCCCAGCCTGCACCAGCTGCCCGGGATGTACGAGGATGGGAAGCTGCTGCTGGAGTGAGCGGAGCATCCTCCCAGCTCCTGGGAAGCTGCTGCTCTCTGCCTGCTGTCCCTCCCCCCTCAGGAGGGACTTTTCCATGCTGCAGGTAACCCCAATAAGTGGCTTTTGCTCAAAGCTTCGCAGGATGAGACATTCTAGGAAGATAAATCCCTCCCCAGGGACGCAGGTGTCTGGGAGCCACGGTCTGGCCGCAGTGTGGTCACAGTTCCAGCTGTTTGCTGTGCCCCACGGCCTCTGGAACACCCCGAGGCTGTGTGGGAGGTGCCTGCTTGCCCCTCCCCCCCCCCCCCCCCCCCCCCCACCCGNNNNCCCCCGCCCTCTCCACACGAGTGGTCCCCAGGGAAAGCAAGGGAGAAATCATCGGCCGTGTGTTGCTTTTGAAAGAAAATCTGCCCAAAATCAGCTCCCAAAAGTGTCCGTCCAGAGCAGGCAGTGCCTGCTGGAGCCGGGGCACGGCCCAGAGCTCAGAAGGGAACAACAGCTGATTCCTGCACCAGCCCCAGGAGCCGGGCCGGGAGCTCCCGTGGTTTCCTCGTGCCATGGGAAGTGCTGGGCACCTCTGCCCGTGCCCTGGGCCAGGCTCTGCTCTGACCCCGGCATCAGAGG
Source organism: Phainopepla nitens (assembly GCA_013400175.1). Lineage (NCBI taxonomy): Eukaryota > Metazoa > Chordata > Aves > Passeriformes > Bombycillidae > Phainopepla > Phainopepla nitens. The sequence goes on along the minus strand of VXBQ01017254.1, from coordinate 251,967 downwards.
GGAGTTCTGTGCTGGCTGCAGCTGGGCAGTGCAGAGTGCCATCCTCCTGCTCCCTGGATATTCCTGGTTCTCGATTCCTGGCCGCAGACTGGGCTGGATCAGCCCAGGGCTGCTGTTCCCACCATGTGGGGATGTGGATTTTCTACCCCCTGCTCCTCCCTGCAGCCAGGCCTGGCTGGCCGTCTCACCACAGCTGGGCAGCTCCAGGCTCTGGAGATGTGCTGGGCTACTGGAGGGTCCAGATTGGGCCAGCAAATGTGATTTTGGGCAGCAATAGATGAGTGATAACATCTGCCTGCACAAGGGCCGTCAGGCCCACCCAGCTGCCTCTGCTGGCACACTGGGAACAGCAGGGTCCATCCTAGGATCCTTCCTTTCACCCCAGCAAAGGGCTGGGTTTTACCCTGTCCCTTTGTCATGATGAGCCACAGGACCCAGAGGAGCCACAGAGCGGGTCAGGAGTGGCCAGGCTCTTGGCAGAGTGACAAAACCTTTGTGACACATGAGGTGACATGGATGAGGCCCCCTGCCCTTCCTCTGGAGCCTCCTGCTTCAGGGTGACTTCCCCAAATGCTTCCTGGCCCCCAGCCATGGGCCACAGCCACCCTGACATCCTTCAAAAATCCCAAACCAGGGATGGGGCTCCTACTCCTGGCTCCTTGTCACAGCGACCCAGTGATGCTGGCACTGCTGGAAGGTCCCTGCCACCACCACCCGCAGTGTCCCCTCAGTCCCCGCTGCCCTGGGACCCCCCCCAGCTGCACAGCCCCATCCTGGCCAGGGGCTCCTCCGGAGGAGGCACGGAGCAGGACTGGCAGGAAGCGCCGGGGGCTGGCAGTGCCAGCGTGTCCACCCATTTGTCTGTAATTAAAAGTTGTGTGTAGAGATTTCCTGTGACACGTCCCGCGAGTCCAGCTGCAGACACGGTGCCGTTGGAAGCAGGAGATGCTAATGAGTGCTTGTGCATATTAAATACCTTGTTTACACTTAGACAACAGCCGGTGGAGCTGGGGGAAGGAGGGGAGGTGGCTGCAATCTTCACTCAGGCTTTCTGCCTCTCAGGAGCTGCTGAGCTTGGGTTAGGCCAGGCTCTGGCTGCAGGGATAGTCCAGGGCTCTCAGCAGTGATGCCACCACCCTGCCTCAAGTGCCCTGAGTGTCACTCAAATCTGCCCAGGGGCCCCTGTGTGGTGTTGAGGCTCAGGGGAGTTGGGGGAAGAAGGGCTGGTCTCACCTGAAACTGGCCATGGGGGCCTGGGGGAGCTGGGAAAGAGGAGAAGGCAGCAGGATCAGGGGGGCAGCAGGAGCCACCCTGCCCAGGCACTGCCCACACTCAGCAGCCAGTCCCTCACTGCCTGGTGGCTCTGGAAAGGTCCCCAGCCCTCCCTTGTCCCTGGGCAGGATCCCAGCCTGCCCAGAGGGACAGCTCTGGCTCTGGGGTGTGGCTGGACTGGGGTTTGTCAGCACATTCTGCCCTTCCTCAGCAGTGTGGGGGGCTGAAGTGAGGGCTCAGGGGCTGTCCTGGCTAATGGTGGCCTTGGGCTGCTGCCACAGTTCCTGCTCCCTTCCCTGTCAGATGACCCTCCCTGCCCTGCTGAGTCAGCAGGAATCCCCAGCCCAGGGCCCTTCCAGGCTCCAGGAGAAAATATTTCAGGAGAAATCCTAAAAATAAGGAAGGGCAGGCACAAGGGCAGCAGCTTCAGCCCTGCTGCTCCCCAGGCTTGCCAGGCTGGGGGACAGCTCTCAGCAGGGCAGGAATCAGGCAGCTCCCTCCACCTGCATTCAGAGAGCTGACAAACTCCAGGAAGGAGCTCCAAGGACATCAAACAGCCCTCAGTGTGACCCCAAGGTCACTGCCCGGGCTGTGGGTCACCCTTCCCTGGCCAGCATCCTCCATCTCCATCCACACCCAGCAAGCTCCGGCTCCCCGCAGCACCCAGCAACCATGGGCAGGAGCTCTGCCAGCTCCCCCCGCTCTGGGGCATCCTCAGGGGGCTGCTGGGTCCCTGCTGCCCTGAAACCACAGCTTCAGCTCGGCTGCTCATTGCTGCTGCCTCGGGAGGAGGCTCCCAGGGTGACGCAGGCAGGCCCCTCATGTGCCACCCCGCATCCCAGCCCGCGCTGTCCCAGAGCCTCGTGCTGAGGCTCCCGGGAGGCCAGACCGGGCTGAATGGCTGATGTGATCGCTGCCAGGCTGCCTGAGCTGGGCACTGTGCAGTTGTTTCTTGCCCAGCTCCCTCCAGGGACAGGCAGGCGGCAGCGCCGGGAGCAGTTGGAGAAGGCTGGAAGGGCTCGGCTCTGCACTGACAGAGGTGGCGTCGAGAGCCGAGCTGGGACCCTCGGGGACACACCCCACAACACGCCCCCGGCAGCAGCTGCACCTCGGCAGCATCGCTGGTGTGTTTTCCCCGTGTTCCCTGTAGCGCCTGGAGCGAGTTCCCGCAGCGAGGTCCCCAGCCGCACACGCCTGAGCGAGCCGGGCCGGGGACAGCCCGTGACTGGAGCCCTGGATGCCTCCAGAGGAGGGAAAGCGAGCACTGGGAATGCGGGGCTGCCTTGGCTTGTGCCAGGCTGGGCAGGAGGTGGGAGGGCCGGCGGGAGGATCCCAGGGACCCCAGCATGTGCCCGGTGACAGCAGCAGGGCCCTGTGGCAGCGCCCCCCCAGCCCCAGACACCGCTCAGGACACGCAGAGCCCGCCCCTGTACCCCGGTGGCCGATGAGAGGTGACCCAGGGAGCTCGGTGTGTCCCCACAGGGTGATCTTACACTGACTGTGCCAGCCGGGGCAGCTCACTGAACTCACACCCTGTGAATTCCCAACCCCTGCCTCCAGGAATTCCCAACCCCTGTCTCCGTAGCTTCCTCGCCGTCGGTCTCACACCTCAAGGGAGGGGGGATCCTGTTTGCACCCCTGCCTGCTCCCCTCAGGGTGCTCCCCAGGGGCACAGGGATGGCTGGGGCTGCCTGGCAGGACTGGCACTGGGGGCACACAGGGGGCTGTGGGACCCCAGTGGCTGACCCCAGTGCTCATGGCTGCTGTGGGGGAGTCTGCAGCAAAGCTTTTTTGGGGAGGGAAAATGCCTTTTGGGGTTCAAGAAAGCCTTGGGGCAACAGGCTGAGCCCCTGGGACACGGTCCCTTCTCCTGGAGCCCTGTGTGCCCAGCGTGGGGCAGGTAGGTGTCCCTGCCTTGGTGACAGATGTCCCCTTCCCTGCCTGCACTGTCCCCAGAGCTACAGCTCCCAGCGAGCGAGTGGCCAAGATGCCACCAAAGTGCCACCAAGCGCCGGGTGCCGGTCCTTGCCCACACCCGCTGAGGAGCCGGGGAGGATCCGATTCCCTCTCACACCGTGGTGGGCTGGGGGCTGGCAGGAGCCACCAAAGTGCCACCCTCCGCGTGTGGTTCTTTGACCCTGACCCCGTCAGCAGTTTCTCCATCCCACCTGCGCCCTGGAGCTCTGCCCACCCCTCCCACAGCTCCCACCCAGCCCCGGCGTTCCACGGAGCTGCCAATCGCGAGCGTTTTAAATGTTAATGACGACGTTTCAGATTTGTAGTGGAAACTAATTAAAATTGTTATTGTTAGCGGGTTTGAATTGCCCAGGTGTGAATCATTATCCTCATTAAAATAATCAGGGAGACGGGGATGTGACAGGAGAGCAGATGGATGAGGAGCAGCCTGAGCCAGAGACCCGGCCGGCCGGGGATCCTCAGTGCCCAGGGGAGAGGGGGCAGCGGGGCCCACAGACCCCGGCCCAGCCCAGCCTCTCCTGCCCCGTGGGACTGTCCCACACAGCTGCAGGCTGTGGGATGTTGGCAATGTCCAGAGCAGGAGCGACGCCGCGACAGGCTGCAAGGCTGGATTTGGTCACCAGCCATCATTCCTGCCCCGTCACGGCTCCTGCTCCCGGCCGAGCCATCCCGCCGTGTCCTGGCTGCGCTGCCCTGTGTCCCCCCAGCGCGGGGACCGTCACCTTCCCGACACGGACTCCCCGGAGCGGCGGGGTGCGCTTCCTGCCCGCTGACGGTAATGGGGTGACACTCCCCAGGCTCGGGTGGGGATCTGGAGGCTGCGGGGCTCCTGCTGCAGCTGCCAGGCTGGGGGACACGGGGTGGCTCCCGGCGCAGCCCCGCCGGAGCCAGCGGGCCGCTCACGCCCTGGGGCTGCTGGTGGCCCGGGTGGCCCCGCGTCGCCGCAGCTGCTCGGGGCCCTGCGGTTCTGTCTGCAGGGAACAAGGGCCCCTTTCTGCCCCGTGAATGGGCTCAGTGTGCGCAGCCCCCGGCCGCACCCCGCAGCCCCCGGCCGGCGGGGCTGGGGTCAGCGGGACCCCGCGGGCACGGAGCTATTCAGGGAAAGGGCACGGACCTCCCCGCGCTCAAGGTCGCCTTTGTGCCACGAATCCCAGAGCCGGGGCTCCCCTGGGGACGGGCGGTGACACCAAAGGGAGGAATGATGTGGCACACGGCCAGCGCTGGGACTCTTTACGGCCAGTCTCCCCCCGAGGCTGTGTCTCATCCCTTGTCCCCAGCTGCGTGGAGTGGCTCTGGAGATGCTCTTGCTGGTTCCCAGGATTGCAGCTGGGAAAGGTGGCACCGGGAGCCGTTTGCCAGGCGCTGGCCACAGGTGACTGCGGGGATGTGCTGGCCAGGTGGCACTCAAGACTAGTTTATCTGCTGATGTTTTCATCTATTGACAAATCTATTATTGATGATACACTTTCCTGGGCTTGGCAGAGCTCTGTCCGTGCTCCAATCATATCCATCCAATAAATCTCAGCCGGGGCTTTGCCATTGCTGCTGAATTAATTATCCCCAGATTGTTTTTTCATAAATATTTGACAAGCACTAACAATGCAAGGCGTGAAGCCCCCTGGTAATTCTGTGGCTCCAAACTCCCCTTCAAAGGGAGCTGTCACCTCCAGCACTGCAGGACCGAGGTGGCTCCAGGAGACACAGAAGGGCTGGGGCAGGAGCTCCCCCCTGGGCTGGGGGGTTTCCCACAGGGAGGTGTAAATGGGGCACAGCACCCAGACCCATTTAATTCATGCATCAAAGGAGAAACAGGGACAGCAAACCGGCCCAAATTGGATGGATGAGGATTGGGCAGGACAAGGACGAGGTGTGGAGCTCCTGGGATGCACAGCTGGGATGCTCAACCCCCTCTGTGACAGCAGAGCTGGGCTGATGGATCATGGAATAGCCCAAGGTGGAAGGGACCCACAAGGATCATCCAGTCCAGGTCCTGCTGCTGCACAGGACAATCCCAACAATCCCACCCTGGGCCATTGTCCAACTGCTCCTGGAGCTCTGGCAACCTCACCACTGTGATCCCTGCCCTGGATGTCGGGTGTTGGGAATGTTGGGCATTATCCAGCAGAAAGCCTTGGCTTGGTGTCACTGAGCTGTGATGAGGGAGTGGGGTCCCAGGAAGAGGTCACCCATACGGGGCAGTCTGTGGGGCACCCGTGCCTCTGCCCAGAGCCCAGACCTCTCTGCACTCTGATATCCTCACACTGCTCTTCCTGCAGACACAGCCTGCGTGCCGTGCCCCTGGAATGGGATGACGTGGAAAACCTGGCAAAGCTGGGATCAGCCTTGGGGCTGGGTTCCAGGCACCCACCCTGTCCCACAGCATCTGGGGAGGGCACTGGGAGAGAGTGAGAGCCTGTGCCAGGGGGCTTGGGGATCCCACGGGACCCCAGCCAGCCGGGCTGCGGGCATGGGGAGGGAACAGGGATCCAAATGCTGGCAGAAGGCTGCGAGAAGCACCACAAACCCAGAGCAAGCACTGGAGGCGGCACAAGGCGGCTCCAGCTCAAGCAAGGAGAAGAACTGGAAGGTTCCCAGCAAAGCCTGCAGCTGGGAGGGAAATCTCTGCTGGAGCGGGAGCCACCACAGCCAGTCTGCAGCTCTCCCTGCCGGGCCTGAGGGGCTGGGAGCAGCAGCCAGGATGCTGCTGGAGCCCAGCACAGGCCAGCAGGTACCCAGAGAGTCCCCAGGGACTCCGCAGAGCTCACAGAGCTCAGCAGGCACGAGGCCTTCAGCAGCTGAGGTGGGAAATGCTCTCGTTCTGCGGCACTCGGAGCACAGCCTGGAACAATCTTTGGGAAGGGCTGGGCTGTCCCAACCCCACAGAATCCATCCTCTGCTCTCCTACTCAGCCCAAAGTCAGGCAGGGAGGGGGTGTCACCCACCTGAGGAGGCTCTTCCCACCTGGCCCAAGTCCCGACCTCTTCTCTGGGATGGGTCTGAGCGGAGGCCCCAGCTCCAGGTGGTGACACTGCCACTGAAGGAAGAGCTCTGGGCAGCCCCTCACACACCACCAGGATTCCAGGATAAACTGGCAGTGGACCAAAGCACAGATGCTGAACTCGGCTGGGCAAATTAAACGGAGAGAAAGGAGGCCAAAAGCACCCGGGAGAGGCTGGGAATGGCTCTGAGGCTGGAATCTTCCTCGCAGAGATGCACCAAGACGTGCTGGAGGTGGGAGTGTGGAGCCCTCCCCCAGGGAAGGGGCTGGCACGGGGCAGGGTGACTCTCAGCTGGTTCCTGGAGTTATCAAACAATTAAAGAAGTGATAAATTTAGCCCGTGGAACAGGAAATTGGCAATAATGCCGGAATGAAAGGAAGCAGTTGAGCTAACTGCTGGGCACTCTACAAAATTGGCTATAAAAAAGAAGGACTGCCATAAATACGAGGGCAGCCAGGAAAGGACATTGCTGGTAATGAAACCCCTGCTCCCCATGCGGGAAATGGGAAGACACAGAGCTGGAGATGGGAAAATATCAACTGTGGCAGAAGGAGTGGGAACGGACGGACAGCAGCCAAGACTATGCTGGCTTCTCTCATCCCTGGATTGATGGTGTTGCACTGAGAGGCTCCAAAAACTCCACAATGCTCAGAGTGCTGCGCTGAGCTGCAGCAGCGTCCCTGAGGAGAGGTGGGAATGGGCGGGGACAGGCACCGGGATAATGGGAGAGCTCATTCCCTGGGACTGCTTTGCACGATCCAGGAATGCCGGGAGCGGGGTCAGGCAAGTGGAAATTGCCTTTGAAGGCCTCTCCCCAGCGAGCAGCAGCCTTTGGGAAGCTCTGGGCTCTGCGGAGCCGCCGGAGCCGTTCCCCTCCTTGCGAGGCAGCAACAACAACACTTCCCCGACCAAACCGAGCTAATGAGTTGTTAACAGAGACCGGAGCTATTTTCAGCTGATCCAGGACAAAATATTCAGCAGAATTCCAGCTACGGGAGGAAAAAACCTGACAACACAGCTGTCTTGTGCTCCAGAGGCAGGAAACCGGGATCTCACGGGATGCAGGCGCATCCAGGGCCCCTTGGGCTGGTGGCCACGAGCCCTCCATTCCCTCTGCCTTCGTGTGGAGAGGGCTCAGGGGGGTTTCACTGCTCTGCTGCCAAGAACTGAGCAGGGTTTGGCTGGTCCAGGCCGCCCTGCATTGGTGGCATCCCTGGTGGGACACGGAGCTGATGGCTGGGAGCTGGGGCGTGGCCAAGGTTTGTCCCGTGGGTTGGTCACCACGTGTGGAGGAGCTGCTGGAGTTCTGAGGCCACGGGTCAAGCACGAGGCTGCTCTGGGGAATGTCCACCCCAGAGAGGGAGGGGGCTTCTCTTGGCACAGAGCTGTCCCACAGCCCCCCTCCCACCCCTGGGGAGCTAAAGGGGCATGGGGAGGGTTCTGGGGGTCTCTGAGGAACCCCGAGGAGCGCAGGGGTCCCCACACGCCCCGACTCTGGGTGCCTGCTGTAGCAGCCGTGCTCGAGGCCCTGCCCATGGCCCCCCTCCAGGGCTCTGTCCTTTGCTCCCGTTCCCAGCTCATCCCTGGATGGATTCCAACAGTCCCGCTGTGCCCTGCAGCCATCCCTGAGCCCTTCCCAGCCTGCAGCACCTCCATGGCCAAGAGAGCACCTGAACATCCATCCCAGGCTTTATTTCCGTGGAACTGAGGTTGGCTTCAGGCTCGGAGACCGCAGGGAGAGGCAGTGCAGAGGAAATGCTGTTTTATAACACCCTCCTGCCCATCTGTCGTGATCCTGACCCTCAGTCCCAACAAATGTCGCTTCCCCTGCTCTAAGGTGGTCCCTCCTCAGCTCTCTCCTGGAGCTCTGGCAACCTCGCCCCTCTGTGCTGCAGGTTCCCCCAGGCTGGGAGGTCCTGCCCCATCCCTTCCCTGCACCCAGCCCATGCCCACAGCCTGGGTGCTCCGTGGGGACAATGGGGTGAGGGATTGAAGGGGACTGAGGTGACCCTGGCGGTGCCCAGACCTCCCCCAGCATTCCTGAACCTGCATGGAACACCAGGGGGTACAGATGGAGGGAAAACCCCACCTGAGGCGGCTCCCGGCCCGGAACCGGGGTGGATTCGGGCACCTCCAGGGTCCGAAATCCCCGACACAGCCAGAGGAGAGCTGCAGCCACGGCAGGGGACGCAAAACCCCCGGCACAGGCTGCTGCCTCTGCGGGAAAGCTGCTCCGAGACGAAACATCCTCTCACCTCTCGGCGCAGGCTCAGCGAGCAGCCGGCTCCTCCCGCGGCCGCAGCCGGAGCCGGGCAGGGAATTTCCCCCGGGCACGGCGGGGTCCGCAGGGCAGCGCCGGGCACCTGGAGCCGCCCCGGGCTGGGGACGGCTGAGGCCGCCGGAGCCACGCGGGAGCCACCGCACGGAGGCTGCGGTGCCGAGGAGGGGACAGCTGAGTCACCTCGGAGAGTGCAGCCCACGCTCACCCGTCTCCCACCAGCAATTAATGCCAGCACTAAATACAAACACGGCCCCGTTAGTCACCAGCGGGACGTGGCCAGGCGGCAGCGCCGAGCCTTCCCCAGCAGCAGCTTTAAAAATGAAACAAACTCCCACGTGGAAACCTCCAGCTCCTCTCGGATCTGCTAATTTATTCCCCTTGCTGCTGCTGCTCAGCCTGCAGACAGGCCCCAGCGTGTGGGATGAGTCCAGAGCTGCCCGTGCCCACCTTCCCCGGGAAAAGAGCAGCCAGAAAGGGGCAGGGGGAAGGGGAGAGCCTGCCAAGGGATGCAGGGCAGGATGCAGCTCTGAAGCACACGGGGCTCTGGAGAAGACCTGTGGGGGAACAGCCCCTGCCTGAACCATACAGGGCTGGAGCTGCACCACTGCGGCCCCAGCCTTCTCTGGATGACGAGTCCTGTGGGGTTTTATGGATCACAGCTCCCTGCTCTCCCTGCAGGCAGTGGCTGGACACATTTTGACAGCTCACAGTGCTTAATGCAGCCGGTGGCCGTGACCCCACATTCCGCAGGAGCTGGAAATCGATATTTTCTCACCAGGCGCTGTGAAATCCGTGGGGTGGCATGAAAGGCCCCCCTGCTCTGCCAGGGTTATCCCAGGATGGGGCAGCACATCCCTGCTGCTCTCAGGGGCTCTCTCGGGCTCCTTTTGGGGAGCAGCTGCTGTCATTTAATATAAATAATGAGGCAGAACCCAATCAGGCTCTGTGCCACCCCCAGAGTTGGGCTGAGTGGAGGTGGCCCATCACTGTCACCAAGTGCCACCCTGCTCTGCTGAGGCTGCTGCTCCTGCTCCCTCTTCCTGCCATCTCCAGGCCACCTTGTGCAGCAGCAGAGCAGGAAGGCCTGTCCTGGAGCCACCCAGGGACCCACCCAGAGCCCACAGATCCCCCAGGCTGGCACTCCCAGAGATGGGAACGCCTCTGGCTGCTGCTCATTCCACACCTCCAGAGAGATACTGGGACCAGTATCGGGCAGGGCCAGGGTGTCCCAGCCCCCCTGGATCCCTGGGGTCTCACAGACACACCAGGAGCAGTGTCTGGCAGCCTCCACGCACCCCTCTGGCAGCGGGGCCCAGCTGCCTGGGCACCTCTGGATAATCCATCTGCTGAACACGCTACAGGCCATTAGCTTTAACTAGAGGGAGTTGCGGGGAGAATCATTAAAGGAAAAGTTCACAATGCAATTAATAAAGCACCTCATTAGGTCTCCTTCCTCTCTGAGTGTGCAGCTCCCACTGCCGGCTCTGGTGCTCCTGCTCCCCTGCTCTCAGGAGATCATTTTCCTTTCCTTTTCCTCTCAGGACATGCTCTACCTTTCCTTTTCCTCTCAGGAGATACTTTTCCTTTCCTTCTCCCCTCAGGAGATGCTTTTCCTTTTTCCCTCAGGAGATGCTTTTCCTTTCCTTTTCCTCTCTGGAGGTGCTTTTCCTTTTCCCCTCAGGAGATGCTTTTCCTTTCCTTTTCCTCTCTGGAGGTGCTTTTCCTTTCCCTTTTCCCTCAGGAGGCAGCACAGGGCTGGAGATGGCGCTGACTTCTCTGGGGATGTGATGGGGCCTGGAGGGTTTTACCCCACCAGGGTCCTGCCCAGGTGTCACCCAGCTCTGGGATCCTTCAGGGCAGCTCTCCATGCCCAGGGCACAGGAGGGACGAGCAGCATGCAAATCCATCCCTGGGGGGGCGATGCAGGCTCCAGGCCGCATCCCCTGCTCTGTCCCCGTGGTCCTGTTCGTTGTGGGGGATCCAACAGCACCTCCAGGGCTGCTGACACTTCAACCCTGTGCTCCTGGGGCTTCATTCCAGCCAAAAGCCGGATCCTTTACCCCCTCAGGCTCTCTGCACTTCTGCACAAGCTCGTGAGAGCCAGGCAGTGCCAGTGTCCCGGGCCAGGGGGGTTCACCACTCTCCCAAAGAAGGGAGCCCAGAAGGAGGCCGAGGGCTGCATTTGGGGATTTGCCGCCCAGAGCCTCCTCCAGTGGCACATGGGATCTCCTGGGTTGGATCCAGACGGTGTGGAAGGGCAGCCCAGGCTCCAGGCTGGCTCCTGGCTGTGCTTGGCTGGCGATGGTGGCCACGGGCTTTGTTGCCACTTCGGCCACCGCCAGACACCCGGGCTGCTTTCAGGGACCGGTTTCATGTCTCCTCTCTCAGCTGCTCAAGGTCCCTTTTGCTCCCCTCTGCCAGTGCCCAGGGGAAGTGCCTGGGACCCTGTGCCAGATGTGTCTGCACAGCAGCCCAGGGGGACACGGCTGGGAAGTGCCACAGGGGCTGTCATTCCTGGCTGCTCTTTTTGCTCCCAGCCCCTGTCTCCCATCTCTGGCTCTGTTTCGGTTTCCTTCATCTCATCCTCACCCTTGACAAAACTCCAAGGTCCCGGCTCCCACTGGGAGGGAGGGTGTTCCCAGAGCCAGGGCTGCTCCAGAGCCACCCATGCCATGCCGAATTCCCAGGGGAGCAGCATCCTGATCCCAGCAGGGATCCCACTGCAAGGAAAGAGCAGCATGGTGGGGCTGGGGGCTCCCTCTGGCTGTGCAACCAGGAGAGGGGAGAGCAGAGATCCTGGGAAGCAGTGGCAGTCCTGGCCAGTGGAGCCTCTCCATGGGATTCAGGGCTGGATTCAGCTGCCCTTCCTGGCAGGTGGAATATGGAGGCAGTGAGGGAATTGCACCCCTTGGAGGAGGGAAAGAGGCAGGTGAGCACGGAGGTGTCCCTTGGACAGAGCTGGAGCTGTGGGAGCTGTGGCAGTACTGGAGATGGATCCCTGTGGGAAAGGGAAGCAGGAAATGCCAACTCCTTCCACCTCTTCTCATCTGCAGGCCCAGCAAGGGGTTTGTCCAGAGGGGAGCGAGGCAGGATCCAGTGGGAAGCCATCAACACTGATACTGATCATGAGGAAGGAGCTGCAGGCACTTCCAACCACACACAGGAGCCCCAGAGAGGGACAACGAGCTCTCCAGGCCCCGTTCCTGCCCTCTGAGCTGGGCTGGTTCGGGACAAGCTGTCGCATTCCTGCACCACGAGCTGCTGGAACGCGTGGCCAGGGCTCTGAGGGGCTGCAGCAGATTTCCCATCTAAATCAGACTCCTTCTGTCTTAATCTCAGCCAGTACAAGTGGCTTAACCCATCGGACCAGCTCCAAATCCTCCTCTCCTCCTCCCGATCCCACTTAAGCCCCGAGTTTTCCCCCTCGATAATCTCTGGTTCGCTGGGATCACGGGATTGCTCTGCCAGCTGCACAAATCCAGATGCTTTGCTGCTGGGCGGGCACCCAGATGGGGATGGATGCAGCTGGGGAACCTTAGGGGCTCCTCCCTTCCCTCTTGCCCTGCCCTGCCCTGCCCTGCCCTGCTGCTCCCCTCCCCTGGAGCCCAGGAAAGCAAAGCCGTGGCACTAAGCAGGGAGAGGTGCCCACATTCCAGGAAATCCACAGGTTCCCGTGGCAGGGCACAGGTCCAAACACCCCTCTGGGAACCAGGATGGGATACAGCACCTCCTGAGCAGAGCTGGGATGGCTGGCCCGGGACATGGGCTGTGGGATCCAGAGAATTCCCAGCTGAGGGATGGAAAACAAGGGCAGAGATGGAAAACAAGGGCAGGGGATGCTCTGCCCTGCCAGGCTTGTCCTTCAGGGTCTGTGCAACACCCTCCCTGCACGGAATCGTGCTTCTGGGATGGCTTCAGCCCTGCAGCCGTGGGCTCCAGAGGCACGGGCAGGGAGCTGGGAGCATCCCCAGGCTGCTGGAAGCTGGACCCTACAGCACATGGCCCTGGCAGTGGGATGCTCTGATGCCAAAAACCAGACTACACCCACTCCAGCCCTTCCCCTGCTGCTGCCCTGATTACTGGACAGGACAAAAGCAGGGATCAGACTGGGAAGAGCCTGCCTAGCCCAGGGCATGCCTGAGTCCTGTCTTCCCCCTCCAGACACATTGTCCAAGGGGAAAATCCCAACATCAGGGGGCAGGGAGCTGTCACAGGGGTGGCAAAAACATAAAAACCAAAATATATAAAAACAGAAAAATCAAACCACAGAAGGATGTGAAGGAAATGCCTCCAAAATGGCTGCAAGGCAGCAACGCTGAACCTCATTCGTGGCAGGCAGGGATTTCCCAGTTCAGAGAGGGCAGTTTGGGAGAGTGGCAGGGTCAGAACCTTTCCCTGCACAAAGAGGTGGTGTGGAGTGTGTGGCTGGGCGCTTCCCCCTCCAGACACACTGTCCAAGGGGAAAATCCCAACATCAGGGGGCAGAGAGCTGTCACAGGGATGAGGAAGTGCCCAGCCACACACTCCACATGACCCCTTTGCAGGGAAATGTTCTGACGGTGCCACTCTCCCAAACTGCCCTCTCTGAGCTGGGCAATCCCTGCCTGCCACAAATGAGGCTCAGCGTTGCTGCCCTGCAGCCATTTTGGAGGTATTTCCTTCACATCCCTCTGTGTTTTTATATTTTTGTTCTGCAGCCTGAGTTCCCTACAATGTTTTCCACCCCTGGGAATGGGCTCTGAGTGCTTTTCCCTCTGGAAACACAGAGTACCCCCAGCACCTCGTGTAGGGCAGGATGGAGGATGAGGGAGTGGTGTAGGAGCCCGGTGGGCTCTGCTCCCACATCAGCCTTTCCTTCATCTCTCCTACAACAACCTCCTGCCTAACGACATTTGCCTAATTAGCGACGTGCCCAATTGTTTTACCCAGCAGGAGAACGGGCTGCTCGGCTGAACCTCGCAGAGCTGAGGGGGACCCAGAGCTGCGAAATGAGGAGCTCCAGATGAGAGAGGAACATTCTCTTCAGGTGCTCTGCTCTGGCAGAGGCCCTCTGGTTCGGGGGATTGTGCAGCATGAAAGGCAGGGCTCCTTGCAGCCTTTGTGTGGCTGAGAGGGAGATATTAAAGTTTGATGCAGCGCTCTGGGAGAGGCTCCGTGATGGAGAGAGGAGCCGTGCAGGAGCTGGGGAGGCTTTGGGATCTTCGGGGGCTGTTTGTTATAGATTTCCTTGCCTAATGGGCTGCACGTGAGCAGAGTGCCGAGGTCGGAGCCGGTGTTGCTCTGTGACCTTGGCTGGTGGTTTTGCCGGGCAGGAACGAGCGGCTCCTCGTGAATTGCAGGCGGTGACCCTGGGTGTGAGTGAGCAGCCTCCGCCATCCCAGTCCTCACGCTTCCAAAAGAGTTATGGCTCGGATTGGCGGGGTGTTTGCTCCGCACAGAGCCCAGCAGAGGTGGGTGAGAAGGCTCCTGGGGATTCCTGCATCCAGCTCAGGCTGTGGAGGTGCCCTGACAGCTTCCAGGGGCTGAGGTAGTTCCGGATCTCCCAGTAACCGCTGTGTACGGGGCACAGACAGCAGGATTGGGCTTGGAATGGGTTTGCAGCAGGAGCTCCCTGCCCCTTGGGCCCCTCTCCCCTTCCCTAGAGATGGCAGGGCTGTGGCCAGGGACAGGACCTTGCTGTCTCACATCCCACAGGGAGCTCAGCGAGCCCATGATGCCAAAGCCACTCCAGGCTTCCTGAACCATGGATCCTGGGCACAGCAACCCAGCCAGAGAGGCCTCTTCAGGCAAGGCCCGGGGCTCAGAGCCTGCTGGGCAGTGTGGCCATCCCAGAGCTGCCTGGTGGCATCCCTGAAATGATGCCTTTACTTTTAGCTTTTTAGCTTTTCTATTTTTTCAGACTATGTGCTGGTTTAATGTGCAGGTCTAGGTTTCATATGGAGGGTTGGGGAGCTCTCTGCACAGAGCAGGGAGACAAAACAATTCCTTTCCAGCTGGGGACCAAGGACAGATTTTAGGCCCAAGAGTGTAAACAACAGTGAAGAAGAGAGAAAGAACAAAGAGGATGGAGCTTCATAACCTGAGGCTGGAATTGCACAATGAACACAATGTGCAAATGGAGCAGAGCTGATAAAAGTGTGAGGCCTCGTGCCCAGGATCCATTTTGGGCCCATTGCTGGATTGCTTGGGTGCAGCCCCAAGGGGTTCCTGCACTGCCCAAGCTGGATCCTTTCAATAAATCCCTTTTTATTCTTTTACTCTGCCTGGTCTCTGTTTCCAGGTCAGCCCCTATAGGCAAAAGTTCTGGCACCCCAGATGGGACATCCCGGGGCTGTTTGGAGCTCTGTGTTTGCATTCAGCTATCGGTGCCCGGGGCCAAGCCTCCTCCAGCTGCTGCCCAGGGCAGGGCACAGGGAATGGGTGTCCCTGAGAGCGCAGATCCTTCTGCTGCTGTGCCCACATGCACAGGGAAGCCTTCCCAACACCAAGCCCCACGGCAGCTCCATCCCAAGGATGCTCCAAGGACTCCGGCCCTGAAGCCGCGCTGGCTGCAGGAAGCGATCAGTCCCCAGGACAGCTCGGCTCTGACACATTTCCCAGGACTGAGTCTTCCATTCTTGCTTTAACCTTTCCTGGTGACTCCTGGTGGCTGTGTTAAACCATGATATGCCTGCAACATGACAGTGATTTGTTTAAAGAGCCCACACTCGTCCTTGTTAGCGCTCACTCGGGGCTCTGACAGTCCTGTCAAAGCCTCGGCACATTTTTCTGTTCTCTCCCTCATTTGCTGCTGTCACCACGGGGAAATATCTGGATAACAACGGCCCTGGTGGCATTTTTGCAGCTCAGGGGCCTTGGCTTGGCTCCTGGTCCCTGCCCAACATCCTGAGCCTGGCTCTGAGCAGCAGCAGCACTTGTGGGTACCAAAAAGTTTCCCAGCTCCCAGACTGGAGCAGGATGCTGATCCCAAGCCCCTTCACAGCCTGGGTTTGTCATGGCTGGATCCTGGGAATGGGCTGGGCAAGGAGCAGGTGCTGGTTCCTGCCCAGAGGAAGG
Organism: Phainopepla nitens; assembly: GCA_013400175.1. Taxonomy (NCBI): domain Eukaryota; kingdom Metazoa; phylum Chordata; class Aves; order Passeriformes; family Bombycillidae; genus Phainopepla; species Phainopepla nitens. The sequence goes on along the minus strand of VXBQ01017254.1, from coordinate 236,382 downwards.
TGGTGGAGTTTGGGAACCGAGCAGCTTCCCCAAACCCAGCATTTTCCAGCTGAAAGAGATCCCTGGTGCCATCTCCCCAGCAGCTGAGTGAGCAGAAAGGGGATGGGGCTACCAGGCCCTTGGACTGAACACAACCAGGGCAGGCAGAGCTTCAGGGATGCAGAAAGTGCTCCTCTCCAGGGAGCTGCCAGTGAGTGAGGTGCCTTTCTGAGCGTTTAAGAGCTAATGCTTCAGTGTCCAGGGAACTCCCACGTGGATGAGCTTCAGGGCTGAGCAGGGCAGCAGGGAGAGGAGATTTATGCTGAGGTTTGGGTAAATCAGAGCGAGTCTGGAGGTGGTGTGGGTGGGCTGGCAGTGGGTTTGGTGTGCAAACAGCAGCCTGCTCCCAGCTGAGGGTTTCCAACCTGGACCATGCTGGAAACGTTGGGAAATCCACATGGTCCCTCTGCTGTAGCAGCTGCAGATAGCCTGGAGAAGGAGGCAGGGGGAGGGCAGTGGAGATTGAAGTGGCAGAGGGGTACCCAGAACTAACTGCAGCCCTGCATCGGGCAGAGCAGCCCTTCCCAATCCATGGAATCTCCTCCTGGCTGGGATGAGCGCCACGAGGAATCTCCATCGGAGCCTCCTCACACCCAGCCAGCCCCTGCACCCTTCCCAGGGAACCCTGGCCTGTTCCCTGTGTGCAGCAAGGGTGCAGGGCTGTCACCTCCCACTCTGCTGCCTCACCTGGCACCTGGGACCCTCCATCCCATCCTGGCACATCTGAGACCCTCCTGGATCCATGGAACTGCCAAGCCCAGAGCAACCCATTTCCCAGAGATAATGTTGTATTTCCAGAGCGCGTGTAGGCAAATCCGGCCAAATGTTCCCCTCCCTGAAGCCATCAAAGCCCCAATGACTCTGTAATATTTAATGGCTTGTTTTGCTCCCTAAATGATACAATGAAAAGGATTATTAATGTTAATAGCGTTCTTATCATATTTTAATAGCATCATGTATAACCCAAATGTCATCTCAGCACATATTTCTCCTGCTCTCACCCAGGGCGCAGAGCAATCACGCTCCGGGGATGTGGAGAGGGAAGAGGCACCGGGCAACAGGGTGGAAAGGGGGGCTGGAGCCTGAGGAGCAGCTGGACTGGGCTGGGTGGAGAGAGGAGAGGCGAGGGCGCACTGGGAACTGCTCCCCTGGCAGCAGGGGAAGGAGGGAATCAAAGGGGTGTGGGGTGAGATGGGCAGGGAAAGGGACACAGGGCGGGCAGGGGAAGGATGTGTGGGATGGCATGGGAAGGATGGATGGCGTGGGCAGGGGAAGGAAGCACAGGGTAAGTTTTTATGGGATGGGCAGGAGAAGGATTTCCAGGATGGGCAGGGGAAGGATGGATGTGGTGGGCAGGGGAAGGAAGCACAGGGTAGATTTTTATGGGATGGGCAGGAGAAGGATGTCCAGGATAGCAGGGGAACAATGGATAGGATGAGAACTGGAAAGATGCCCAGGATGAGCATGGAAAGGATGCCCGGGATGGGCAGGGGAAGGATGGATGGGGTGGGCAGGGGAAGTTTTTATGGGATGGGCATTAGAAGGATGGATGGGATGGCAGGAGAAGGAAGCACAGAGTAAGTTTTTATGGGATTGGCATGGGAAGGATGGATGGGATGGCAGGGGAAGGAGGCACAGGATGGGCAGAGAAACGGTGGATGGGATGGGAAAGGATGCATTAAATGGGCAGGGGAAGGATGGATGGGGTGGGTGTGGGAAGGATGCCCAGGGAAAGTGTTTATGGGGTGGGCAGGGGAAGGACGCCCAAGGCAGCTCCAGGAAGGCCCCAGGGATGCACAGGAATCCCGAGCATTGAAGGAACCACTCCTGTGCAGGGGGTGAAAATGGCTCCCATCCCCTACAGGCACCAGATCCCGCTGATCCATCAGGCCTGGAAAGGGCTGGATTCCCCAGACAAGGAAGGTCAGGCCACCAGTGCAGGGCAGGATCCCCCAGGAGCTGCCAAAGCTGCTGCTGCTCCCAGTTCTCTTCCCAACACCCGGGACTCCACCAGGAGCAGCTGTCAGCGACACACTCCAATTTCCAGCAAATCATTTCACAGTCCAGAGAGCATTTCCCTATTTTTTCCCCATCCAATCCATTTTCTAGATTAGTTTAACTGGCTGAAATCCCCCATTTTTCACGAGGAGTTTGGTTCCCTTGCATCCAGCCCTCACCCCCTTGCCAGGCAGTAACACGCTGGAGTGCAGAGGGGCTTCAAGGACATAATTCCGTTTTCCAAATCCTCAAACCAAGCCATGACATTTCCACAAAGGAATTGCAGAGAGAAGAGCCAGAAAGACTCAAGGAGAAGCCATGAGTTGCTAAAGCTCCCAAATAAAGCTCTGCACCTGTAAGAGCTGTGGACATGCAGTTTTCACTGTGGTGTGGATGGATATGGGTTTTCCTCCTTGTCCCATGCCAGGGGCTGGGCACAGGTGCAGCACCAACCCCTGCACACCCACACTGACCCCAATCCTCTCCCAGACACTCGAGCACTGCTTGTGCCACCCCAAACCCATCTATCCCAGGTGCTGGGANCATGGATGTGAGAGCATACCCCATGGATGTGGAAGCATCTCCTGTGGATGTGGGAGCGTCCCCATGGGTGTGGGAGCACCTCCCGTGGATGTGGGAGTGTCCCCATGGATGTGGGATCACACGTGCTCACCAGTGCCAGCTCCCTCCCATCCAGCTGCTTTGTGCTGGGAGATGAAAGGGGGCAGCTCGGCTCTGACCTGCTCATATTTCACTAAAATGTTATTTTAACACTTAAAAGGGTAGAAAATACCATCAGCAGCTCCTCATTTATCAGATCGATGCGCGGGGAGTGGGGCACACACGCGCTCCACATTAATGAGCCCGGGGGAGCTGGCAGCTTCCTGGTACTGCCCTGGCACACAGGAGGCACGGGTGGCAGCAGGCAGGGGTGGGGTGAGGCTCTTGTCACCTCTAGACAAGGCCACAGGTGCTCAGTGACTCCTGTGGGGCTGGAGCAGGGAGGGGAGGGCAGCAGTGGGGGAACTCCTGGTCAGGGCTGGATGGGACATTGGGCAGGAATTGTTCCTTGGGAGGGTGGGCAGGCCCTGGCACAGGGTGCCCAGAGCAGCTGGGGCTGCCCCTGGATCCCTGGAGGTGTTCCAGGCCAGGCTGGATGGGGCTGGGAGCCCCCTGGGACAGTGGGAGGTGTCCCTGCCCCTGGCAAGGTTGGGATGGATGAGCTTTAAAGTTCCTTCCAGCCCAAACCGTTGCATGTGGAGGAAGGGCAGATGCTGAGCTTGTCTTCCCACAGGACATGTTCCCACAGCAATGTGGTGGCTCCAAGATGCTGAAAGGGCCCCATAGACACTGTCCCATGGACAACAGCAGTGCCAGGCATTGCTCACCTCCAGATAGCCCCAGGGATGGTCACTGGCACAGGCATGGTCACCCTGCCTGGACACCGCCCCAGGGATGGTCACAGCCCCAGGGATGGTCACTGGCACAGGGATGGTCACTGGCACAAGGATGAGGATGGTCATTGGCACTGGCATGGTCACAGCCCCAGGGATGGTCACTGGCACAGGCATGGTCACTGCCCCAGGGGTGGTCACAGCCCCAGAGATGGTCCCTGGCACAGGCATGGTCATTAGTACTNCCCTGGCACAGGCATGGTCACCCTGCCCAGTCACAGCCCCAGGGTGGTCACAGCCCCAGGGATGGTCACTGGCACAGGGATGGTCACTGGCACAAGGATGAGGATGGTCATTGGCACTGGCATGGTCACAGCCCCAGGGATGGTCACTGGCACTGGTATGGTCACTGGCACTGGGATGGTCACAGCCCCAGGGGTGGTCACAGCCCCAGAGATGGTCCCTGGCACAGGAATGGTCACTGGCACAGGCATGGTCACTGCCCCAGGGGTGGTCACCCTGCCCAGCAAAGCCCCAGGCACTGCAGGAACTTTGTCCACGCCTCCATCTCCACATGGACGTCTCTGCCCATGCAGTGCCCACCCTCAGAGCCGAGGACAAAGGACAGAGATCAGGTAGTGCCAGGAGAGCTCCAGGGAGCAGAGCTGGCTTTGCTTGTTCAACACCTCCGTTCATAATCCTGGCACAGAGTAAACAGGAGCAGCAGCTGTGAGGGACTTGCAGGGACTTACCAGTTTCAAAGCAATATTTGGAATTTTTCACAGCCCTCAGGGCACTTGTGAAAACAGCTTTGAGTCTTAAAGGTCTCACAGCCTTAGGACAACGACTTTACTCATCACTTCTTCTTCTCTGACTCAGAAGGCATCACCAGAAGGCTCCCCAAAGGCCCCCAGAGGCCACGGACACGGGGAACTGAGAGATTCCAGCTCCACAGACACGGAGGTGGGAATGTCCTCACTGCCCACACCCAGACCTGCTCCAAGGGTGGAGTTACCTGTGCCTGATACTGGCTGTGAAAATATCAGAGATGCCATGTCCTGTCTACCTTCGCACAGGACATGGAGTGAGTCATAAAACCTTTTTTCCATGAGATTTCCCACAATCTTTTCAGCAGATTTTGGGGCCTGGGGGCATCCCATGGTGGGTCTTGAAGCATCCCCATGGTGAGGCAAAGCAGCCAGAATGAAGCAGGGAGTCCCCAGGGACCCCCCTGTTCACAGAATTTGCACTGGAACTGGTGTCACACAAAATGTTTTCATTCAATTGAGTGAAAAAAAAAACCAGAGAAAAATCAGGAGTTTTGCAGAAATGTAGAGGAATATTTTTAAGGCAGAAACAAAAGTTATATTCCCAAGCGTTGTCGGCTGGAAGGAGTGAGACACCGCTCTCCTAAATAACACATCCCCGAGATTTGCAGATGAAACCAGATTGGGGAAGAGCTCAAAATCGCAAGGAGGAGAGAGGACCCCACTGAGCCGGCAGGCGGAATGTGCTGCACTTGGAGAAACACAGCCAGGCCATTGAGGAGAGAATGATCCGAATCCCGGGCGGGGGCGCTGGCAGGGGAGCCCCGCGGCGCGGCGAGGCTGAGCACGGCTGCTGACGGGGTCTCACCGCTGTTCTGCTTTCCCTCCTCACCATCCAGCCCGGTTTCCAGAGGACTGCAGCCTGCCGGAAACCCTCCTGCTGCTGGCAGAGTTCTGAGCCAGGCTGGCTCCCCACGAGCCCTGGGGATGCCGCCCTGGGAGGCTGGTGATGCCTGCAGGGAGGTGAGCTGGATCAGTGCCTAACCAGAGGCTTTTTTAGGGTTGTTCAGCCCAAAATGCAGCCTCTAGCCCAGTTCCCTGGGATTCCTGGAGCCCTGGTTGCATTCCAGCATTGCCCAGCCTGGAGCAGCTTCACCCATCCTTGCTGGGACGATTCCAGCCTCAGACCCTGCACCCCCCGCTGGACCATCCTCCCACAGGTCTTGGGTTCCCTGGAGAGTCTCTGGGTGGTTTTTGTGCCCGCTGGGGCAGGGATCCCCCGCAGGAAGGTGCCCCAGGGGCAGAGCCCGGAATGGGGACAGGAGCTGTGCTCAGGGAGCAGCTGTGTCGGGATCCGAGCGAGGGCTGTGGGCATATGGCAACCCATTCACTGAAGGAAAAAATTAAATTACCCAGGACTATAAACCAGTCAATTTAGAGCCATATCCCGACTGTAATCAGGCAATAGTATTTCATTTGCTGCCACTCCAGCAGTGCTGAGAAGGAGCGGAGCTTTGGGGGGTGACTTTTGGGGACACCCTGAATGCAGCCAGGTTGAGGTGCCACAGCTGAGGGTGGCTCTGCTGAGACAGTCCCCGCTCTTATCTCAGGCTCACGGTGGACACTCCAGTCTCCAGGATGTGCAGCATTAATGTCACATCAGCCTCATGGGCAGTTGCCTCATTTCCAGGTTCCACAGCCTCATTTTCCAGGCGCAGATGAGATGTTTGTGCCACGGCTGGCACTGCCTGCCAGCGGGAAACGCTGCTGCTCTTCCCTCTCCTTGCTGGAATGTGGAAAATGGAAGAATGCTTTGTAATCTGGTTATGTGGACTTTGAACTTCTTTCACCTGTTTTTTTTTTTGTTTTGGTTTTTTTTGGGGGTTTTTTGGTGGGGTTTTTTTTTGGTGTTTTTTTGTTGTTTTGTTTTGTTTAGTTTGGTTTGGTTTTTTTGTTTCTTCTCATGGAAATGGGATGAAGCTTGGCCTGGATGGGAGGGATGGGAGGTTTGCCCAGAGCAGCTGTGGCTGCCCCTGGGTCCCTGGCAGTGCCCAAGGCCAGGTTGGATGGCACTTGGAGCAACCCGGGATGGTGGAAGGCGTCCCTGCCCATGGCAGGGGTTGGAGTGAGATGAGATTTGAGTTCCCTTCCGCTCCAAACCAGGCAGGGATCCAGTGATGAGGATTCCTGTTTCTCCAGTGGCGTCATTCCTCAGGGACCCCATCATCCCATCCCCGTGGGATGCACCTTTCCAGCGACATGGAGGCTGCAAACACCAGACTGAGCATTTCCCGCCAACTCCCTGGAGTGAGGGACCAAAAGCTCTTTAAAAGGAGCTGTGGAGGAGGGGGCTGTGATCATCCCCGAGGCTCCAGAACGAGCTGGCAGGATGGAGAGGGAGCGGAGAGGAGCTTAGGCCGCCCTTTGATGCTGCAAAGCACTCGCCAGCCTTAACTGGCTCTCTGCAGCCCTTCTCCCTTCAAAGCAGACCCAGGCAGAGTTCAGCTCCCATCCCCATGGATTGGAGGGATCGTGCAGCAGTTCCAGGAGTTATTTAGGGGAGCTGTGATAAGAGCAGGCAGGGAACAGCCTGCCTGGGGCGCAGACCCGGGGCAGCCCCGCGCTGCCTCTCTGTGCTGGTCGGACCTGCTCTCCCTGCCCTTCCCCGGCTTCCTGCTCCTCACCCAGCCCTTGCCCTGCCCTCTGGCTGCCGCCTGCCCGTGTGGACGTGAGCCTTGCCGGGTGCCACGGGTCCCCTCCCAGCTGCTGGAACTGCAGGGTGCAGGCAGGAGCCAGGGCCAGGCGAGGGCAGCGGCTGCAGCAGCTCCTTTCTGGGTCAGAGCGCAGCTCCAGGTGTCCTGCAGCACCTGTGGAACCCCGGCTGGCTGCAGGAAGTCATCCCCAGACATGTCCCGTGGTTCTGGGGACCACGAGTGCTGGGGTTTGAGTGCTCTGTGCCCCGCAGGTGGCTCGGGGAGGGGACAGGAGGGACGTGCGGGCTCTGCAGTGCTCCTGGCAGTAAATTACCCCGGGGAAGTGCTTTGGAAATCGGCTGGCCTGGCCATGTGGAATTCCTCTGCAGGAAGGAGAATTTAAAAACACAACACCTGCAGATGCTGCTTGAAACCCCACCTCCCCAGATGGTCTCTCAGAGGGTTGGGACAAAGTCAGGGAAAAGGTCACCTCGGACATCCTCCCCCTCTGTCTGCACAAAGCTGTTGGGTACAGGGCTCTCCAGGAACCCTGTGAGGGATTCTCCTGTGGGCTGGAGGGGTTCTGTGTGACAGGCTCAAACAACACCCTGTACAGGTCATGGACTCATGGAATCAGGGAATGGTTTGGGTCGGAAGGACCTTAAAGCTCAGCTCAGTTCCACCCCCTGCCATGGGCAGGGACACCTCCCACTGTCCCAGGTTGCTCCAAGCCTGGCCTTGGTCACTTCCAGGGATGGGGAAGCCACAGCTCTTCTTGACCAGGCCTTCCCCAGGCTGATCCCCTTCCACTGTCCCTTCACTGTGTTTTTCACAAATATTGAATTTTTCAGTTTTCTGACTTCCTTTCCCCACGCTGCTCCTCTCTCCACCCAAACACAGCCAGCATTTCACTGCTGAACAGGAGAGCTCCCTCTGACCCTTCCCATGCTTGTGCTGGGCTCACAGAAGACCTTCAGGAATTGCTGCCAACAGCACTCCTTGGAGCAGGGCATGGGCTGGGCTCTCCACATGAGGATTTTCTTGTTAGCAGGAGCTGCTAACTGAGACATATCCCGTAGGAAAGGACTGGAAAATATTCCCTCTGCTCCCAGCCCCTGCCAGGGTGTCAGATCAGCTCCCCACACCTGTGCACGATTCCCTTTTATCCAAGCTGAACTCCCACTAACACCCTCACCTGGGAAGGAGCAGGACGAGCTCTTCAAAACCAAGATATCCCTTGTTCCCACCTCATCGCAGCAGCTGCTGCCCCGTGGGCCCTCACTGGCACTGCCCCATGCTGGATGTCCCTGCAGACACTCCCCTCCCCAAACCTGCTCCCTCAGTCAGCAAACACACCCAGAGCTCTCTGGTGGCACAGCCAAACACACCCAGAGGTCACTGGTGGCACAGCCAAACGCACCCAGAGCTCTCTGGTGGCACAGCCAAACGCACCCAGAGCTCTCTGGTGGCACAGGCAAACAGACCCAGAGGTCACTGGTGGCACAGCCAAACACGGCCAGAGGTCCCTGGTGGCACAGCCAAACACAGCCAGAGCTCTCTGGTGACACAGCCAAATGCACCCAGAGCTCTCTGGTGGCACTGCTGGGTGTGACAAGGACCAGGAGGGTCCTGCCCAACTTCACCCCGACTCGGATGAAGGGATGAAGGGAGCTGGGGGTCTGTGTCCCACACAGAGCTCTCATCCTCTGCTCTGTGGGTTTGTGCTCTGGGGACCCTGAGCCCCTGGTGGGACACAGGGACGTGTCTGCTCTCAGGAATGCAGCCAGGCAGCCTCGTGTCTCTGCTGGTGCATGTGCCCTCCCAGCAATGTCTGCAGCAGCGTCCCCTTCACAAACTCTCCCCATTTGGGGCCACTCTGGGGTGGTCAAGCCCCAAGATGAAAGCCTTTGGATCCTGACTCATCTCACCACTCGCTGTAAACTCTGGATTTCGAGTTCCCCATCCTCTGGAGGAAGCTTTGGGTCCATTTGGGAGGAACTCCTGGGCTTTGCATGCTCCTTTGCATGGCAGATGAACGGCTGGGGCTCCCCGCAGGGCCAGGTGGATCCTTCCCCTCCTGTGGACACGCAGCCAGCCCCTGCTCCTGCAGCACTGGTGCCACCTGCGGCCGTTTCACCCGCCGAAAATCCCCTGGAACTTCAGGTTTAATCTGCTGTGAACTCCTCCAAACGATCTGTCCCTCCAAAATAATGCCGTGTTTTGATGGGTTGGTGACAAGGACGTTTAATCCTGCAAGTTGATCCTTCCGTTCATTTGACTGGTGGCCCTTTCATGTCAAAACTCTTCCAGCCACGGAGTGAGAGCTCAAAGGCTGCTGGTAAACTGTCAGCCCGGCGCCCTCGGAACAGGTCCAACGTGTTGTGCTGCTGTTTTTTCCCCAGGGAATAATCACATCCCTTCTCCCTGCCCTGCGCATGCACGGGAGGTCGGGATTGTTATTTCTGATGAACTTCAAGGCGCCTCTCGCCGGAGAAATAACATTTCTGTGGGTTTATTTATTTATTGATCTGCTCCCTTCCAAAGCGAAGGGAGAAAAAGAGGCAAGGCGAAAAGGCAGGAGAGAGGGAGATGAAGAAGTAGGAGGGGGTGGGAGGCCAGGGAGATGAGCACCAGCTCAATCCCGGCTGCCATGGTTTAATCAAAGGTTTCTACAAAGGGAGACCAAATCTTTTCAAATTTGTCCTCAGCCCTTTGTTGTGAAGCCACAGCCCTGGTTTGCCGGCAGCCCAGCAGAGCCGGGCTGGGAGCTGCTGTCCCCAGAGGCCACGGCTCCCTCTGCGAGGTGACAAAAGACTTTTAGCTCTGAGCTACAGGCGGGGACCGAGCTGGCAGCAGTGTCTGATCTGGGGTGAGGGCTGGGTGCTGCTCCAGGTGAATCCACCGGGAACGGCCGTGATTGCTCCTGGATTTCTGCTCTTCTGCTGCCTGACCCTGGGGAGGCACAGCAGCACTGCCAGGGCTTAATTGCAGATGGGTTTCAGTGCACCCTCTGCAAAGGGGCTGATTTCTGCTGGCAGCCTTTGGGAGGAGTCATCTGCTCTTCCAGTAACGCCTGGTGCTTCCCACAGCTTCCCTGCGAGCTCCCAGAACCTGCAGGGGGGATTGGCTCCCTCAGCACCTCCTCCGAGCTCCTGGATTTCCTCCAGCTCTTTCATTTCCTACCAGAGGCCTTGATGGCAAACAGGGTCACCCCTGGAACCCCAATCCAGAGCTCACAATGTTCTGCCCGGCCCCTCTCCCCACCCTGGCTGGTGCCACTATTGATTCCAGGGTGCAGGAGCTCTGCCAGTGGTGTCTGTGCCAGGGGAAACTCCACAGAACAGAGAATCCCACAGTCACCAACGTAGGAGAAGGCTTCCAGGACCATGGAGCCCAAGGAGTGCCCCATCCCCACCTTGTCCCCAGCCCAGAGCATTCAGTGCCACCTCCAGCCCCACCCTGGACACCTCCAGGGATGGGCACTCCAAACCTCCCTGGGCAGTTCCAATCCCTGCCCACCCTTTCCATGGGGAAATTCCTGCTGGTGCCCACCCTGAGCCTGCCCTGGCCCAGCTGAGGCCATTTCCTCTTGTCCTGCCATAGGATCCTGCCACTCTCACAGCCTTGTCACATGGGGCATGGTGGCCACACAGCTCTGCCACATCAAGGGCTGCAGCGTGTCCAAAGCATGTTCCCCCCAGGTTCCCCCAAGGTTTGGGACCTTTCCATGGGGCAGAGCCCTCCCTGTGGAGCGAGAAGGGCCACCAGCCCCTCTTTTGGGGCACAGGAAGGCTGGCAAGGATCCCAGCCAGGCTGCTGCCCTTTATCTCCACTGCTGCACTCCACAGCCCAGAGCCTGTGAGTGGAAGAACTGCGGTGTTTGTTCATCCAGGGCAGACCCCAGATAGGAAAAGGATGATAAGAGCCACCACAAGGGCTGCTGGAAGCAGCAGATAAGATCTCAGTTCTGAATGTTCATGAATATGCAGCTGCATTGTGCTGCCCAGGACAGCGGGAAGGGTTTGAGAGCTGAGCTCAACCCTTGTCTGGGAAAAACCCAGCCTGGGGGAATAACCAACCCTGAGATCCACATCCAGGGCACAGAACCTGAGATCCACATCCAGGGCAGAGAACTAATCCTGAGATTCACAATCAACCCTGAGATCCACATCCAGGGCACAGAACCAGCCCTGAGATCCACAATCAACCCTGAGATCCACATCCAGGGATTTCCTGCCCCGCCACATCCCAGCAGCGTTGCCCAGGGGTCCCTGCAGCCCTCTCTAGAGGTTTGGTGGCACTGGGGACGTGCCAGGGTGGCCCTGTCTGCTGTGGAGCCCCCCTGGCAGGGAGGTCAGCCCTGCCCCAGAGGCACCGCGGCCCTGCTGCTGCTGTCGGTGCTTTGCACCACCGAGCCTGGGAGCTGCCTGCGAGCTGGGAACGAAGCATTTGTGAAATTAATTAAGACAACAGAGGCCCGAAGAAAGGGAAAGTTAATTAGTCACGGCAATCAGTTAGATTTGATCCAAAAGAACAAACAAAGAGTTAGAAGCGTGTCACTGGCGGGCTGCTTCTCTGGAAAAGGGATTACGCGGAGATTTCCACCAAAGGGAATGGCTTTGTGCTGCTGCTCCTTATGTAATTGGGGATTTAGAAGTGGCACAAAGAGTCATTACCACAAAATTTCTTTGTCAGAGGAAAAAAGTTGACATTTATGAAGCACAGGAGGGAGCAGCAAAACAAGGCGGATCAATCGGCACGGACGTGGGAAGGGGCTTCCCTGGGCCACGGGGGCAGCCAGCACGAGGAAGAGGAGGAGGAGGACGAAGGCTGCTGGTGGTGGCTGCCCTGGAAGGTCCCCAGGGGGTTATGGATGGATGGGCCAAGATGCAGCAGCACCAGCACGGTGTGAAAACCAGCGGCCGAGGCGTGAAAAGGGGCGGGAGAGGGCAAATCCACGGCCGGGGAGCAGGGGACACTGGGGACACGGCAGGGACAGCCCCCAGCGTGGCCGAGCTGGGGTGGGGGGGACGCTGGGGACACGGCAGGGACAGCCCCCAGCATGGCCGGGGCGGGGAGGGGGACGCTGGGGACACGGCAGGGACAGCCCCCAGGGTGGCCATGCCGGGGTGGGGGGGACGCTGGGGACACGGCAGGGACAGCCCCCAG
>VXBQ01017254.1:209482-224084 GCA_013400175.1 Phainopepla nitens | reverse complement strand
CGAAGTCACCTCCTTGTTGCTAAGGGCCTCCCCAGATCTGCTGTGGTGGCACTGGGAGGTGTCCTCAGGGTCCCCAGGGCTCCGAGCACAGCACCCCACTGCTGTGGTGGCACCTCTGCACCCCAAAAAAAGGGGCAGGAGAAGACTCCAGGCTCCCAGGGCTCTCAGGATGTCCCTCAGCTGGCATGGGTGCCCACAGGGGTGTCCCCAGCTTGTGCAAGGCACAGTGGGGCACTCATGGCACTCCCTGCTCTGGCTGCTGCCACCCATGGGACTCGCCCAGAGCTGCTGGTCCCCAGAAGCACTGAAGGCTCCCAGGACAGTTCCCTGAGAATCCGTCAGCGCGAGGAGCAAAGCGCTGCTGCACTGGGGACCGCCCGCTCAGAGGGATTGTCCCCTGGCGAGGAGGTGGCAGCAGAGCAGCCCCAGATGCAGCCACATCATCACAGCCTTTTGGGGACAGCTGGCTCGTTGGGCACACGCTTCCCACCCACCCACGCCTCGGTGCTGCCCCTGGGATGAAGGGAAGGCACCCAAGGGTGGGACACCCACGGGGAATGGGCACCCCGGAGGTGCTGCCAGCTGGGAACACACCCAGGGCTGGAACGTGTCCCAGTCCCAGGGCTTGGGACATTCCCATTGCAGGCATGGAGCCATTCCCCAGCGCCCAGCGTGGTTTTGGATCAGGGACCCCAAACCCCAGCTTTGCCATGCTCCTGCCAGGGCTCCAAATGGATCAAGAGCTGCTGGAAGAGCTGGCATAGCCCAAGCAGCAGTGGGATCATCCTGTCTCCACAAAGGTCGGGATGCCCCTGGATCTGGCTGGGAGAAGATCCCTCATGCTGGCTCCCAGGGGTTCTTGCCTCACTGGATTTACGGAGCAGGCTCTTCTCCTGGGATGGTGCTGGGCAGGAGGGGAGGGATGGGCACCCGTCAGTCCCTGCTGGCTCTGGCTCCTGTTTATCATTAAAATATGAATTCACTTGGAATAAAGGGGAGGAGTGAGGAGGGTGAAGTCACCCCACACCCTCCAATGTCCCCTCTGGACAGGTGCCAGAGCCACACCGCAGCCACATCCCTATTAAACCCTACCAGCCCCACCACAAACCCCAGTCCCACACACTCTGGAGAACATCTCCATCATGTCCATGGACACCTAGGCCCAAATACCCTCTTTCTTCAGGACAAAAGAACCTGCCAGGTCCCTTCCCAGGCTCCCAGCCCTTCACCTGGGGCTCTGGCAGCAATTCCAGCAGTCGTGAGGGAAGCTGCTCATTAGTCTGTGAGTCAGAAGGCTTTGGAGGCAGCTCTGAGGAGCAGGGGCTGTGCTGAGCGCTCTCTCCAGGTGCCTCTCAAGTGATCTCCCTCAGCTCCTGGGCTTTGATGGGGCTCCTGTCTAGACGGCTCCAAAATCAAAGGTTTGGTCCTGGTGAATGTGGTTGTTACTCAGCCACTGGTCTGGCTGTGCCTCAGCTGCCACCACACCCCAGAGGGATGGTCCTGACTGCTCAGCATGGCTGGCAAATCACAGAATTAGAGAATCACAGAATATCCTGAGCTGGAAGGGCCCATGGAGATCATCCCTCCAGCTCCTGGCCCTGCACAGATACCCAACCATCCCACCCTGTGCCTGAGAGCGTTGTCCAAACACTCCTGGAGCTCTGAGGCTGTGGCCATTCCCTGTTCAGTGCCCGACCACCCTCTGTGGGAAGAATCTTTCCCCAATATCCAGCTTAAATCACAGTTTCATGCCATGGCTGGAGGCTTCAGCAAAGCTCTGCTGCTCTGGGGAGACCCTGGGAGCTCTGGGACCTGGCTCCATCCTTCCCCAGGGCTGGGGGGACACTGGCAGGGTCCCCCTGTGCCTTGGCTGGTGACACCACCCCGGAGCTGAGCCCTGTGCCTGTGCCTGTGCCCCCCAGCGTGGTGGAACGCAGAGGGGCAGCCCTGGGCTGCTCCCGGCTTTTCCACAGCGCCTTTTGGGACACCATCACTGGGTTTTAATTAATTGTGCTCCAACTCAGAAAAAAAAAAAAATGGAAATAAACCAGCAACAAGTCCCGCAGCTCTTCCCTCGGGAGGAGCTGCTGGCGCTGGTTTGTGGGGAGCGAGGCGAGGGGAATATCAGGAGCAGGGAAGCAGAGGGATGTGCGAGCAGAGTGTGCCGATGTCGCTGTCCCCACCCCTCTCCAGGGAGCCCGGCGTGGCCACCGCTGCCGCTGCTGGTGTGAAAAGCTGGCTGGAGGCCGGGAAGCGAGGCCGGATCCGGCTCGTGGATCCCGGGAACACGATGGGCTGTCAGAGCTGCTCCTCGCTCATCTGCTTAGTGACCATGAGCGGCGGGGCCGGCTCTTCCCGCTCGGAAAAGCCTTGTTTTGTTTGCTCATCTGGCTCATGAAAAATGCAGCCGCCCCTTGCCGTGTACATGGAATTGGTTTTAGCTCGGAATTCTCAGGTTTGGTGCCAGGAGAGGGACGGATCCGTCCTCAGTCAGCTCCGTGTGAGGGAGCAGGGGGAGCTGGGTGCTCCCAGCTGCCATCCCTGCCCCACATCCCTGCCCCACATCCCTGCCCCACATCCCTGCCCCATCCCACAGCCCTGCCATGCTGGGCTCACACAGGGGATGAGCCCCATCCCTCATCCCCTTCCCACCCTTCTCCCAGGCCATGCTGCTGGAGGAGCCTCATAAATTACATAAAAGGCACGGGAAGCACTTCCTGAGGCACAGCAGCCCCGGCACACAGGGACACTCAGCCCGTCCCCCTCAGCTCCTCATCCCAAAGCTCTGGGAAAGGGCTCTCACCCCGCAGCCCCACAGCTCCTGGCAGGATCCTGGATCCCCCAGGACAGCATTCCAGCAGTGCCCAGGGCACAGGGCAGGATTCTGAATCCATCAGGACAGGATCCTGAATCCCCCAGGACAGCATTCCAGCAGTGCCCAAGGCACAGGGCAGGATCCTGAATCCCCCAGGACAGCATTCCAGCAGTGCCCAGGGCACAGGGCAGGATCCTGAATCCCCCAGGACAGCATTCCAGCAGTGCCCAGGGCACAGGGCAGGATCCTGAATCCCCCAGGACAGCATTCCAGCAGTGCCCAAGGCACAGGGCAGGATCCTGAAACCCCCAGGACAGCATTCCAGCAGTGCCCAGGGCACAGGGCAGGATCCTGAATCCCCCAGGACAGCATTCCAGCAGTGCCCAGGGCACAGGGCAGGATCCTGAATCCCCCAGGACAGCATTCCAGCAGTGCCCAGGGCACAGGGCAGGATCCTGAATCCCCCAGGACAGCATTCCAGCAGTGCCCAGGGCAGCAGGGACTGGAGCAGGCACGGGCTGATGGCTCTGGTGTGTGGATCACTTCAGCCTGGGGAGGACAGGGATGGATTTACAGAAGGAAAGAGCTAAAAATCCAAGCTGGAGAGGGCAGAGTGAGGATCCCACAGTAATCACAGGCAATGGGAAGCTCCTGGGGCCAGAGGATTAGGAGAACCCTGGCGGTGCCAGGGAGGTTTTGGCTCTATGCTGGCTCTGACCCCAAGCAGGCCACCAGCAGGTGAGGGATCCTGACCCAGATGTCACCTGGGGACTGATGACATCTAAATCCATTGGGATGGGCAGTCCCAGGGAGCTGCAGGCCCCCAGGGAAGGCTGGACGCTGCTTTGGCCCAGACCTAGGGATGTGTGCATGAGCCATCAGGGATTTGGAGAGTCCTTGGAGCGAAGGCTGGGGAAACAGGGCTCAGGATCCACTGGGCTATTGGCACCTGTGCCCATTGCCAGTGTGTTGATGACCTCTGGGCATCAGCAAAACATCAGGAGAAGCAGCCCCTGCCAGCTGCAGGATGAACTGGGTGAGTCCAGAGGAGGCCATGGGGATGTTCCCAGGGCTGGAGCCCCTCTGCTCTGGGACAGGCTGGGAGAGCTGGGGGTGCTCACCTGGAGAGGAGAAGGCTCCAGGGAGAGCTCAGAGCCCCTGGCAGGGCCTGAAAGGGCTCCAGGAGAGCTGCAGAGGGACTGGGGACAAGGGATGGAGGGACAGGACACAGGGAATGGCACGGTTGGGTGGGACATTGGGCAGGAATTGTTCCCTGGCAGGGTGGGCAGGCCCTGGCACAGGGTGCCCCGAGCAGCTGTGGCTGCCCCTGGATCCCTGGCAGTGCCCAAGGCCAGGCTGGAGCAGCCTGGGACAGTGGGAGGTGTCCCTGCAGGCCAGACTGCTGCAGGTGACGGAGCCAGATCCGCTGGGAGCCAAGGCAGCACTCCTGAAACGCCTCTTGCCCACCGGGCGAGGGCCAGCGTGAGCGCTCCACTAATCTCGTGTCCTGCCAGCGCCTCACACTCCCCGCTATCCAAAGGGGCCAAATCAATATCCCCAATGAAAAAACAGTTCCAGGCAGCACAGGGAAGCCGGGCTCAGCCCGCTCCTGGCACATAAAGAGGAATTGATCTCTGAGCTGGAAAGCAGAGGCTGCTCAGGTGCGAGCGGCCGCGGCGTGGCTGGAGCCGAGCCCCCCTGACGCCGAACATGCTCCAGTATCGAGCGGGCCGGTTCCGCCGCGCTGGAAACAATCGGCAGCTGAATCAGCTGGAAGAGCACATTTAAACGGAGAAATTTGAATCATAATTCCAAGCTGTGAAGAATACTCTCCCAGCCACCCAAGGAGACAATCCCTCAATCAGGAGAGCAGAGGCCTGTTAAGAAAAGCGGGCTGCGTCAGACAAAAGTGAGAGCGGCTGTAGAGAATGAAAGCGGCGATAAGGCGGCGATGGGGACGGGAAGCGGATCATTTCCAAACTTGCAAAGAGACAAAATTGCCGGGGGAGACAACGGGGAGCAGCGTTCGGACACCTGCGGCATCCGGGGGGGCTGAGATGGGATAGGGGGCTCAGGACGTGCTGAGTCCTCCCACAGGGCCCTGGCTGGGAGAGAGGAGGAGGTGAGGAGG
Source organism: Phainopepla nitens (assembly GCA_013400175.1). NCBI lineage: Eukaryota > Metazoa > Chordata > Aves > Passeriformes > Bombycillidae > Phainopepla > Phainopepla nitens. The sequence continues at coordinate 219,138 of VXBQ01017254.1, read as the reverse complement.
GCATTTCTGAGGGCAGAGGTGCCACAGGTGAGGAGAGGGAGTGGGAGGTGGGAGGAGTGGGATGTGGAGCTGCCAGGCAGGGATGAGCAGCGGGGAGGTTTCAGGGCAGCAGAGCAGGCTGGTGTCACACCGTGGTTTGAAAAGGTCAGGGTGACATCCATCCTGGGCAGTGCCACAGAGAGCTTGTTCAGGGCTGGATGTTACCGGAGCTGGGGGAAGGTGGTGTCACTGGTGCCAGTCAGTGCAGGTGTGTGGGAAATGCGTGGTGTCAGCTTGACAGGATCCTTTGGGGCTGGCAGACACGTCTGGTGGCCAAAGGGAATGGTGCAGACCTCTGGAATTGCTTGTGAGCCATCACCATCACCCACTCTTACTACACCTCTCCGTGCCCCCCATGCTGAGGCACAAGCCCAGCGCCTCACTCACCAGAGGGGACACAGGGGCTTTGGGAAGAGCCCCCCAGCCATTGTCACCACCCAGGGGATGCCAAAAGCCCTGAGGTGCAGGGCTGATTCTGCCAGGATCCGCAGGGATGGCCACTGCAGCTCCAGCCAGCTCAGCACATGGATCAAACCCCTGTGCTGAGGCTGGAAGGGTGAGAACAGCAATGGATTTGGGTGCAGGATGCCCAGGAAGACAGGTCAGCTGATGGGATGGAGTGGAAAGGTTGGAATTCTGGGCCTGGTGACCGTTCCAGGCTGCAGCAGGCCAGGCTCGGCCCCATTCTCTGCAGGGCCAGCAGGCAGAGAGCCCCCAGCACAGCCAGGCCATTTCCAGTTCAAAGCAGCTCAGGAGCTGCCCAGTTAATTCTGATTTATCCCTGCCTGGAGCAGTGGCACATCCCACCCACGCAGCTCCAGCTCATCCCTATCCCTGCCTGCCAGCAGTGTCCATCCCTGGATGCTCCCAGGCTGCCCCACCGCTGTCTGTCCATCTTTCCTTCCTTTCTGCCGCCTCCTCCTCCTCCCTCTTGTCCTTGCAAAAGGGATTAATAAATGCATGCAGGGGCCTCTGGAATTGTCAGCAGCTGGATTGGGGCCCAAGGTCTGCTCTGCCCTCGCAAGGAAGGGGTTCCTCACAGACCTGCTGGATGGAGCCGTTCCAACCTCATTACCCAGAGAGATGGAGGCAGGAAGGGGGGGAGGAGGAGGCCAGAGCAAGGAGGGAATCAGAGCTCTGAGGCCTCAAAGAAACCTGATTTTATTCTGCGAGAGGCCGGAGCCGCGGGGCCGTGGCCTTGGGTGGATATTGAGGATGCAGGCAGAGAGCCAGAGAGCAGAGGGACGATGCAAATGGGGCTGGTGCTGACAAGCGAGTGGCAGCTCCTCAGAGAATGCACCTTGGGATCATGAACCACCCCAGGGTGAGGTGGCACAGAGTCCCCAGGGCACAGCACAGCTCTAGGCAGGGTGACAGAGTGGCCAGGGCATGGCACAGCTCTAGGCAGGGTGACACAGAGTGGCCAGAGCATGGCATAGCTCCAGGCAGGGTGACACACGGTCCCCAGGGCATGGCACAGCTCCAGGGCAGGTGACACAGAGTCCCCAGAACATGGCACAGCTCTAGGCAGGGTGACAGAGTGGCCAGGGCATGGCACAGCTCCAGGCCTGGTGACACAGAGTGGCCAGAGCATGGCATAGCTCTCGGTGGGGTGACACGGAGTGGCCAGGGCATGGCACAGCTCTAGGCAGGGTGACACAAAGTGGCTAGGGCATGGCACAGCTCTAGGTGGAGTGACACGGGGTCACCAAGGCACAGCACAGCTCTAGGTGGGGTGACACAGAGTGGCTAGAGCATGGCACAGCTCTAGGCAGGGTGACACAGAGTGGCCAGGGCATGGCACAGCTCCAGAGCAGGTGACACAGGGTCACCAAGGGATGGCACAGCCCTGTGTGGGGTGGTGTGTTTTCCAGGGTGTGGCACAGCCCCATGGCAAGGTGGCACAGGGTCCCCAGGGCATGGCACAGCTCCGTGGTGGAGTCACCTGCACACATGACAAAAAGGACAACAGAAGGCTGCAGGCTTTGGCAGGGACTGAAAAATTGCTGAGCTACTCTAATCCATCAACTCCTGTGGCAGGGGAGGGACAGCAGCGCATGTGGCACAGGGAGCAGAGTGTGTGGGACAGAACAGAGTGTGGCACAGAGAACTGAGCATGTGGCACACAGAACTGAGCATGTGGCACAGAACTGAGTGTGTGGCAAAGAACAGAGAGTGTGGCACAGGGAACAGAGTGTGGCACACAGAACTGTGTGTGGCACAGAACAGAGTGTGGCACACAGAACTGAGCGTGTGGCACACTGAGCAGTGTTTGTGGCACACAGAACTGAGCATGTGGCACACTGAGCAGTGTTTGTGGCACACAGAACTGAGCATGTGGCACATTGAGCAGTGTTTGTGGCACACAGAACTGAGCAGTGTTTGTGGCACACAGAACTGAGCATGTGGCACACTGAGCAGTGTTTGTGGCACACAGAACTGAGCATGTGGCACATTGAGCAGTGTTTGTGGCACACAGAACTGAGCAGTGTTTGTGGCACACAGAACTGAGCATGTGGCACACTGAGCAGTGTTTGTGGCACACAGAACTGAGCATGTGGCACATTGAGCAGTGTTTGTGGCACACAGAACTGAGCAGTGTTTGTGGCACACAGAACTGAGCATGTGGCACACTGAGCAGTGTTTGTGGCACACAGAACTGAGCATGTGGCACATTGAGCAGTGTTTGTGGCACACAGAACTGAGCAGTGTTTGTGGCACACAGAACTGAGCATGTGGCACACTGAGCAGTGTTTGTGGCACACAGAACTGAGCATGTGGCACATTGAGCAGTGTTTGTGGCACACAGAACTGAGCAGTGTTTGTGGCACACAGAACTGAGCATGTGGCACACTGAGCAGTGTTTGTGGCACACAGAACTGAGCATGTGGCACATTGAGCAGTGTTTGTGGCACACAGAACTGAGCAGTGTTTGTGGCACACAGAACTGAGCATGTGGCACACTGAGCAGTGTTTGTGGCACACAGAACTGAGCATGTGGCACATTGAGCAGTGTTTGTGGCACACAGAACTGAGCAGTGTTTGTGGCACACAGAACTGAGCATGTGGCACACTGAGCAGTGTTTGTGGCACACAGAACTGAGCATGTGGCACATTGAGCAGTGTTTGTGGCACACAGAACTGAGCGCCACACTGAGCAGTGTTTGTGGCACACAGAACTGAGCATGTGGCACATTGAGCAGTGTTTGTGGCACACAGAACTGTGTGCCACACTGAGCAGTGTTTGTGTCACACAGAACTGTGTGGCCCACGGAACCATCCCAGCCACCACACCCCCGGCAAGGGACACGCCCACGGCTCCGTGCCGGGCACACGCAGCCAGAAAGGCACCGGGAAAGCGGCCGGGATGGCAGCTCCAAGTGCCAAGGCAGCGGGATGGCAGCTCCAAGTGCCAAGGCGGCGGGAAGGAAGCTCCATGTGCAAATCCAGAGGCAACCCAGCTCTCCCCGGCCAGCCCCGCGTCTCCCCCGCACGTCGGCACGCAGGGAGGAGGCACAGCCCGGCGCTCCCAGCCCTGGTGTGTTTTTCCTCTCTTCCCCTCATTTCTGCTCATAAAGGTCTGCGCTTAAGTAATGAGGCTTTTTTGCCTGCCTTCTGCAGGAAGATACACAAGTGTGCCAATGTAAATTGCTCCATTTGGAGGGCTAATTGCACTAAAAGGCAGCCTGATCTGTGGTTTTTCTCTATTTTACATTAGCAGCTGAGCTGTCAGATCTGAAATGGAAACTCATTTTTAAGGCTTTGCATTTACAGTGGCTTCAACAATGAAAAATGTTCCCTGACAGTAATAGAAGGCAAACCTCATTAGAGAAACTTAAACCAAAGCGGCACAGTGCTAAAGCCCTCAGGCTGCTTCCAAGCATCTTAAGAGGGAACAAGAGCATTTTTCACATGACTCTCTCTGCCCGTGGAGTGCTCTGGCTCTTCCTGACTGGAGCTGTGCCCGCAGGAGCCGTATTTCTGACATGCACAGGGTTGCAGCAGCTATGGCAAATGGTTTTTTCTCGGGGGCACAGGGCACCGCAGCGTTCCGGGGGTGGAGAGCCCGGCTGGCTCCGAGCAGCTGCTCAGTCCAGTCCCGGGATGGCGCTTTTGGAGCCGTCAAAGCTCCCCGGGAGCCGTGGTGGTGCCGGGAGCACAGCGTGGCTTTGTTATTGTCGGTGTTATTCCCCATCCTCGTGGATTCAGGGGTGCCGACCTCCAGCACCCACAGGAGCGGTGCTGGGAAGGGTGGTCACCCTCCCCAGAGCCATCTCCTCCTCCTGGGAGCTCTCCCAGTGATCCATGGGGAATCTGCCTCCCCTCACCCCCCTGACCCACACGCTGGGGCTTTCTGAGCCTCTGCCACCCAGCCCAAGAGATCCCCGCTCCCAGCAGGTGCCAGCAGCCTGTGCATTGCAAATCCCAGGTGGGAATGGCCGGGCAGGGCTCCTCTGCCAGCTTTGCCAGCACCTCTTTGCATCTGCATTAATATCCAGCCGCAGATTTGCATGGTCATGAGCTATTTTTACCCGGAGAGCTCAGCTCGTTCCGCACAGAGCTCAGCCTGTGCCGGGGTCAGGGATCAGCCCAGTGCGGGCCACGCTGGGGACACGCGGGGCTTAGAGACAGGGAGGCCACAAAACTGCTGCAGGAGCCCTGGGAAACAGGGCCCAGATCCCAAAGGGATGCAGAGATTCCAAGCCACAGCCCAGCGCGGGCTCGGTGATGGTCCCAGCTCTGCCTCCAGCACCTCTTTGTTCCCGTGTTCTGTGTTCCTTTCCCACAGGTTCAAGGTGACTCTGAGGAATATTTGAACCCTGTTTAGCTGCCCCATATTTTGTGGACATCCAAGGTGAGGTGCAGCTGGAATGTTGCATCCTCATGGCACAGATCCTTTCAGCACCCTGTTTCCTGTACATCCCCTTCCTGAGGCGTCTCCTGAGCTTTCCTGGGGCTCCTCAGCACATCCCCTCTGCTGTGCACAGGAGACCACGCTCCTCTCGGAATCCTCCACCCATCCCTGTGGCCTAGAGGTGACATTTTGGGGAAAAAGTGCAGCCATTTTGCAGCAAGGACAAAAACTGGACCCACTGTCCCCGGGCTGGCACCACATTCCCAGAGCCAAGCACCCCATGGGGAGATGCCTTCAGCATGGAGCATCAATGGTGCTTAGAATTTTTTTTTCCCTGGAGCTGTTTTCCCTTGGAAAAACACATTTTAATTTGCACCGCAAATTTTCTACAACCGTTTCTCGCTGCGTTTTCTGGGGATTTTTACTGGAAACAATTTTGACCAGCCAAAATATTTCACTTATTTGGTTTCCAAAAAATCTCCAGCTCTTTCAATTGCTTGATAAAAACCCTGACAAATGTAATCAGTCACAGTCATTCCCTGCAGAAATGTTTTCGTTTGACCAGAAAAAAAAAAAAAAAAGAGAGAAAAGAACAAATATTCATAGCAAAAGACACTTGGCTTCTGCATCACGTTGTCACTCCAGCCCAGGATGGAGGAGACAGCGCTCGGATAAGGGCATTGCCCTCGGGATATCACATCCCCGTGGGCCATGTCTGAGTGGAACACGCCACGTGGCAGCTCCGTGTCCCTGTCCCAAAGTCACCGAGCACACGGTTGGGGGTGAGCGACGCTGATGAGACATCCCCGAGGGTTCACCTCATGCTCCTGATGCCTGCTCCTCGTCCTGCTGGGCTCTGGCACTGCTGCTGCGTGCCCGCTGCACCCAGGGGCAGCCTGGCTGTGTGTCAGGCCTTAAAACAACCTCACCTGGGGGAGAAGGAGGGGATCTCGGTGCCAGTGCTGCCGGAGCACCCTGCCCTCGCACTGGCTCTGGTGGCCTTGGCGAGGTGGCTCCTGTTGCAGATTTCACACCAAGGGTTTGCTCAGGGCATCCTCAGCTCCTCTCCCTCCCTTGGCCCCAGCCGTGGCTTCAGCTGAAGTGCCACCGCCGAGCTGTGACCTCGACGTCACCCGGACTGGGGGACCCTGTGCCGTGCCCGCCGTGGCCTCTCCGGGATAGCTCCTCCCTGTTCCCCTGGAAAAGGGATGAGGCAGAGGCTGGGAATCCCAGCCCCCTCTCCCTGCTCCATCTGCACTCCCAGGATAGTCTGTTCTCTCCTCCTCGCTGCTGGGAATCGCAGGAGAGAGATGTCTGCCTTCCCTCCCACTCCCGCATTACTCACCCAGCCCAGCCGATCTGGACTCCAGATGGACCGGAACCAGTTTTCCTCCCAGGAGCTTTGGGGGAAGGTGATGGGGACAGGATCCCGGCCCAGCCCTCCCTGAGGACTCCCAGCCCGGCTCCCTGGGCTCCATCCGCAGCTCCCAGGGGCTGGGGTGCTCCCCCAGGGGTTCTGGAGGGCAGTGGCAGAGGGTGGAGGAGGGACAGTGGGGCCCAGGGCTGTGCACCCCAAACCTCACCCACACCCCTGGGCTGCAGCCAGCTCTGGCCTTCCTGGATTTCTCCAGATGGATCATTTCTCCCGGCAGGGATCTCCCCTGGGGGCCCAGCTCTCTTTGCTCATATAAAAACCACTCCAGCTTCACTTTTGATGTATCCCAGACAGGCTTCCGCCCTCTCGGCACCTCAGATCCCTTTCCTTTCCATCTTTCTCCCTCCTGCTGCCATGGCCATCCTCTGCTTCCCTGTGTCCATCCCAGAGCATCCCCTCCTGCCCCAGCCAGGGCTGCTGGGCCAGGCCTGCATGGAGCTGTGCCAGAGGAAACCATGGATTCCCAAATTCCCAGGATCCTGCTGGGGCAGGGCTGTGGCTGCCAGCCTGGCAGGGAGCTGCTGGATCTGGGAAAGGGGGAAGGAGGGGAAGCCTCAGTGTAGCCTGGATAAAGCCAAATGCAGGCACTGGGAGCTGTAAGGGCTTTGCAGCCTTGCCAGCCCCATTTTGGGCAACTCTCAGGCCCTGTCCTGGGGTGGGAGGTGATTCCCTCATCCCACAGCAATTCCCAAGGCACTGGAGCAGGACATTGTTCCTCTGGCCTCTCCCAGGAGCGCCGCCATGCCGCAGAGTCCTGGAATCCCGAATGGTTTGGGGTGGAAGGGACCTTAAACCCATCCAGTGCCACCCCTGCCATGGCAGGGACACCTCCCACTGTCCCAGGGGCTCCCAGCCCCAGTGTCCAACCTGGCCTTGGGCACTGCCAGGGATCCAGGGGCAGCCCCAGCTGCTCTGGGCACCCTGTGGCAGGGCCTGCCCACCCTCCCAGGGAACAATTCCTGCCCAGTGTCCCATCTAAATCTCTCCTGGTTTAGTTTAAAACCACTCCCCCTTGTCCTATCACTGCCTGCCTGTGGAAAAATTAACTCTCCCTCTTTTCCATAAACCCCAATGGACACAGTGATATCCCTGGCCTGGCTGCCATCTCTGCATATAGGGGACAAGGTCACCCAGGGGATGTCCCAAGGCTGCCAGAACCCCAGGAGCGTTTGGACAATGCTCTCAGGCACAGGGTGGGATTGCTGGGGCTGTGCGGGGACAGGAGGTGGATCAATGATCCCTGTGGATTCCATCCAACCCCACACCGAGCAGGGCTGGGCTTGCCTGTGCATCCAGGAGGGCAGCCAGCCCTGAGGGGGCTCCAGGGAGCCCTGAGGGGATTCCAGGGAGCCCTGAAGGGGTTCCAGGGGATGAGGAACATCCCCTGTGCCTGCAGGACCCCGTGCCCAGGGGCTGGCAGTGCCCGGGCTCCCTCGCAGCGCCCAGATGGTCTGTGGGTGGCAATCTCGGCAGCTTGGTGGTGGCACTTGATGAATGGGCTGTAGAATTTGGTGAGATAATTAAAGAACCTGACTCTCACAATGCACCTGATAACAAATGAGGTGTCTCTTTCCCTTTTCTGTTTTGCACAGTGAATTGTATTCCTGAAGATTAATGGATTTACCGTTTCTATCTCAACAATGGGCCCCCTCCCTGTTCCTCCCTGCTCCCGTGGGGAGCTCCACCCCCAGGGGGGCTGAGCCGAGCAGGGAGACCGAGAGACTTCGGGGTCTGGCAGCCCTTGGCCTCGGCTCTGGCTCGCCCAGCAGTGAGAAAAGACGTGGGAAAAGTGGAAATCCTGCTGTGCATCACAGGGGAGTGTGTCTCTCTGGGATCCGGGGCTGAGGAGTGTCACCAAGGTGTCACCAAGGTGTCACACAGCCTGCTGGCGTCAGGGAGGCCCAGGGGGCTGTTTGCAGACCCGCCCACCCCACAGGCAGGGCCTGGACGTAGCACAGGGGTGGGAAGGATGGGTGGTGTGAGGGACAGCAGGGATGCTCACAGCTCACGGAGCCGGAGGGAAGAGCCTGGGGGGCTCTGGGTGGGGACAGCCCCAGTGTGTGCCCAGTTGAGGTGTGAGCACTGCCCCGGCCCGTGTCCTAAGGGGACAGTGTGACATCAGCTCCAGCCTGTCTCTCCCTGGCACCGGGCACTCTTCCCAGGGGACAGCATCCCCCTCTGTCCCATCAGCTCCTTCCCCTCTGGGTCAGTTTTCCAAGTGAAAAACACAGGCAAAGGGGATATGATGAGCACAGCACTGGCCAGGGAGAAAGTCCAGCGGGATTTCTGGGATAAACAGCCCTCCTGTGCTCCTGGAGCTGTTGGGAAGCATGGGATGCTCCAGCACTGGCTCACCAAGGAGTGACCCTCCAAACACCCATCCAGCAGCCAGGGACTGACCCGAGCCATCAAAGCATCTCCAAAATGTGCTTATATATTATATAGACATTTAAATTAGGTACCTGTGCAAATCAGCAGGTCATTAATCACCCACTCGTTTAATTGGTTTTCCTGCCAAATTGGTTACAGATAAATAATTAAAGCTAAAAAGTGGGTTTGGATGCATTCCTCTGGAAAGTCGGGCTGGCAGCTGGGAAGGGAATCTTTTAACTCCTCGGCTGGCACGGTCCCTTTCCGGCGGGCAAGGATCGGGGAAGCGCCGGCCGAGGGGCGGCGGGGCGGTCCCGGGATCTCTGCCGGGCCCGGAGCTCGGCCCCTCCTCGCTGCTGTCCCGTGGAGAGGTTTTGCGGGGAGCGGGAGCTTCCCGGGGCACGGAGCCGCGGGCAGGGCCCCTCCCGCGCCGCCAGTGTGGGTTTTGCACTGCACTTGGCTGCTAATCATGCATAATAATCGCATTTGCAGAACACAAATGTCACTTGGCTGAGTGCTTTCATTTACTGCCCCGTAAACACACCCTGGGGAGCCCCGGGCCCATAAAACATTGACGAGGGCCCTCGTTTCCCGGACATTGTCCCCCACAGAGCCCTTTGTCAGATGGCGCGGCCGCGGGACGTGCTCCCGGCTGGGCACGGCCACCGCGCAGCTCCCGCTGTGGTGGGCAAAGGGAAGGATCATCCCTCAGCCCTGCGCAGCCCCGGGGCTCCTGCACCTCCTCCAGGCAGGGCAGGAGGAGCTGGGTGGGGTGTGCTGAGCCCCCGGGCCTCAGGAGAGGTCTCACACCCCTGTCCAGCCCCACTGAGGGTGTGCATCCATCCCGTCCCATCCCAACTCAACCCACCCCAACTCAACTCATCCATCCCATCCCATCTCAACCCATCTCATCCCATCCCAATTCAACCCATCCCAATTCAACCCATCCATTCCACC
>VXBQ01017254.1:181710-200494 GCA_013400175.1 Phainopepla nitens | reverse complement strand
TGTGTCTGTGTGTGTGTTCTGTGTGTGTGTCACTGTGTCACACCAGGGTGGCCCAGGCAGTGCCACCCATGTGTCTGTGTGTGTGTTCTGTGTGTGTGTCACTGTGTCACACCAGGGTGGCCCAGGCAGTGCCACCCGTGTGTTGTGTGTGTGTTCTGTGTGTGTGTGTGTCACTGTGTCACACCAGCATGGCCCAGGCAGTGCCACCCGTGTGTCTGTGTGTGTGTTCTGTGTGTGTGTGTCACTGTGTCACACCAGGGTGGCCCAGGCAGTGCCACCCGTGTGTTGTGTGTGTGTTTTGCCGTGGCATTCCCGCGGGCTCCCACCGGCAGTTTATTTACCCTTGTTTCGGGGGCGGCTGCACTCCCTGTGCAGCGATGCGAGCCTTTCTCGCCGCCAGCCCGGAGATCCGGGAGCTCGCTCCGCTCCTCTCCCAGGCCAGGGCACTGCAAGAGCAGCGATCCCGCTCCTGCCGGACCCTGCACGGCATGCCCCTCCCACCCCCGGTGGGCATCGGGGCGGGCAGGAGCCTCCCACACCCAGGGGAGAGCCCTCCCAAAATCCAGAGGCTTATGCTGGAGGGAAGGGTGAGGACGGGCCCCTTCCAGAGGGCTGGCAAAGCCATGGCCATCTGTGGGGCAGAGGATGGGGGTGGGACGGCCCCAAATGCTCCCCCTGCCTTGCCCAGGTACCCCCAGGGATTGGGGGGGTCTCCATTTGTGTTTTCTGACCTGAACTGAGGGCAGGGCGGATCCCCCGGTGGGAAGGGCACCGCTGAGGGTGGAAGGCATTGGGTCTCGTGTTCGGAGGCAGCACCAGACCCCAGAGAAGGTGGGGCAGAGACGCTGCAGGCAGGTGGGGAGGCACCTGCATCTGCCAAATCCAGCTTCCCACGAGCCCAGTCTGGGTCCCGGACCCAAAGGTGCCTGTGCCAAAGTGGAGCAAAGCCACCGCGAGCTGGAGCACCCCGTGCCCGGGGTCAGGGTGTGCTTGGTGGTGCTGCAGGGCCATCGGGGCGATGAGAGAGGGAAGGTTCTCGTGGAGAGCACCTAGGCTCACCAAAATCACCCTGGGAGAGAGGAAAGGTGATGGATTTCAGAGGCATGGTTTGGTGTTGGACTGGGCAGTGCTAGGTCAGTGCCTGGATTCAGTCTTGGAAGACTCTTTCAACCTGAACCATTCCATGATTTCCCACTGTGAGGTTCCCAGTCCATCCTGCAGCCTGGCACTGGGCACAGCCAAACACCAGACGCCGTGCTCAGGGGTGGTGGCAATGCTGGGGACACTCCTGCTGCCTTCCTGGCACCCCAGGGACAAGGACAGCCAGTGCCACAGGGCACAGCTGGCAGCAAACAGGGCACAGCCAGGGCAGGGAGCAGTGCCACCCGGACAGGTTTCCAGGTGAGAGTCCTGCAGCGAGCTCCCACTTGCCCTGGTGCTGGCCTTCCAGCAGTTCCCCCGTGCTGCTGGGCCTTTCCCAGCCCCCTGCTGATCCCTGGTTCCATGGGATGAGAGCAGGCAGGGACCACGGCACGGCGAGCCACGGGTGCAGCAGGGATGTTTGTCTGTGGGTACAGGCAGGTCACTCCCAGGAGGGAGATGGATTGCCCCATGGTGTCCTTTTTGCTCCCTCAGGAGGGCAGGAGCAGGGCCAGTGGGCTCCGTGGGAGGTGCCATGGCTTGTCCCATGGGATTGGCACAGCGGGACCGAGCTCAGGGCCCCGAGGAGCTGCAGGAAGGGGGCTGGGAGCACGGCACACTTCAAAGGGGAGTGGGCTGTAAATATTTCAGCAGCCCCGTGCAGAGCCACGAGGCAGCAGCGATCAGAGCCGGGCACGTCCGCCCGGAGCAGGCAGGGATTGGGATCAAAGCCCTGGCGGGAGCCTGGCCAGGCATCACCTGGGCAGAGCTGTCCCCTGGGCACTGCCTGTGCCCTGCGCCAGCCCGTCTGTGCAGGGATGGCACCGGGCAGCCATAGCTGAGGACACTGGGGGTCTGCAGCCCGTGTCCCCAGCCCCAAGGAGCACCCACAGGTGAGCACGGGGCTCCTGCTGGGAAAAGGCTCCCCCCACCCAGCTCCTCTCCTGCCCCTGGCACCCACACATCCCACCCCGCAGGGTGGCAGCTCCCGTGGGCACAGACAGAGCCCACCAGGCGTTGGGGGGCACAGGGGGGCGCGGATCCTGCAGAGCTGGGAGCTGCTGTGCCCAGAGGGGCAGCGCTGCCACCTGCACTGCTGCTGCTGCCCCCAAATTAAATGGAACAATTCCGTGGTTTTGGCTTCCAGGAGGCTCTTGCTGGGAGCCCTGTGACACGCAGCCGCTCCCTGGTGCCACGCTGTGCCCTGGCACAGGTGGGATGGCTGGCACCAGGAATGGGCTCTGCTCGGGACCCCAAGGACGGTCCCCAGGAGGGCAGTGGGGCTCAGTGGGGACATGGACTGCCCCCGAGTGCCCCAGAGCAGGGCAGAGGGACAGGGGAACACACAGCCTGTGTGCCAGCAGCTTGCTCTGCCTGTCCCCACGGGGGCTGGGAGGTGGCACCAGCCACCCAACACTCACATTCCAGCACTGCCACCAACAGTACCAAGGCCAGCTGTTGGGGACCCTGCTTTTGGGGCTCCCCTCGCTCCCGGGGGGCATGACAGCAGCCCCTGGTATCCGACTGCAATCCCTGAGCTACAANCAGCTCCCGGGGAATCGGGCCGGTGACTTCCCAGCTCCCGGGGAATCGGGCCGGTGACTTCTCAGATCCCGGGGAATCGGGCCGTGCCTCCCCGGCGCGGTGGGTGCGGGAGGGGCTCCCCAGCTCCCTGCCCTGACGCACAGGGAGGGGACGCTGCCTCTGGAGAATTCTCCCGCCCTCGGGCGGGTTTTCCCTCACCAGCGATGGGGTCCCGCACCCTTCCCCTCGCCCCGAACAGGTTTCGCTCGCCGGCACAGCTGCCGCGTCCAGATGTTGCCAGTATTGAGGGAGGCAGGGCTGCTCAGCCCACAGCTGCTCCCTGCTTCGCTTGCAATTGCTTTGGAAATATTGTGTGTGCTCAGCTCTTTAGAGCTAATCTCCATCCTGCAGCCGCGCCTGGCGGAGCTGCCCACGCCAGCCCGGCTGCTGGGCAAGCTGGGCGAACTGGGCAAGCTGGGCGACAAGGGGAGGGGGTCTCTTCGCCAGCCCTCGCGTGGGGCAGAGCCGGGGCGGTGCTGGGGAGGGGGCGAGGGCCGGGCACCACCCCGGCGGTTCCTCCGCGCTTGATTGGGGCCATTAATCAACGGCGCGCTCCCCGGCAGCCTGACAGAGGCGGGAGTGTCAGCGTGTGAGCGATCCGCTCGCTCGGCACCATCCATCAGGGCCCTGGCAAGCGCCGCGCGACACCCCCTCCCTGATTTATCTGAGGCCAATGGAGTCATGAAAAACAGCTGGTAAATCCTTCCCCATCAGCCGGCTGATTATTAATGCAGCCAAGTGTGGAGGCAGCCAGCGAGTCGGAGAGAACGGGGCCGGTGAGAGGCAGCATCTGGCCCGGGCCGGCTGCCCCCGGGGCCGGAACTCTCTCGGAGGAGGCTGCCCATTCCCTGCCACGTGGGAGCGGAGTCCTGCCTGTCCCCGGCCATCGCAGAGGTGACCCGGGCTCCTGCCTGCAGCCACCTCCCGGCTCCGGTGGGCAGGGAAGGCTCTGCCCAGTCTGGCCGGGATGGGGAGGGTCAGGACCCCGAATCGCCAGGGTGGGGGGGCTCAGAACCCCCAGTCTGGCCGGGATGGGGAGGGCAGTCCAGAACATCTGGAATAAATAACTGGTTCAGAACCCTTGGGATGTCCTGGGACAGCAGGCAGTAAGAACCATCAGCATCTCCAGCTGGGAGGGCGGGGAGGGTTCAAAACCCTGGGATGTCGAGGCTGGAAGGGCTCAGGACCCCTGGGACACCCAGACTGGAGGGCTCAGAGCCCCCTCGATGGCCACACTGGCAATGCCCAGGCTGGAGGAGGTCAGGATGCCCAGGAGGGCCAGGCTGGGGGGCTCAGGACCCCCTCAATGGCAATGCCCAGGCTGGAGGAGGTCAGGATGCGCAGGAGGGCCAGGCTGGGGGGCTCAGCACCCTCTCAATGGCAATGCCCAGGCTGGAGGAGGTCAGGATGCCCAGGAGGGCCAGGCTGGGGAGCTCAGCACCCCCAGGAAGAGCAGTCACGCTGCTCCTGCTGCCCCATGGGTGGAGTCAGCTGGCACAGAGGGACGCCAGGGCTTTTCCAGAGGGAGGGCAGGCTCAGGATGTGCTCTGGCACAGGGGTGGGCAGATTGCCCAAGGGAAGAAGGGAGAAGCCTGCACCAGCACTGTGGGCAGCCACGGAGCAGGGCCCCAGCCTGTCCTGGTGACTCTGGGGACATGCTGGGGTGTCCCCAGTCCCTGCCAGCCCCTGCAGCCATTGCATCCCCCATGGAGCCAGCGCAGTTTGGGGGCACTGGCAAGGTGGCACTCAGAGATGCAGCACCCACACATCCCACCTGCCCTCCCAGCCCTACAAAAAGTCATCCCCCTGGGGCAGGTGAGCCACTTGCCTGCTTGCCCAGCCCCATCTCCCCCTCACTGGTGCCCGGAGTGCTTCTCGTGCCCTGCCAGGCTGTTGTGCCCTCTGCTCTGACATAAATGACTTGGGGAAAAAAATCCTCTAAATTGTATGAGTGGGCTGGAAGGAAGCTGCAAGCAGCATTTTTGTGGTTGTGTGCTGAGCAGGTGCAGCTGACAATTAGCTATCTCTTCCCAGCCTCTTCATTTAGTTCCTCAAGGTTATTTTGAAAATTGAATATTCAATTAATAAAAGAGTGGCTTTGCAGGGCTCTCGGTGCTCCCTTCCCTGGGGCGGACGCACCCTTGGAGGCAGCTCAGGAGGAGAGGGAAGGGAGAAGAAGCTCATCCTCCTCCTCCTCATGGGCCCTACCCTTAACCCCCCTCCACAGCCACGTTTGGAGCTCCCTGAGCCCCAGATTTGCACGGAGAAGATGAAGCAGCAGAAGCTGTCGTAGTGGAAAGTAGGTGACGTTGAGTCACGTTTGAGCCTGTCACAGAACATGTCGTCCTCCTTCCCCGGTGTCCCCCCCCTCAAAAGCCAGCCTGGCCCCCCACCAGCGTCACCCCAGCCCACCCAGTCCCCCAAAGCCGTGGGGAGGTGTGGGAGGGAAGGGGGGCAGCTCCTTCCTTCCCTCCAGCTCATCCTCATCCCACCCTCCCCTGCTTTATTTTCTTTTCTGCCACTTAAATATCACACCATGATGAGCCAGGATTGCTGGGAACGCTGCTGCTGCTCCACAGGGTCCCGTGCCATGCCTGGAGCAATGATCTCCCACACCAGTAAATTCCTTCCCAGCCCAAATCCTCCCTGGGGCCATCAGAGCCCCCTCACCACACCCTGAGGGAGCACACGCCCCTTTGCTGCAGCTCCTCTCCCCGGGGCTGCTCCTCCTGCACTGCTGCAGGGTCGGGGCAGACTCTGCTCCCAGACAAAGCCTGTGAAGGAATGGGACCCTGTGCCTCGCTGGGGGCTGTGGCTCAGAGCCAAGAACCAAAGATGCTGCAGCCTTGCTCTGAGCTAGGATGTGTCGCCTCTGTGTCACCTGCTGGGACAAACACCCTCAGCCTTCACTTCAAGGATGGCCAGCCATCAGGCTGGGGACAAGTCAGGGCTGTCCTCCCATGATGGGACTGCTCTCCTGATCCCACAGCACTCCCAGATCCTTTGATTTTAAATGAAGAACCCTGCCCTGCTGGGATGGGCAGTGCCCACTTTCACTCCTCTGCATTCCTGGGCTCAGAAAATCAGCCCCAAAGTCCCACTGGAGAGGGGACAGAGAGTTCTACCCCGGCCCAGCACGGCTGGGGGAGAATCGAGGGAGAGGAGCTGCAGCCCAGGGGCAGGAACAGGCGGAATTCCCCCCGGGAAGCAGCTGCAGCAGATTGCCAAGGTGGCCGGAGCAGGCGGCAGCAGCATGGGGACCCCTCTGCGTGTGATGGACGAGCGCTGGCTCACACCTCTGCTTCCTCAGCTCTTCGTGGAGCAGGGATGATGGCAGAGGGCTGGGAGATTTATAATGGAATATCACTCTGGCTGTGCTGGGCCCAGAACTGCTGCGTGGGCCTTTGGGAGGGGGTGCCCAGCCAGGGCAGCAGCCCCGGGCCCCTCTGGGTGGCCCTGCAGGTGCTGTCCCCAAGGTGCCCTCCAGCAAAAGCCCCCGGGGGTGTGACACCTGGGGACAGCTCCATGCTGAGGGCTGCATCCCACCACAACCCCCCCCTCCGCTCATCCCAGCTCACCGGGAAAGGAAAATTCCATTTGGGACACAGCTGCCAGCCCTGTCCTCTGCCTGCCCCCTGTCCTGCCCCGAGCCCTGCGGGGCCATCGATCCACGAAAGGATGTTTCTGCTTACCAGGGGTGCATTACCTGCATCAGGGATGACACGGGCCGTGGGGATGCTCCAAGCGCTGCTGGATCAGCATCCCAGCTCAGGGCTCATCCCAGAGCTTCTCTCCTCCCTCTCTCCTGTCCCCCCCCTCATTTCCCTTCTTCCAAAGCCTCGGTTACATCTTCCCTGTTATCCTCCTCCTTGCTCTATCTGGGTCACCCTCCCCTGCCATTACCCCAGATAATTGTGAGCTGAGTGGAGGCCACGGGCAGCAGTCTGGCAGCAGCACCTGGGAAACCACTGCCTCCCTGGACATCTCCCTGCCTTCCTGACCCCTCCTCTTCCTCAGCTCCCACATCCCAGCCTGGTTGTCCAGCTCTGGGAAAGTTGGCAGGGCTGCAGGCAGGGAAGAGGGATCAGCAGGCCAAATCCCCCCCAAAGGAGCTGGGGTCACCCTGCCCCGTGCAGTGAGGGATGTTTGCAGCTCGGAAGGAGCTTTTGGGAGCGCTCTGCTCCCGTTTCCAGAGAGGAAATCGCTGTGCCCAAAGGCTGGAGGCTCCCAGCCCGCGCTGCTCTCCTGAGGTCCTGCTCACACAGATTCCAGCCTCACCCAGAAATGGAATTAAATGGCACCATCTGGCACTCGGGGAGCTCTTCCCCCTCCCGCTGGTGGGGAGAGGGTAATCCAGGACAGGAACCAGGCCATGCTGCTGGAACAGGCACCAGCCCTGGCACTGGCCAGGAGGGGACACCCCCACAGTGGCCAAGCCAGGCCTGGGGTCCCAGCGGGTCCCAGCACACCCCGAAAGGCAGAGCTGGACACAGCCCCTCCCTGTGGGGACCAGAATAGGCTTTTTTTATACATAATTATATCTCCCAAAGTGGCCCAGCCTCCTCCCAGAGCTGCTTTTAGCTCAGCTAAACCCACGTGCAAACTCAAGCTGTCTGGGACCCCATCCTGCTCCCCCCTCCTGCCCAGCTGGGGTGCCCCAAATCCTGGGCAAAGCAGGTGGGACAACCCAATCCCAGCCTCTCTGAGCAAGGGATGGGGCAAGGCACCACGATTTTGGTCCCTCCTCTAAAGATTTCTTAGAAAAGGGGCTAAATCAAGGATGAGAGGAAAAACACCGAGACCTGGCTGGACCCCAAGATCCAGGGGATGGTGAATCCCGTGGGATGGGGCTCTCATCCCCTCTCTGCACTGCTGCTGTGCCCTGGAGCTGCCTGTTTTCCCCTGCCTGCATCTCCCTCCCTGCATCTTCCCTGCCTGCATTTCCCTGCCTGCATCTCTGCATTTCCCTCCCTGCATCTTCCCTGCCTGCATTTCCCTGCCTGCATTTTCCTCCCTGCATCTCCCTCCCTGCATCTCCCTGCCTGCAGCTCCCCAGCAGCCGCGGGGAGGAGGCTCCCTCTCCCCGCGATGGCATCAGGGTGGCTGCGGCTGCAGCCTCCGCAGGAATACGAACCCATCAATTAGGGAATAAGTGCCTCGCCTGTCCTTGTTAATCCCCTCCTCTCCGGGCTGCTCTTTATTATTTACGGTGAAGGTGCCCCGGGATGCGCTGTCGGAGGGGCGCCTGACAGGCTCAATCTGTACCGTACAATTACACCCTCCTCCTCCTCCTCGCCAGCTGGGGAATCCCTTGCAGCCCTCCCACCAGCCCGCTCTTTTCCACATCCACCCCGGGAACAGCGCCGGCGGTACCAGACCCTCCTGACGCCCCACCCCATCCCCACGCAAGCCCTGGGACGCTCCGGGTGGGAGCCAGGCTGGAGGGGGGGGTCCGGGCGAGGCGCTGCAGAGGCATTTACTGAGCCGGGATTAACATTCACCAGCGAAAAAATAAGTCCATCCGAGCTGCGTCTGTTCCGGGGGCCTCGTGTGCGGCACGAATGGAAGCGCAGCATCCCCTGGGAGCCCCCGGGATGTGTGCGCTGCAGCCGCGTCAGCTCTTTGCAAGGGCTGCTGATGCCTGGGCTAACGAGCTCCCCGCTGAACGTGTCCTACGCACACCTGAGGACGCAGCCGGCTGCCTTCGCCTCCTCCCCGCTCTTCTCCCGCCTGCTGCCCTCGTCTGTCGCCCCGCAGTGCCGTAACCCCGGCGTGGGGGCAGCGCTGGGGGCTGTGCGGGCATCGCTCAGGATGGGCAGAGGCTGGGCAGCGTCTCTGGGCACTGCGCTGGCACTCAGGGAGGTGCTCTGTGGCCAGGCGACAGGCAGGCTGGTGTCTGATAGGATCGGGTGGAGTTTGGGGGCTGCGGGGTCCGTGCAGGTGCTCGGAGCATCCTGGGGAGCTGCAGTGGGGCTGGGGGGTTCCTTGCTGAGCTGGGTGATGAACCCACCCTCACAACCCCTCGCGATCCCCCAGGGATGCCAGCACAGCTCTGGCACAGGTGGCACAGACAGGGGTGCCCTCCTGCGCCTGCAGGCAGCAGGTGGGAGCCCCAGAGCACGCAGGGTCCTGTGCCAAGGATCAGCTGCGCTCTGCACACAGCTTCGTGCAGATGTGTCTTCCCAACACATCCCTGTGTGCTGGTGTCTCCTGGGAGACACCCTAGGGAGCTGCTGCCATCCCACAGCCGGGCACACCCTCGGGGTGCCACTGTCCTGATCCCCAGAGGGGCCGTGGGGTGTCTGCTGGGATGTGTAGGGGGCTCTGGGCTCCATTCTTTCCCTCTGGAGCCGCCCTGCCCTGCAGCCCAGCCTGCTGGCACTCCGACAAGGGTGGCTGTTCCTTCAGGAAGGCACGATGCCCTGGAGCATGGGTCAAGTGTGTGGGCAAAGGCTGCAGCTCCGGCAGCAGCGGGCACCGTAATAACAGCCTGGGGATGAGAGGGATAAAGATATCCCCCGGCGCTGCCTCCCACTCCCGCTCTGTGGGGAAGCGGTGCCTCGTCGCCCCAGCCCAGCTGCTTATTTTTAGGCTGTCACCTCCTTGCTCCTCTCATGGGTGGCTTTTATAAATAGCCAGTGCCTCAGAGTGGCGCCAGTGCCAGGCAGGAGATCGAGGTGTCCGTGCCTGGCACGGCTCTGAGAGACCCTGCCCAGAGGGTGCCCGACCCCTGCTTGCTGCCATCCTCTTCCTCAGGGCAGGGACAAAGACAGATCCCGGTGTCCCCCCCTCCCTGCCAGCCCCGGAGCCTGGGCACAGCTTGCAGCCTGAGTACCCTCCCACCTGGGACACCCCAAGCCCTGGCTCCTGTCCCAACACCTTCCCCAGCTCTGACCCCAATCCTCAGGGGCTCCCAGACCCCATCCCTGCGCTCCAGCTCCTCACAGCCCTCGCTCTCCTGCAGCTCTGCACGGCCTGCAGCATCCTCAGGACCCCCCGATCTTCCCCATCCCCTTCTCCCGTGTATTTTGGCAGCCAGAGCTCCCCGAGGCCCCTCCCTGCCCAGCAGCACCTCCCTGGCACGGCCCTGCCCGGTGCCAGCTCTCGGCGGCCGCGAGCGCTGCCGAGTGGCGGCCGCCGTGCCGCAATTAGCCAGGTACAGCAGGAGCACACTTGCAGCCTGACAGCTCTTCTGGAGCCGAATGGGAACCAATTAATCTAATTAAAGCAGCCGCTGGCTCGTTATCCCTACACAGCCCACGAGGCTGCACGGCCGGCCCGTCCTGGCCGTGCCCCCGCCCGCGAGCGGCCCGGGTGGGTGCCCACGGGCGGGCACGGGCAGGACTCGCTCCATCCGTGGCTCTGAGGTACCCAGGGCATTGCCCAGGGCGGAATAAGGGGACACTAAATGTGGGTGGGGTGACTCTGTGCCGTGCCGGGGACACCCAGAGGTGCCAACACGCGGCTGGGTGCTGGCGGTACCAGCAGAATGGGACGCGGGGCGATGCCCCCGAGGATGCCACGGGGTTTGAGCGCCATGGGGAGGCAGTGCCAGTCGGGGCTGGCGCCGTGCCACGCCCCGGCGAGGCTGAGCGGGTCCTGCGGGGCGGCACGGCGGCAGCCGGCAGGGTAATTACGAGGCAGGCCGAGGAGGAGGGCTGTCTGCACAGGTGTCTGTCAGCAGGGCGCTGGCACTCACGCCGCCTAATTAGACACCCTGCCAGCCCTTAATGAGAACAAATGAGAGGCCAGCCAGTGCGGGGCTGGGCTGTGGCGGCCAGACCCCGTCCCACGTGCTGGCCCTGGCACGGTGCCCTCGGAGATCTGGTGGCCGCTGTCATTGGGGCATGAGGGGCCGGTCACCGCAGCTCAAGGCCCTGTGCCAGGGAGCTCTGGCATCAGGGCAGAGTTTGCCAGCCCCAGCAGGCCCCCCTGCAGCAACCTGTGTTCTGCAGGGCACTGGGCACCGCCCCAAATGCAGCCCCACTCCCAACCCCATCCTCTTGCTCCTTTCCAAGTCCTTTTGGGAGCTGATGCTCCACGTAAAGCCCTGCCCTGCCCGGCCCTGTGCCCCAGGGCTCATCCCATTGAAGGAGGCACCTGGATGCCAGCTGGATCTGCTGAGCCTCCAGTTATCCTCTGACCAGCTCCAGGGCCACCAGTGCCCCACTGGGCATCCCAGGGCATGGGCACTGCCACCTCTGTGCCCTCATCCTGGCAACACCCACCCACCTGCACCCAAAAGCTCATGCTCTCCTCAGGATCCCTGTGTGGCTCTTCCAAGTCTCCCTGCAATCCAAAGGACATCAGAGCCTTGGGTGAGCAGACAACGCTGGGCAGGAGCACACCCCTGAGCTCCTTGAGCCCAGAGAACGGGTAGGAAGGGACAGGGTGGCCAGGACAAGCTGGGAGCACCAGGAGTGCTCCAAAAACCTCAGTGAGGCTGTAGGAGAAGCCCACAGGACACATGAGGCCCCTTGGAGGCTGCAGCAGGGCTGCTCCAGTGGAAACACGGTGCAGAAGGACAGGATGAGGGATGAGGATGGTGCTGCTGGGAGGAAGCACCGAAGCCATCCCATCCCTGGTACCAGACTCCCGCTGCGAGTCGATCCCCAGAAGAGTTCCAGGCCAGGCTGGACAGGGCTTGGAGCAGCCTGGGACAGTGGAATGTGTCCCAGCCCGTGGCAGGGGTGGGACGAGAGGAACTTTGAGGTTCCCTCCCACCTGTGATTCCAGGATTCCACACCTTGCACCCCAGCGGGCACCGGGGCATCACGGCTGGTGCCTGCCCGGGGGTGAGCAGGGAAGGGAGCCCGGCAGGGTGGGGGGCTGCAGGCCCCACGCAGCAGCCGGGCTCTGCAGCAGCCCTATAAATAAACACTCCCACACAGCGCCACACACGCCGGGATGCTGAGGGGAGGGGGCGGCTGTGTGCGGATCCAGCATGGCAATAGCGGGACACGAGCAAGCACGGGGCGATGCTGTGGGTATTGGGAAAAGGCACCCGGCAAAGCAGCAGGAGGAGGAGGAAGGGAGCTCCCTGAGGAGCTGGCAGTGCTGTGGCTCTGCGGGGCACAGGCAGAGCTGAGGAGCCGCCCAGCAGGAGGGTGTCTGAGGGGACAATGTGGCGTTAGGGGACAGGAACCACGCTGCTTGTGGCTGAGCACACACACACGTGCTCTCCATTGCTGCACCCCTGTGTGCCAGCCCTGCACCCCTGAATTCACCCCACACCCCCCGGTCCCGGCGTGTCCCCCGAGCACAGGGACCTCTGGACCCCCACACTTGTCCCTCGTGCCACCTCTGCATGAGCAGCTCTCCCTCCTCCCATGCGTGCATCCCCACGGAAAACCACCCTCCCACTGCCAGGGGGCTGGCAGCCGCCGTCCCCGGGTCCTGCCTCCATCCCCAGGGCTGGAGGAGGCCCGGTGGCTCCAGCGCGGCTGCTGCCCGCCGTCACACCGCCCTCGGAGAGCTCTGAGGACAGGCGGGGACGTGCCATGCCGGAGGCCAGGGCCGGCCTGGCAGGGCCGGGGGGCTGTGCTGGAGGGCCGGGCAGTTTCCCCGGGCTCAGCGCTGGCCTCTCGGGGTGGCGCCGGGGGCTGAGCGCTTGACGGGCAGCTTGGGATGGCTGGCTCAGCCCTCTCCGCTCCGCCGGGGCTGCTCGCCGGCCTCACAGCTCGCCCAGCTTGTCCTCGGCAGCAGGCGGACGTGGAGCATGGAGCTTTGCCGTGGATTCGCAAGTTTGGGGTGGGGACAGGCGGTCCCAGCTCCGTCCAGGGGCGGCCCTGCTGCTGCCCCGGCCCCGGGCCGTGGCTGTGCCGGGGACCCCGCGGCACTGGCAGCAGGGGGACGGGGTGGGGGCTGCAGGAGGCAGCCGGTGACCGGAATGCCGCAGCCAGGACGTTCCGTGCTGCGGGCCATCAGCCTGGCTGGAGAGCCGGCAGCGCCAGCGGGGCACAGGCGTGGGGCAGGCGGGGGTGCCGCGGCCTGAGCGTCCCACCAGCCCTTCTGCAGGCAGGCCGGGCCCTGGCCTGCGGGGATGATGGAGCAGATGATGCTCCTGGTCTGAGGCGAAAGGCAGAGAAGAGTTGCCATGGAGACAGGCTATGTCATTTTAAGGAGGCACGGAGGCATTCGCACCCATCCCTCGCGGCCGAACCCCAGCAGCGGGAGGCGAGCGGGGCGGGGTGGGTGCCCCGCATCCCCTCACGTCTCTTGGGGGGGGGTGGCTGGTCCCCAGAGGTGCCACCTCACGTGAGAGCCGGCAGCCAGGCTGCAGGCAGGGCTGCCTGGCCAGGGCGTGCCCCGGGGCCAGCCTCCCCGGGGCCAGCTGGGAGCAACTGGTGGCACTGGGACAGAGCCGTGGTGCTGCCGGCCCGGCCGCAGCAGGGGACGGGCACAGCCCGCGGAGCAGAGGCCAGGACATGCCCCCTCCATTTTTCCGGGATGGCCCTTTGTGCTGGGGAAGGGCTGTGAGCGCTGACCGAGGGGCTGGGGCGAGGTTCAGGGTGAAAGCGGGAATATCCAGGATTTGGGGACGGTTTAAGATTTAGTTAAAATGAAGCTTTATGCATCAGCAGCCCCCCTTTTCCTGCAGCCGGCGGGAGCGGGAGCAGCTCGGCCCCTCAGCACCTGCAGGCAGCTCTGCAGCCTCTGCTGGAATCCCCTCCTCGTTCCCAGGGCCCCGCCGGAGGGAGGAATTACCCGGGCGGGGTTATCCCAGCACTCCAACAGGGAAAACCAGTCCCACATAAAGAGGGAAACAGCGGGTGCAAAATTCCCCCACTCACTCCTCCTCCCCAGGAGCGCTCTGCTTCGGGCGCGCTCTGGTTCCAGAGCTGCCCCAGGGCCAGCGCTCGCTGCTCGCGGGGTGTTTGCTGTCCCCGCCCGTGGCCAGCTGTCCCCTGGCCCTGCGGGGTCCCCGGCACCCCTCGGCTGAGCAGCTCGGCGGCTGTGGCGCTGCTCGGCGCTCCTGGGGCTGGAAGGAAACGCGGAGCCGCTCCGGTGAGGGCGTGCCCGGCAGGATTCCGGCTCCGAGGGTCCCCCCGCGGGCCAGGGGGCTGCAGCCACGGCAGGGACCCGGCACGGGAGGCGGCCAAACCTGGCTGCAGCAAACAGAGATGGGTGCGCTGCCGGGAGGGGTGACACAGCTCCGGGAGGGGTGCTGGCACTGTGACAGCGCCAGGGTCGTGCAGACGGATTGGGGACATGCCCCCATAGCCGATGTTGGCCCAGAGCAAGGGGACAGGGACCTCGGGCACGGCGCTGGGCGCTGTGTGCGGTGTGTGTGAGCTTTACTCCTCACTCCGCGAGGTGCGCGGGCGCCTGAACTCGGCGAGAGAAGCACAGGCTGCAGCAGAAAGTGATGGCAGCGAGCAGGATTCAGGCACGGGCAGCCCGGGGGTCCCTGGCAGGATCCAGACGGGCGCCAGCTGCTTGATCCATGTCCCAAAAGCTCCCGGAGCTCTTCCCCCTCGGCAGGGGCAGCGCCCGGCTGCCAGAGCCTGGCACGCAGCAGCCGCCGCCCGGCCGGGTGGGAGCAGCTCCTCCTGCCATGCCTGCCAAGACTCCCACTCCCGAGACTGTACGACAGGAGAAAAGGGAACAGAAATTCACGTTTTCACATTTAGCTTTCCTTTGTACTCAGCTAATTAGCGCCTGAGTCTGGTGATGTCATTAAAGCAGCACTAAGTCTTTATTGGGGTAATTTAATTTTCCCTTTCATATCAGGATGATTTCCTTTGTTGGGGTAGGTGCTGGAGAGGGGGAAGGGCCCGTGCAGACAATTGCTATTGTCAGGATAAATAATTCCCCAGTGGATTGACAAGGGGGGAGGTGGGCTGGGGGGCTGGGAGCTGTCACTCAGCCGGTGGCACCAGGAGCCGGCCAGCCCTCCCGGAGCTGGGTGCCTCGGGATGCCTCTCCCCGTGCCGGGTGGGCTCCCCAGCCAGCGAGGCACCTGCCTTGGCCCCTTTCCAGCCGCTGAAACCGCGGCTGCCTCAGCCTTCGGGAGGCGGGTGGGTAAAGCTGGGGGTCTCCCATACAGCTCCCGCCCTTCTCCCAGCCCAACACCACCCCTGGTGCCTCTGGGAGGAGGGGATGGATTTCACCGGGATAAAGGAGCCTTCCTGAGCCCCCAGAGCACGGGAGAGCCCCCGGGCTCTGCACGCAGCTGGGACGTGCAGGGGAGCAGGGAGCTCCCGGGGCTGGCACAGGGCAGGAGGAGCCCCCACGGGGATCCCCCGCTTTGGGGGTGTCCCAAGAGTTATCCCAAGTGTTATGGGAAGTGTTATTGGAACTGGACTCAGCCGATAGTTCCTCTCCCCAGCCCCTCACAGACTCGGAATGCGATGTGGGGGTGGCCCAGCGCTCAGTGCCACATCAGCCTGGGCACAGGGAGGGGCACAGGCTGTGGGACGGTGTGAGGGTCCCAGTGGTGGGGGCCACTCAGCATTGCCCCTCCCTGGGACACCTCTGGAGCGGCTCCAGCTCCTTTCCCAGCCCTGCTTTCCCCTCTCCTCTGCCCCTTGGCTCATTCTGCCCCAGGAGGGGTCCCAAACCCGGGTGAGAGGTGAAGGAGACATCCCATGGGGTCAGAGCCCCAGCATTGGCTCTCAGTCCCCACAGGGCATCACTGCACCAGGAGCATCTCATCCCTGCCCCACAGCCAGGGAGAAAGAGGTGCCACATCCCAGGAGAGGAGAGGAGAGGAGAGGAGAGGAGAGGAGAGGGGCTGGTGGTGCCACCACTCCCATCACAGTGTCCTCAGGAGCCTGGGCACAGCCCATGGCAGGGCTCCGAGGGGACAGTGGCGTGGGGCAGGCTGATCCTGGGGCACAGCTGGTGGCAGGGGTGTCCTGGCCCACCGGAGCATCACCAGGATGGGAGGGGGTGGCAGGAGTGATCCCAAAGCTTAAACTCATCGGGTTTAACACCACAGCGGGTTCCAAAGGAATTGTCCTTCATGGAAAATGGGAAGGGAGGAGAGAGCGACTGGAGGGAGCCATTTTCCAGGCACCCCTGAGTCCATCCCTGAAGGAACCGTGTCCTTACAGCCCCTCTGGAGCCCGCCCTGCAGCCCCCACCTCCCCCGGAGCCCCCGAGCGCTGCCGCCAGCCCGGGTGCGGAGCAGGAGGAGGGGGAGCGGGGCTGCAGAGGGGAACGTCACGCCCGAAACACAAACACGGCTCGTTGGTAATTAGCAACCGTTTCAAGAGGAATGATGAGCCGCCAGTGACAGGCGGGCGGGTTTCTATTAAAAGCTGCCACGTGTGATCCTTCTCCAAGCCTGCCGGCCCCTCCTTACCTGGCGCTGGGGAAATGAGATGCAAACCTGACATTAATGCAGCGTTCAGGGTGAGCTTTAATTGCAGCCGGAGCCGTGGAGCCGGGGGCTGGCGGCGGGGCCGGGGGCAGGGGATGGGCGCCCTTGTCCCCGCCGCCCGCACGGAGCTGCCCGGAGCCCCGGGATGCTCTCATCCCGCCAGCCGCCTCCCGACCTTCCCGCGGTCACGAGGTGCTCTGGAGCGAGCTCTCGGCACCCCGCGTGTCTCCACAAGCAGAGCCACTTGCTGAAATGTTAAGGGCTTCTTTGCATCCCGCGGAAGGGAAGCGGGAGCCGAGCCCTGGCTGTCGATTGCTCCTCCGCACCTTCCGGAGACAGGGAAGTGCTCATCCAAGCAGGGAAGTGTCCTCGAGTGATTCCTCCGTGTGCTCAGCCCCAAAATGTCACTTTTCAGCCTCACGTGGTGGTACTACACTGTTTGAAAAACCTCCCAGAGCTTCCCAAGCATTGCAGAAGGAGCTTCTCAGACATTAGGGAAGGTGCATCCATGGCCAGGGCAGGGTTTGGGAAGAGGCCCTGGGGCTGGTGCTGGGGTGGGGTGGGACCAGGAGGAGCCAGGACAGGTGGCACTGGAGCAGGATTTGCCCAGCCCAAGCTGAGATATGGTGGCCATGGGTTGGGAAGATGGGGATGGCCCCGGAGCAGGAGCTGAGGGTGGATCTGCAATCCAGTGAGTGACAGGAGCCAGGAGAGTGACCCTGGCCTGGATTTGAGAGATTGGATCCCAGTCCCACTCTGTGCCATGGAAATGAGGAATTACAGTCGGGCAGAAGGGCAAAGGGGGAAAATCAACCAGAGAGGCCAAGGCCTCCAGCTCTGGGCACCATTGCTGAGGGCTGGAGAGCAGCTCCTGCCCTGGCTCAAGGTGTGAGCAGTGGTTCCACGTCCCTTGCCAGATCTCAAGGCAAGGGCTCCCCCTGCTTCACAATTTCTCACCCTCACACCTCGATCCCAACCAAAACTGCAGCTCCTCCTGAGGGGCAGCACAGGGACAGCTCCAAACTCTGCTCCCTGGGACAGGAACAGGATCCAGGGAACGGCTGGAGCTGGGCCAGGGGTGTTGGGATGGAGAGCAGGGAAAGGTTCTGCTTCCCCCAGACGGTGCTGGGCACTGCCCAGGCTCCCCAGGGAATGGTCCCGGCCCCGAGGCTGCCAGAGCTCCAGGAGCGGTTGGACAGCGCTCCAGGGATGCACAGGGGGGGATTTTGGGGGGTCTGTGCGGGGCCAGCGGCTGGACTGGATGATCCCTGTGAGTCCCTTCCAGCTCAGGATATTCCATGATTCCATGATAAATCTATCCAAACAAGCAGCCTGGAGCTGGTGGAACCCCAAGAGCAGAGCAGACCCCGCTCTCTTTGCCTCTCAGCAGGCTCCTCTCGCAGTGACTCGCTGTGAGGTGTGGCTCTAACAAGGGCTGGTTGTGCTGAGCAGGTTTGGCTTGGCCTCCTGCAGCCCTGGGTCTGCCTCAGCTCAGCTCCAGACCCTCTGGCAGTGAGGGCTGCTCCTCAGAGCATCCTCGGGGCGTTTCGAGCGGAGGTTCTGCCTGGATCTGGCACTTGGAACAGCGCTGCCCAAAAATAGAGCTTGGAGGAGAGGCCCCTTCCACGCAGGCCCCTCAGCCCTGGCTCTGCAGCCCTGGTCCTCAGGAGCTGAGAGCTCCTGGGACACAGCTCAGGCAGTGGGGGATGTGAGGGCTCTCCCTGCCCCAGCTCTGTTGGGAGCAGCAGGGTCCTTGCAGGGGAGATGTCAAGGACAGGTGTCCGAGGACATTGGTGACACTTTCTACACTCAGAGGCTGCTGAGGCCCTGGCACAGGGTGCCCAGAGAAGCTGTGGCTGCCTCTGGATCCCTGGAAGTGTCCAAGGCCAGGCTGGAGCACCTGGGACAGTGGAATTGTCCCTGCCCTTGGCTGGGGGTGGCACTGGATGGGCTTTAAGGTCTCTCCCAACCCAAACTATTCCATGATTCCCCGATTCTGTGGCTGTCAGGAGGCAACATCAGCTCTCCTTTGTGTCTGTCTGGACCTGTCCTGGATCTTCTTGGTGTCTTCCAGGGTTGACAGGGTGCCCCAGAGTCACCCTTGGGTGGTGACACCTTCCCTCATGTCCAGCTCCCGGCTGTCACAGAACCCTTTGAATGCCCTCACACCCTCCAGGCATCCACGCTGCCTTTCCCTCCATCCTGAGCTCCAGGGGCTCATTAGTTTCATGACACGGCACAGGGAGGGGTTTGACCAGGCTGTCCTGTCCCCACCCCCGTCCCTGCCTGTCCCCATGCCAGCGCAGCGCTGCCAGCCCCCACACTTGGCAGTGCCACCTGGGTCTGTGCCCTGCCCACCGCGCCTGCCCTGGTGATTTGTGTCTCACAGACACTCGAGTCAGTGTTTAAGGGCTCCTCTTCAGGCTGCCAAGGTCCAGGCAGCTGCCACACTTCTCCTCTCCGTAATGTATTGTCTGGCTCGTCTGTCATCCCTGGAGGGTGACAAACCCTGTGTCCAGACAGAGCTCCTTCCCCTGCTCCTGCCTGGAGCCACTGCTCCCACCGACCAGGTTTGTGAGCTGCTCGGTGCTGTTTCTGCAGGGTGAAACCCTCCCGCTCGTTTTCCCACCTCCACCCTTCACCCTCAGCCCCGTTTTGTCACCAGTTTTCAGTCCTGGTCCCCCTGCTCCTGGACCACGGCCACCCCACCGCTGCTGCTGCAGGGGGACAAGC
>VXBQ01017254.1:161511-172531 GCA_013400175.1 Phainopepla nitens | reverse complement strand
GATGGATGGATGGATGGATGGATGGATGGATGGAAGGATGGATGGATGGATGGATGGATGGATGGATGGATGGATGGATGGATGGGTGGATGGATGGATGGATGCGAGATGAGCGGAGCAGGGAGGGGGGAACGTGCAGAGGTGCCTACAGGGACAGGGGGCAATGAGCCCAGCATGGCGTGGGTGGGGGCCAAGCAGGGTTTGGGGTGCAGGGAAGGGTGAGAAGCACCTGGAGCCACAGGGATGGGAAGAAGCACTTTGGGATGGTGCCAGGGCGCTCCCCAGAGCCTGGCCCGGGATGCACTGTGCCAGGCACAGGGATGGCACAGATAGGGGGATCAGGGCACTGGGACTGGGCGCACAGGGAAGGGCTGGGAGGGCAAGGGGGGTGAGAGAGCACACGAGTGTGCCTGAGAGGTGAGGGGTGTGCAGGGCTAAGCGAGGTGCAAGGCATGCAGGGCCCCAGGGGGGTTCACAGTGAGTGTGAGCAGGGTGAGAGAGCTCCTGCAGGGCTGAGTGTGAGCAGGGTGGGAGTGCTCCTGCAGGGGTGAGTGTGAGCAGGATGAGAGAGCTCCTGCAGGGGTGAGTGTGAGCCGTGGGATTTGCTCCTGCAGGGGTGAGTGTGAGCAGCTGGATTTGCTCCTGCAGAGGTGAGTGTGAGCAGGATGGGATTTGCTCCTGGAGGGGTGAGTGTGAGCAGTGGGATTTGCTCCTGCAGGGGTGAGTGCAAGCAGTGGGATTTGCTCCTGCAGAGGTGAGTGTGAGCAGGGTGGGATTTGCTCCTGCAGGGATGNGATTTGCTCCTGCAGGGGTGAGTGTGAGCAGGGTGGGATTTGCTCCTGCAGGGGTGAGTGTGAGCAGTGGGATTTGCTCCTGCAGGGGTGAGTGCGAGCAGTGGGATTTGCTCCTGCAGGGGTGAGTGTGAGCAGGGTGGGATTTGCTCCTGCAGGGGTGAGTGTGAGCAGGGTGGGATTTGCTCCTGCAGGGGTGAGTGCTCTCGTGCTGGGCGTGCAGGGGGTGCAGGGGCACGTGCAGAGCACCAGTGCAGGTGCATCTCTGGGCACGGAAGTGCCTGTGTGCTGCACAGAGGTGCCACCCTGTGCCCCAACATCCCCAGGGTGCCCACACCAAGGTGTCAGCCGGACACAGCCCTCACTGGCCCCCAAGGGGGTGAAGGGGCAGAATCCCAAGCCGAGCTCCCAAGGGCTGTCCTGAACCTTCCCAGCGCAGAGCCTGGCTCAAGGACAGACCCCCAAATCCTGCCCGAATCCCCATCTTAAATGCCCAAGTGAAATCCAGACAGAGAGAAGGGCCTGCCACAGGGTGATGCCATCTCCTAGGCTATAAATAGCACGGCCTTTACCTCCACACACGGGTAAAAGTGATTTTGGGAGCTCCAGGGAGAGTGTCAGGGAGAAAGGAGCACACAGGTGGGGCATGTGCGGGACCACGGGAGTGTGAGAGCACCCATGGGGAATGAGATCAAGGCAGGTGTGTGGGGTGGGAGTGTGGAAGGTGTGAGAGCCCTGGGCAAGGTGTGAGGGTGTCCAGGGAGCAGGGAGCGGTGCAAGGTGTGAATGCTTGTGCACGGTGTGCAAGCTGCCAGCCTGCAGCGTGCAAGGACTGTGCAGGCAGGTAACAAAGCACAGGAGGGAGAAGAGAAGATCTGTCCCCAGCTGGGACAGCGATGCCACCGCACTGGGGCACAAGTGGGGGCACACAGAGCACCTGGCGCAAGGTGTGGAGCAAGGGGAGGAGGGGAAGGGGTATCCTGTGTGACCTGGAAAGGGGAAGATGCTGCAGCCCTGTCAGCAGAGGGATGATTTCGTTCTTTGGATGATAATTCCCGGCGTTTGGGGCTGTCAGGTTCGTGGTTAGCAGCTCCCCCTCCGCGGAGCTGCTCCGTGTAGTTGACACCACAATTGTTTTCTGAAGAGAACACGCGACTCTCTTCTTATGTATTCCCTTTCCTGGTGTTTGTATTTGCTTCAAAGTCTCCTCATCACCCTGTTTGGTGACAAAAACTCATGTCTGGAGATCAGGGTAATGTGTTGCTTTTCAAAGCTTGGGGAGGAGGGGGTTGGCAGACATGGGTTTGCTGCATTATTTACTTCCCTGCGGCACCCTGCCTCCCTGGCAGCCCCCACTCGGGGTGCTGGGACCTCTCTGTGACAGCTGGGACCCCCACCCTGACAGCTGGGACCCCTCCCTGACAACTGGGACCCCCANTGACAGCTGGGCCCCCTCTGTGACAGCTGAGACCCTACTCTGACAGCTGGGACCCCCACCCTGTCAGCTGGGACCCCTCTGTGACAGCTGAGACCCTACTCTGACTGCTGGGACCACACCCTGGCAGGTGGGACCCCTCTGTGGCAGCTGAGACCCCCACCCTCGCAGCTGGGACCCCTCCAGGTGCTCAGCACCCCACTGTGTGCTCTGGGATGGCTGGGGACACAGCAGCAGCCAGGGGGGATGGCTCTGGACGCTCTGGGATGGCTGGGGACCAGGGGTGCCAGGGTGGAGAAGCCCCTGGGTAGGATTTGGAGCACTTGCACCCTCCCAGCTCTGGTGTGGTTGTGTCACACGGTGTATGTGGCACAGGGATGAGGTGATCTGCACCCATGGTCACCTTGGCTGGTGGCCTGTCCCCTCCAGTGGGGACATCAAGCGCGCCCAGGGGTGGACACAGCACTCCCTCCCTCAGGTGTGGGCACTGCCAGGTGTGCTGGCACAGCCCCCCTCCTCCGTGTGTTCGGTGCCACGAGCACAAGCAGTTCTCCATCTAATTGATCAATTAATTATCTCCAGCATTCAGCTGCATATTGGTTTTAGATGAAGGGAGAGGCTAACAAGCGGATTAGGCATGTGAGTCTTCAAGGGAGCCAGCGAGACGTGGGAGGAAGTGAGAGAGGAAGGAGACAGGGAAACACGGCATGAGGACTCTCCCTGGTGAAAAGGATGGGCTGGAGCTGGCACCGTGGGCACAGCTGCAGGGGTGCAGGAACTGAGCAGAACCAGAAACGGTGATGCCAAGGCAGAGGATGCTCCAGAAATGCTGAGGCAAGGGGATGCTCTAGAAGGGTAGGACTGAGGCAGGAGGGTGCTCCAGAAATGGTGATACTGAGGCAGAGGATGCTCCAGGAATGGTGATACTGAGGCAGGAGAGTGCTCTAGAAATGGTGATACTGAGGCAGAGGGTGCTCCAGAAATGGTGATACTGAGGCAGGAGGGTGCTCCAGACATGCTGGTGCTGAGCAGGAGGGTGCTCCAGGCACGGTGGGACTGAGGCAAGAGGACGATGCTGGGCCTCAGAGTCACTCAGGGTGCCCAGTGCCCACCGTGACCTGCAGCCCTGGCCGGGCCCAGCCTGTCTCCATCCCCTTCCACCCTGCCCAGGATGGCTGGGGACAGGCAGGGGACACTCCCGAGTCCCTGCACACTCACTGGCAGCCCCCTGCACCTCCTGCAGCCCCCAGACCGCCGGGCTCAGGCAAACCCAGGCCGCTTCCCAGTGACGTTCAGGAGAAAGGACGGCATCAGTGTCACCCCCAGCGCCGAGCCGAGCTCCCCCGGCCGAGCCTGGCGGTGGCGGGCCCGCAGGGATGGCCCGAGGAGGTGGCCGCGGGTGGCAGCCATCCGGCCCGGCAGCGGGCTCATTAACGCGACAGGCTGTCACTCAGGCTGCAGCCAGCCCCGGGGGCACTCCGAGCGCCGCAGGGACCCCTGGCAGCGGAGGGCAGAGCCTTTGCACCCCCCGGCGCCTTTGGGGACAGCGGGAGGGACAGCGGGAGCACTGCACGGCACCACCCGGCCACCCCCGGCTTGGGGGAGGGGGCCAGGCAGAGCAAAGGCGGGGGGAGAGAGGTGACAGCACAATCCACGGTCCCTGCCTGTCACCCCGAGACCGCGGCAGCCGGAGGGCCTGGCTCCCGGTGCCAGGCACGGATCCCGCCTGTCGGCACGGAGGGGACAGCGCGTTAATGACAGCGATGGGGCGGCTCCGGGGAGGGGCAGTGGGGTGACATCCCCGCTCCTCGGAGCCCTGCCAGCCCCGCAGCACCCTGGGGACCCCGCGCAGCGCAAACGCCCCGCGGCTCCGTGTCACAGCAGCGCTCGGCGAGCACACACGGAGCAAGGTGCGCACCTGGAATTCAGCCTGCATCGCGACATCATGGAATCCCAGAGCGGTTTGGGCTGGAAAGGACCTCAAAGCCCGTCTCATTCCACCCCCTGCCATGGGCAGGACACTTTCCCCCACTCCAGGTGGCTCAGAGCTCCACCCAAGCCGTGTCTGTGCACACATCCACACGTTTTCTGTGGGGTGGGGGCATCGGGAAGCCCCCCAGGGGCTTCAACACCCCTCACCCCCCGAGAATGAATGCTCAGCCCCGGGAGCTGCATGCGGGCACTCAGAGCCCACCCCCAGCACCCTCGCGGCGCTCCCAGAGCCGCCACCGCCACCCGACACGGCTCTGGGGACAGGGAGCGCCCGCAGGCTCCCACCTGGGCATCAACACATCCCAGGGGTTTTGCCAGCTGGGAATTCTGGTCCCAGATCACCTCCGGCCACCCTGCTGATCCTGGCACAGGCACAGCCGCGTCCCCGCGTCCAGGGCTGGGCCGCACAGTGCCACACAGCGCGGGAGGAGCGGGCAGGGGCGAGCCGGGCCGTGCCGGCGCTGCGGGGCCGGTGACACCGCCAGAAAGGAGGAGGACGAGGAAGGGGGCAATGCCAGGCGAGGCTGCGGTCACTGCGCGGCCAGGCCGTGGGTTGGCTGGCTGTGACAAGGCCGCTGTGACAGCGGCGCTGTGACAACGCGGCTCGTGTCGCCTGCCGGGTCCCGAGGGCAGAAAGCGGCTCCCTCGCCAGCCGCGCTGCCCGCCGCCCGCAGCTGCTCCTCCTCCCCGCTGCGCCCGCCGCTTGTCTCCCCGTAATTAAAGATCCGACGACCTTTGCCGACTGCCTGAGACGCTGGAACAAATGAACGGTAAGCGCCAGATTACAGCCCGGCTCAGCAGCCCCGCAAATCCCTTTAATGAGACGTTTAGGCAGGGCCAGCGGGGCGCCCGGCTGCCGGGGTGGGCTGGCGCGGCGGTGACGGCGCCTCGGCCAGCCTGACCATGGCCTGGGGACAGCGGCACCGAGGTCCTGCAGGGCCAGGAGCCTGGGGACGTCACCCCCGCAGGCATCCTGGCACTCGGTCCTTGTTGGAGGGGGCACCGCGGATCCAGCTCCTCCCACATCCCCTTTTGCGCCCACACGTGTCCCAAGGGATGTGGGAGCGACGCTGTGAGGGGCACCAGGACACGGATCCTGCAGGGACACAGGGTGTGGGGACAGGGCTGGTGGCACTGGGATCATCTCCTGCAGGGACACAGGGTCCCTGGCTGTGGGGACAGGGCTGGTGGCACTGGGACCAGCTCCTGCAGGGACACACCGTGAGCCCAGCCCAGAACTGCAGGGAGGTTGATCCCTTCCCACTGCAACATCAGAAAGTGCAAAAGGCCGAATGACTGATGGGGCCGGGGCTGCAAATCGATGGGTGACACGGCGCGATGTCACCGCTCATTTTAGTGCCAAATTAAGCTGTTTACACCAGGTTTCCCCACACAAGGAGGAGCTGGGGCTGGCACAGGGAGCAGAAGATGGATGGTGTGCTCAGGGGCCTGGAGAGGGGATTTTTCCTGCCCTGACAGATAGTTTGGAAGAACATCACCTTCCTCTCCTCACCTTTGGCTTTGGAAGGTGGAGATGTGGTGAGGGGACTGGGGCAGTGCCAGAGCTCCATCCAAGCACTGGGGTTTGGGCTCATCTGAGCATCCTGAGAGAGCCTGATGCCCCTGTCCCCCTTCTGGGACCAAAGTGTCCCCAAGGTCCTCCGTGACAGGGTCCAGGTGGATCAGGAAACACAACCACATCCCATTTGGACTCTCACTGAGCTGACTGGTGTCCCCACCTTATCTGCACTGTGCCAGCATGTCCCTGCTCCAGGGGTTATCTCCAGTGTCCCTGCGTGCCTCTGAAAAGGGGGATTTATCCCTGGAGTCCCTGGGTGAGGCCATCCAGGGCCATTTATCCCTGGAGTCTCCGGGTGAGGCCATCCAGGGCCATTTGTCCCTGGTTTCCCTGGCTGTCCCCACCCAGGGCATTGATCCCTGCTGTACCTGGGTGTCCCTGCCTCGGCACATTGATCCCTGGGGTCCCTGACCTCGGGGTTACTCTCCACATTCCTGTGCCAGGCGTTTATCTCCAGCGTCCGCGGCATTCAGGGATTCTTGGCCCCACCCAGCTCACCGTGCCCGAGAGCCTGTCCCTGCCCAGCCCTGCTCCACATCCTCTGGCCACCCGAGTCCCTCTCCATGGCTGTGACATCTTCCCCATTCCAGCCAGGGAGTTCCCGAGTGCCCATTCCCAGCAAAATCAGAGAGGGAAGAGACCAAAAGGATCAGGGAATTCAGGTCAAACCCAGCCAGCACAGGAAGGAAAGCAGGGATGCCACACGGGAGAGCAGCAACATTTTCCAACCTGGTGATTCCGACGTGGCTTTTCCCGAGCTGACCTTAATCCCTGGCTCGCACAGCCAGTGCCTGGCACCTCCTGGTGTCCCCAGCCCCGGGATGCTGGCATTTGGGACACGTGTGGCAGCCAGGCAGCGCCGAGGGCGGCAGCGCCGGGGCCGCTCCCTCCTCCCAGAGAGGGCAGCGGGCAGAGGCGGGGGCCGGCAGCATCCACCTCATGCCTTTTAATAAAACATGAATTAGGTGCCAACGCGTATTAGATTCACTTCCCCGGTGACAGAAAATCAAAGGCTTCTCCCATCTTTTCTAGAGGCGCGTTCCTGATTGATCTGGAAGAAGCAGCTCAGTGCGAGGGAAGGAGTCTATACACACCGAAACAGCTCTTTAATTTCTTAATTTAATATCTGACACGTAAAGATTCTCATTAAGCCAGTCAATGAAGCCTGGAAATACAATTTTCGTGCAAACTGTCGCTATCATAACTTACACGAAACTTCAGATGGTGCCCTGTAAGCGGTGTGATTAAAACCATTCATCTTCCCTGGCAGCCGCCCGCTCCCGCCCGCCCCGGCCGGTGCCCGGGGGTGCCACGGCGGCGATGGCACCCCGCGGTGGTGGCCGGATCCTGCGGGACGCGGGGCAGCGCTGTCCGGAGCGGCGGGAAGAGGGGAGGGAAGGATCCCGGGCAGCTCCCACCAGGCACGGCCTCCGCAGCGCTCCCCAAGCCCCGGAATGTCCCCAATCGGGGCACGCGCACCAGGGAGAGCTTCCCGGAGACACTAATTAGGCAAATTAATTCCTAGTGAGTCGCAGCTCTTCGCTGCCTTACGGGAGAAAAAATAAAGAAAGAAAGAAAGAAGCTCCCTACTTCAGCGCTGATTAAATCTCAAATATTGAGACATGGGTTAGACCTGAGACTGCTCCGTGGGAGGTGACCCCACAGCAGAACCGGCGCCCGCCTGGCACAGGGCAAGGGGCAGCTCTGAGGTGTGCGTGGGGACACGAGTCCTCCACCTGCTGCTCGTTCCTCACATGCCCTGGTGCTGCCAGCGCCGGGCAGGGCCTGTGTTTGCTGGGCTCCTTCCTCCTCCAAGGGCTGAGGAAGAGGATGGTGAGGCCGTGTGGGCACAGGACACCACCCTGGCACCCTCACTGAGCCTCGGGGTGCCCTCTGGAACCGCCATGGGAGGGATCCGGGCAGGAGTCCCATCCTCAACAGGGCCTGAGAGGGGATTCATCATTTTCTGCCTCTCTCACCCTTCATTCCCCTCCCCTGATCAGCCCCGCAGAACATTTCAGCTCCAAGGAAACTCCAGGAATCTCCCAGCAGCTGGAAATCAGTTCAGGACACCAGGCTGGGAAGGAAAAGCCACCCCAGGGACTCTGCAAAGGCTGGTGGATCTGTGTCACTGCAGCGGGAGCAGGGAAGTGCTGTACAAAATTCCAGGATGGTTTGGTTTGGGTTGGAAAGCACCTGAAAGTTCATCTCCTCCCGCTGGGCAGGGACAGCTTCCACCTTCCCAGGCTGCTCCAATCCACATCCAGCCTGGCCTTGGGCACTGCCAGGGATCCAGGGGCAGCCACAGCTGCTCTGGGCAGCCTGTGCCAGGGCCTGCCCACCCTCCTGTGCCAGCAGGAGCTGGTGATGGGACTGGGCAAAGGGGCTCATGGGCACTGGGGGCTGTCCAGCCCTTGGGTCTCTGCCACCCCGCCAGGGTGATGCCTGTGGGTGCTGGGTGTCACACGCTGTCCCCTCACCCCAAGTACTGCCCTCCCGCTGGGGAGGGGGCACATTCCAGCATTCCAGAGGGATTCCCCAGGTACCCCAGCCAAGGTCCAGCTGCCTGGAAACCCAGGGATGCTCCAGTGAGGCGGAGACAGGGAAGAGCCTCGAGCACTGGGATGGCCCCCGCCTCCTGCACCCCGGCCCATGGCACAGGATGGGGTGGCACTGGGACCACCTAAAGGTGTCCAGCTCCGCTCCCCAGGAGGCCAGAGGTCCGTGCAGCTCCAGGGCAGAGGGAGGTGGATGAGTGGCCACCAGCAGGGCCACCCAGCTGTGCCACTTCGAGCCACTCTGACTCCAACCCCTCGCTAACATCCAACCTGCCCTGCACAACGAGCACCCACCTCACCCCAGCCGCAGCTCCTGCCCCCGAGGGGCACTTTGGGGGTGGCCCGAGGGCTCTGGAGGACGCCCTGCCTGCTCATCCAGCTGGCAGAGCCGCTTTCCTTGTCTTTCTTCCGCGCGTTATCTGGAGCCGTCGGAGCTGGCAGCTCCTGCCAGCGCTCGCGCAGCCTGACGTCGGCGCGGTTTGAAAGTGCGCGTGGCGTGTTTGATGTCAGGATTACCGGCTGGCTGTATTGTAAATGCTAAAATGAAATAAGAAGATTAGAGAAGAAAAGCGCCGCTCTGCAGCGCGCGCCTGCCGATTGC
This sequence comes from Phainopepla nitens, assembly GCA_013400175.1. NCBI lineage: Eukaryota > Metazoa > Chordata > Aves > Passeriformes > Bombycillidae > Phainopepla > Phainopepla nitens. Next base: position 163,575 of record VXBQ01017254.1, on the reverse strand, counting down.
CTCCCGCCGGAGCCGCTGCCGGGGGCGGGGGGCGCCGGGGGACCCGGCTCGCTGGCAGGGAAAGGGTTAAAGGGGGCCAAGCAGCTTCCAGAAGAGCCGGTGCTGCTGCCACCGAGCCGGGGGGAGAGGTGGACGGAGCCCTTCCCACTCCCGGGGGTGCTGGGATTCTCTGGCTCAGGTGAGTATTGATCCTGCCACCCCCTGGCTGGGGCCTGGCAGCCCCTCCAGCCCGGTGTCCCCAAGCCTGGCCGAGCATGGTGGGGTGGCCCGGGCTTGGGCGGGGGTCTGCAGCCTCGCTGGGGGAGCCCTGCAACCCCTCCCACCCTGCTGCATCCCTCCCCAGGAATGAGGTCACGGCCGCCTCCCAGCCTCCCAGGGAGTTGGCATTCCGAGGGGAAGGGGCTTGTGCTGCCTCAGAGGGAGTGAGAACCCTCTGCAGGTCTTGTTGGGGGCCTCCAAAGGGCAGCGTGGTGCTCTTTTCTCCCTCACATGGGTGGCAGGACATTCCTGAGCCCAGATCCAGCAGGGGATGGGAATCAGGGATCAGGAGTGCACACCCCCCCTGCACCTCCTGCTCCCCCCACAAGCCTCCCTCACGGCCCTGCAGGAGGAAGAGGAGCCGGAGGGAGGGAAGGAGGGAGAGCTGGCACAGGGTCGGGCCCTGCTGAGCCACTCTCCATCCCCTGCTGGCAGCACCGTGCCCCCGAGCACCCCGCCGGCGCCCCGGGGCCCAGATCCACGCACGCCAGGCTCTCTGTGGGCAGCAGGGCACGGGATTTCAGCAGCAGCATGATTAGTCTTTATTCTGAGCTGTGCCCTTGGCCTCAGCCTGGCAGAGCTGTGGGATGTCCTGCTGGGCCCAGTGCTGGAGGAGGAAGAAGAGGAGGATGAGCTGGAAGCCACACCAGGATTTTCGCCGCATTTTTTGTGCTGGTCCTGCAGCAGCTTGTGGGGTACAGGGCTCAGCCCCAAATCCCTCCTGGCAGGATAAACCCTGGGCTTGCAGCTCCTCCGGGAACGGCAGAGCACCCTTGGCGTGACAGGGACAGCTCATCCCTCCAGGAATGCTGCGGGATCCCTGGCACCCAGGGCTGGATCCGGCAGCCCGTGTCCTGCAGCCAGGTACATCCCAGGCGCTGTTCCACCTTTCAGCTGCTCCTGTCCCCTGCCAGGGCAGTCCTGGAGCAGGCAGGAAGGGACCTTTCCCTTTTCCTTTCCCTTTCCTTTTCCTTTCCCTTTTCCTNCTCCCCTCCCCTCCCCTGCAGCGAGGAGCAGGAGCGGCTGGTGCCTGGCCCCGTGCCCGATCCACGCGGGTACCTTCTCTCCCGCATCTGTTCCCAATCAAAGCCTCATTTCAGCCCGCGAGAAGGTTTTTCTCCTCCTGCTAACGAATGCTATTGTTTTCCCGATGTTTTCCCGAGCTCGGGAGCAGCGGCTCGGCCCCTGCCGGTGCCAGCGCTGCTCGCACACGTGCGGAGAGAGCCTCGAGCGAGACCCCGCTCCACTCCCTCCTGCCGAGACGGGAGCTGAACTCATCCCCAGGGCGCAGCGCTGGGCTGGAATATGGGGCTGGTACCCCTCGGAACAGGAGGTGGCTGCGGGCTTCACCCCTCTGCCCCTCAGTTTGGTGCTGGCAGCACTCGGTGGCCGGGCTGATGTCCCCACAGGGCTGCTGAGCAGGTGACACTCATCACAGCACCCGCACGCACCCTCCACCGCCCCAGGCCGGGCTCAGCCTCACCCCAGGGGCGTGCAGACCCCGCTCGCCCCTCACATCCCTCTGGATTTGCCAGGGGTGGCCCGGGCTGGCTCTGTCCCCTGCGGGACTCACCCCTCCCGTATTGCCGCGGGGCTTCTGTTGCTTCTGCGTGCAATTAATGAGCTTTAATTGCCTGTAAACACATCCCCGGCAGCGCCGGAGCTGCCCTGGGAAGGCGATGGAGTCGGGAAAAGGGAATGGGAAAAGGAAATCGTAGTAACTGTTGCTACGGCTGGACCCGCCGTTCCCACGCTGGCGCTGTGGCATTGCCCAGCAGCGGGCAGGGGCACGGGGATGGCAGCACA
>VXBQ01017254.1:148825-161428 GCA_013400175.1 Phainopepla nitens | reverse complement strand
GCCCCCGAGCTGCGATGTGGCTGCGTTTGGGTCCCCAGAGGGGCTGGGGGCCGTGGGGAGGGGTCCCTGCTCGCCCCTTTCGTTTTGGGTGCCACAGAGGGACTGTACGTCTGGGGACAGTGGGGTCCCTGTCCTACCCCTCTGGCTGTGTTTGAGGTCCCACAGAGGGTCTGCAGGGAAGGGCAGGGACCTTTTCACTGTGTTTGGGGTCCCAGGGAGGGGCTGGGGGTGGCGGAAGGACCCCGGCCCTCACCCTCTGGCTGTGTGGGACACCCCAGAGAGGGTCTGTGGGGTGGGGGCGGTGGGGAGGGATCCCTCCCCCTTGCTGGACATGCACGTGGCACCGATGAAGTCTGCAGAGGCCGGGGCTGGCGGGGGCAGGAGGAGGGGGCTGTAAATGCCATTTTCTAGCTCAGTGCCCTGTAACTCTCCCTGACGCTGGGGCCTAAGCACCAAAAACGGCGCGTTTTAATCGCCCTGAGAGATCCCTGCCCCCATCACGGCTCCTGGCCCTGGCCCCTGGCACAGGACGGGGTGGCACTGGGTGTCCAGCACTGCTCCCCGAGGTGCCACCGCGGCGTGGGGACTGATGTCACACCAGCGCAGGAGCGACGCCACCTCTGTCCTGAGCGGGTGTGGCAGCGGTGGCATCACACGGGACACATCACTCAGCCGGGGTGGGAGGGGCCCCGAGGTGCCCGTAGGTGGCCACGGGGACTTGGACAAGCCCCAGGAGCTGCCCAGGAGGTTTAACCACACCCAGTAATGCCCCTGGGTGGGGACAACCCCCGGGGGCAATCCAGGCTGGGATGAGCAGCTGGGAGAAGAACCCGGGGGTGCTGGGGGTGGGAGCTGGACCTGTCCCGACCCAGAACCCCCAGCCCTGGGCTGATCCCACAGCAGGGGAGGGGATTGTGCCCCTGTGCCCCTGTGCCCAGGTGAGAGCCCACCTGCAGAGCTGCCCCAGCCCTGGGCCCAGCACAGGCAGGAGCTGGAGCTGCTGCAGCCAGGCCAGAGGAGGCTCCAGGATGAGCAGGGCATGGAGCAGCTCTGCTGGCAGGAAAGGCTGCCACAGCTGCCATTGCTCACCTGCACAGGAGAAGCTTTGGGCTGAGCTCAGGGTGGCCTTGCAGGGCCTGAAGGAGCTGCAGGAAACACAGAGAGAGGCAATTCCCAAGGAGTGAGGGACAGGACATAGCGAATGGCTTCCCAGTGCCAGAGGGCAGGGCTGGATGGGACATTGGGCAGGAATTGTTCCCTGTGAGGGTGGGCAGGCCCTGGCACAGGGTGCCCAGAGCAGCTGTGGCTGCCCCTGGATCCCTGGCAGTGCCCAAGGCCAGGCTGGAGCAGCCTGGGACAGTGGGAGGGGTCCCTGCCCATGGCTGGGATGGGATGGGATGGGATGGGATCCATGGGGTGGGATGAGGTTTTCCCAGGCTGCAGCGCTGCAATCCAAGGAAGTTTTGCCCTCAGGGCTGGGTGTGGGAGCAGCGGGAGCAGCGGCAGCCGAAGCGACACCGCGCCCGCGCCAGAGATAAGTTCCTGCCACAAAGTTTCTTTCGCTGCTAATTTTCTGATTAGCTCCTGTCTGATGCGACGGCAGCAGCGCTCCACGGAGCTTATTCCGAGGCGGCGTAATCTTTGTAAGCAGCAAAGAGGGGCCGGGCCGGCGCTGAGCTGCCGGCAGGCACAGCCCCGCGTCGGGAGGTAATAACTCTTCAGGGACTGACAAGCCGCCGGGAGGGCTGTGGAAATCCTTTCTGCGGATGAGCCGAGAGGATTCTCCCGCTATCCCCCTAAAGCCTGCGTGTCACCTAGTCCAATAAAAGGCATTATCGGGAAGGTGGGATTTTGTTCTGGCGTATCTCGGGCCTCCAGCCCAGCCCCGGCTCGGCTGGTTTTGCATGAGAAGGGAGGGAGGGGAGGTTAGGGCACGGTGGGTGCTGGGTGCTGCCTCCAGGGATGCTGTGGGGTGGGGAGCTCTAACCCATTTTCCATGCCTGCTCTCCATCCTGCGTTTGCACTTGCCCGTGGCCACCACCCTGCAGCACCCCGCCCCGCACCCAGGGTGGCTCCTGCCCTGGCGATGGCAGCAGGACCAGCCCTGGAGCTCAGCCCTGCACCCAGGGTGGCTCCTGCCCTGGCGATGGCAGCAGGACCAGCCCTGGAGCTCAGCTCTGCACCCGGCAGGTTTAACCACACCAAGTGCTGGTGCTGCCCCTGGGTAGGGCTCAGCCCTGCACCCGGCAGGTTTAACCACACCAAGTGCTGGTGCTGCCCCTGGGTAGGGACAACCCCCAGGGTGAATCCAGGCTGGGGTGAGCAGCTGGAGCAGCCCTGGGAGAAGGACCTGGGGGTGCTGTGGGTGGGAGTTGGACCTGCCCCGACCCAGAACCCGCAGCCCTGGGCTGATCCCACAGCAGGGGAGGGGGATTCTGCCCCGGGTGGCTCCTGCCCTGGCAATGGCAGCAGGACCAGCCCTGGCTCTCAGCCCACCCACGCTCCCACCTGCCCCCACGGGGCCGTGGGGAGTGCGGGGGGCTCAGAGCAGCCGGGTGGACCCAGATTCTTTAGGATGCCTCGGCTTCATCCTGCTCCATCCTCCAGCCCAGGATGACCCTGCACCGGGTAACCACAGCCCGGCTCTGGGGAGAGCATTCCCAGGGCTGGGAGGAGTGTCTGGAAGGGAGTGCTGGGGTGATCACGCCACAGAATGGCAGAGCTCAGGCTGCAGGATGTGGCTCTGGGGTGGTCCTGGCTGTCCCACGTCCCCTGGGTCCTGCACCCCACAGGAAATGCCCCATCCCCAGGGACGGGGCATGTACCAGGGCACGGCAACCAGCCGCGCCCACACCCGGAGGCGACCCCAGCCATAACTCCTGAGCTAGCAGGGGCTTCCCTGCTGCCACCCACCCTGTCACAGCCCCGGGAGGAGGGGACCAGGCACGTGCAGGCCTGGCAGTGGCGGGAGCCCCCACGCCTGCTGCGCCCGGCTAATTTACTGTGTCGCCGTGCGCCGCGCTAGCCAATAACTTTGAAATGATGTGGAGATTTGCAGCCAAACCTTCTCATAAAGAGATTTAGGAGGGTGACAAAGATAATTAAACATCCTTCCCCAAGTATTGACTTGCAGCTGAAAGGGGAAAAAATAACTACATTTTTCACAGTCCTTTTAAATCATCCTGATGCCCGGCTGGGGCTCTGTACAAATAAGCCTTGGCCTGGCAGCCGTGGGGCTGTGGGTGCCAAATCCCTGCCTGCCAGCATGGGAATGATGTGGGGGAGCAGAGAGGGAGTTTGGGGAGCCAGGCGTGGTGCAGGGGCCCAGGGTGAGCTGGGAGGGATGCTCCAGGGCAAGAAAAAGGGGGCAGATGAGCCTGGCTGTCCCCTGAGCAGCCCTGAGGAGGAGGATTCAGTTAAAACAAGGAGGGGGGGTGGGAGAAACAGGACAGAGGGGCACAGGGTCACAGTACAGGGACAGGAGGTGTCTGGGGGTGTCTTCAGGCATCTGGGGGTCCCTGGTGCCATGGGGCTCTGGGGTCTCTCCAGGCACCCAGGGTCCCTGCAGATTTGGGGTTCACCAGGGCTCTGGGGTCCAATGGGGGCTCTGGAATCTCTCCAGGATCTTGTCCTTGTAACTTTGGGGTCCCATTTGGGTCCCCTGGCTCACTGCAGTTGTTGGAGGACATGAAGGAGTGGCAGAGGGTACAGGGCACTCAGGAGATGAATCACAGCACGGAGGGGACCCTAAAGCCCGTCTCACCCCAACCCTCCCGCGGATGGAGTCACATCATCCTCCTGAGCCACCTGCAGTGGGGCAGGGCTGCTGTGGCACCCCCGGGAGCCCGCCCCATGCACTGCCCTCCACCGGGGCTCTCGGGGGCAGAGCTCAGGCCAAACCTCATCACATGGATGAGCAGGGACCCCCACGCCACCCTTCCCTGCCCCTGTGGGCAGTGCCACCCCCGGCAATGTGCCTGGCAGCCTCCCGCCGCACCCTCTCGTGCTTTGGCAGCGGTGCCACCCGGCCTGGCCGGCTGGGTGCTCTGAGCCCCTCCCTGCCCTCGCCTGGGGAGCTGCTGCTGCTCCTGCCCAGCCCCTCGTGCTGCCAGGGATGTCCCCACAGTGGGGACAGCGCGGGGACCCAGCAGGGCTGGACACCCCGGCTGGGCAGAGTCCAGCTCCAGGGACCGTGTGGGGCAACCCCACACACACACAGAGCCACTGCTCCTGACACCTGAGACTCCCGGAGTGACAGCAAAAGCTCCATGTCAAAGCTGGAGGTCCCGGCTGTGGGATGTCCGCGCTGTCCCCTCCCTGTCCCCGCACTGGGAGGGCTCGGGGTGCCTGAGGGGGACGGGTTGGGCTGTTCGGAGCTGCCAGGAGCAGCAGGGATGCAATGGCAGCGCCGGGTGCCTGCAAGGAGGAGGAGGAAAATTTCCGGGAAATTTTCATCCCACTCTCTGTTTAACAGTAATATTGACGGGGAGCGTCCCCTCTCAGCCGAGCTGGTGACATCAGCGTGGAGCAGGGGGACGCTGCTGGTGGCCTCTGCTCCTCTCTGTCCCTCGGCTCGTCCCTCGCCCCGGCCGCTCCCCTGGCTGGCCGTGTCCCTGTGGTCCGTGGAGCACGCGTGACACCCAGTGGGCGAGCACCAGACTGCACGCGCGGGTCCCTGCGCACGGCGGCTCCGGCCTGGGGCTGTCACCCGTGTGGGGGACAGGGTTCTCCTGAGGAAATGCGGTGGCACTGCCCGATGGGTTTCTGGGGGGGCTGACTTGTTGGGTTGGATGGGGGCTTAGCTGGGGGGGCCGCAGTCCCCGAGGCTCTGGGGTCTCTCTGGGGTCTCCCCAGGACATAGTGGGTCCTGTAACTTTGGGGTTTTGGGGTCTCACGGGGGCTCTGGGGTCCCTCCTGATGTCTGGGGGTGTCTTCAGGCATCTGAGGGTCCGTGGTGCCAAGGGGCCCTGGAGTCTCCCCAGGCACTCAGGGGTCCCTGCAGCCCTGAGGCTCTGGGGTCTCTCCAGGCACCCAGGGTCCCTGCAGATTTGGGGTTCACCAGGACTTTGGAGTCCCACTGGGGCTCTGAAATCTCTTCAGGATCTTGTTCTTGTAACTTTGGGGTCCCATTTGGGTCCCAGGGCTCACTGCAGCCCCATGGCTGTGGTGGCACTGGGGCTCCCTGTGCAGCCCTGAGGCTTTGGGATCTCCCCAGAGCTCCTGTGGCCCCTGCAGTCCTGGGGCTCCAGGGGTCCCTGCAGCCCTGGGGCTCTGGGATCATGCTCAGCTCCAGGGGTCCCTGCAGCCCTGGGGCCCTCGGATCATCCTCAGCTCCAGGGGTCCCTGCAGCCCTGGGGCTCTGGGATCATGCTCAGCTCCAGGGGTCCCTGCAGCCCTGGGGCTCTGAGATCATGCTCAGCTCCAGGGGTCTCTGGGGCTCTGGGATCATGCTCAGCTCCAGGGGTCCCTGCAGCCCTGGGGCTCTGAGATCATGCTCAGCTCCAGGGGTCTCTGGGGCTCTGGGATCATGCTCAGCTCCAGGGGTCCCTGCAGCCCTGGGGTTTTGGGCCCTCCCCCTGCAGCCCCAGCGTGTTTGATGCCTTGCACCACTCCTGGTCAGGATCTCACGTTTCCCTGGCCTTCCTGCCTCTGTCTGTGTCCCTCAAAGACCCTGGCATCTCTCAGGTATTTAGCACCTTCCTGCTCCCACCCCGGGACCATCCTCACCTCGCAGCCCATCTCCTGCTGCAGCTCTAACCCTTCCTGGCTGCTCCAGCTGCGTTTCTCTGGGACAAGAAACTCTTAACCCATCTTTTGCTTTTCCTCCTGCCTCTCTTGTTCATTCCCCAGGGGATAAACCCTGATGGAACAAGGATCTGAGGGGAGTCAGCGCTGTGGTTCACAGCAAGCCAAAGCAGAAGCGTTTTCTACAGGAAAACCATTTCCATTCCAATTTGCAAAGGCTTTCAAATGCGATTCTCGGAGGAGCAGGAGCAGTTGCTGTGGAGGGGATTGGATGTTCTTCTCCAGCTCTGGAGAGGCTGGAAGCTCATCCTGCCGAGGCATCCGAGCTCACTAATGGAGCTGTGAACACCCACACGCAATGCCCTGCAACCCCCCTCCCAGCATGGAAATCCCACATCCCAGCTCTGGAGTCTGTAAAGACACTTGGAGGGTTTAAGATGGACCTGGAGAATGAAAAGAGGAGCAGGAGGAGGAAGGGACCAGTAAGACACAGACAGGACAGAGCTGGGTGCTCCTCTCTGTGCCCTGACCCCACCAGGCTCTGGAGAGGCTCCTCTCAGGACATGGAGGGATCCCTGGAGCTGCTGGTGTGACAGTCCCTGTGTCATCCTCACACAGGGACAGCATGCCCAAGAGCAGGGCCCTGCTGCTCACAGCAGTCCCAGTCAGCCCAGGGAATGGAGCTCCAGCTCCCAGGAGGGGAAGGATGGGGCTGTTAGAGCTCAAGGGTACATCATTAAATTGCCTCTGAGATCAAAGAATCATCGTAATCCCAGCACAGCTTGGGTTGGAAGGGATCTTAAAGCTCATCTCATCCACCCCTGCCACGGCAGGGACACCTCCCACTGTCCCAGGCTGCTCCAGCCTGGCCTTGGGCACTGCCAGGGCTCCAGGGGCAGCCCCAGCTGCTCTGGGCACCCTGTGCCAGGGCCTGCCCACCCTGCCAGGGAACAATTCCTGCCCAATATCCCATCTCTCCTTGCCCTCTGGCAGTGGGAAGCCATTCCCTGTGTCCTGTCCCTCCATGCCTTGTCCCCAGTCCCTCTGCAGCTCTCCTGGAGCCCCTTCAGGCCCTGGAAGGAGCTCTGAGGTCCATCTGGAGCCTTCTCCTCTCCAGGTGAGCACCCCCAGCTCTCCCAGCCTGGCTCCATGGCAGAGGGGCTCCAGCCCTTGGAGCACCCCCATGGCCTCCTCTGGACTCATCCAGCAGCTCCATGGTCACTGAGGAGAAGTTAAACAAAGTGTGACAGAGGCAGCATTAACGTGTGGCTCCACATTTGCTACACTGACCTTCCTCCTCCCTCGGGCAGCTCCCGGCAGCACCACCTGGATCCAAATTCTGGCTCCAAAAGAGCCAAAAGTGGTGGTGAAGGGGTTGGTTGGAGCCCTGAGAGCTTCTGAGTGGGGCATGGGAACCCAGCTGAGCCCAGCTGGTGGCTTGCAGGGGGACATGATGGTGGCCAGCCAGCTCCTGGGTGGCTGTGCAGTTTTCCAGTTTGAACACTGACCCCAGGGACTGCTGCAGAAGGGCAGAAAGAACTTTCCATTCAAGTTTCCAGCTGGAAGAGCCAGAGAGAGAAATGTTCCCACTTCTCAGGTGCAGAGCAGGGCTGGTTCCAGCTCAGTGGTGCTGTGCAAGCAGCTGCTCCTCCCCACGGGGCCTGGGGGCTCCTCCATCCCAGGACTGCAGTGCCCTCCCTTCTTTCACCCCATGGCCACGCTCTGGAGCTCCAGAGCCCCCAGCCGCGGGTCCTACCCGCCCCACACATCCCCAGGAGGCCTCTCCAGGCTGTGTCTGGGTGACAGCCCCCCCTGCACAGGGACACCCTCACACCCCCCGTGGCACACTGCAGCAACGGGGCCAGACAGCTCTGGGCCATCAATCTGTCCGGCCAGCCCTGCTCCCTGCTCCGCAGCCCCAAGGCCACCCCAAGGTCTTCCCAGCCCGGGATGTGCCCCTCCCTTCCCCTCCCTTCCCGCTGCGGCAGCTCTTTACCCGAGCGTGGCAGCTCTGGCCCTGGGGCAGCCCGAGTGGGAAGCACGGCCCCTGGAGGAGCAGCAGCGGCAGCCACAGGCAGCCCTGTGCCCCCGCAGGGCTCCGGGAGCAGCTGCAGCTCTCCAGCTTTCTCCCCGCTCTCCTTTCCATGAGTTTGTCCCCATTTCTCAGTGCCCAGGGGAGGCCGGTCCCAGGGTCAGCACCGGGGCTGTTCCCAAACCTCATCACGGGGTTGGGTGAGGAGGGAATTGCACCCTTGCCTTGGGGGTGAGGCTGATTCGGGAAAAAAGGGGTGTGAGAGTGATGGAGCCTCATTCCAGGTGGACTTCAGGAACCCCAAAATTCCGGTCAACAGAAACCAACAAGATGGGCAGGATAACCCCAGGTTTCAGGCTGGCTGGGGCCAAGGGGCTGAGCAGGATCCCAGTGAAGGGAACTGGGAAAAGGTCCTGGATAAGGAGGATGGAGAAATGGGACAAGCTGCAGCACGAGGAGGATGTGGGCCCCAGCCTGGGCCCTCTGAGCAGCACCAGGGAACCCCAAGCTCTGTGCTCAGAGTGGTTCCCAGTCCAGGGAGAGAGGGAGGGACTGGAAAAGGACCAGCAGATGCTGCTGGAGCCTGGGGCTGGGAGAGGGGTGGGCTGGGATCTACCAGCATCCTGCAGGTGCCCTGGGGACAGAGCCAGTCCCTCTCAGTAGGGCATGGCTGGTACCAAAGGACAAGTGACATTCATTGCAGCTGCAGGCCGGGCAGTGGAATTGATATTTTTCCCTGGGGAGGTGGCACAGCTGTGGGGCAGAGGTGTGCAAGTCCATCCTTCCAGGCTGGGTCAAGCCATGGGTGACCTTTCCTGGGCTGCTCAAGGTGGGAGGGGGAGCTGGACACCCCCCGGGGTGCATCAGGCTGTGAGCCCAGCAAGGGGCAGCCTCCCCCTCACAAATTCCTTCCCTCGCCGTGCCAGAGCCCCCTCCGAGCCCCGGGATGCCCCGAGAGCCGGGGTGCTGTGCGCCGGGCCGTGCCCCCCCGGGCCCGCTCTGGCCCGCATCCCGCGGCGCTGCAGCCGGGTTCCGGGAGGCCCGGCCGCTGCTCTGGCATCAGCTGATCCTTCCAGCGAGCCGCGCTGCAAAGTCAGGCACAGAGATTGCCAGGGCGCCGGCCCTGAGGGGACAGCAGGGGTGGCAGCGCGGGAGGCTCGGGGAGCCGGGGGCAGCTGTGCCCTGAAAGCCGAGCCACCTGCGCGCTGCTACCTGCTGAATAATAGAGGAGCTGACAGCCAGCGGAGAGAAATGTGATGCTGGTGAGCCAGCCCGGGAAGACATCTGAGCTCCCGGCAGCTGCGATAGCAACTGCAGCCAAGGAGCCTTCCAGCCCCGCGCGGCGCGGCCGGGCTGCCCGCAGGTCTCTGCCCACCCCGGGGTGCCCGGGCGGCCGGGGCCCGCCGCAGGGGCACGGGCTCGGGGCCGGCAGGACGATGTGAGCTGCAGCGGGCACCCAGCGAGGCAGAGCTCAAGGGCAGAGCTGGGTTTCCCGGGAGGTGAGGCGGAGGCAGAGCCTGCCCGCAGGCGGTGCCCGCGCCCGGGGGGCAGCAGCTCAGCCCCATGTCCAGAGGAGGGGAGATGGTTTACATCCCGGATGACTCCGACTTCAGCTCCTTCAGGGACCAGTGCGAGAGCCTGGAGGGCTGGCACTGCCGGTATAACAAGGCTGGCGTGACCGTGTGGAGTCAGGGCCAGGAGGAAAGCTGCACCGTGCAGAAAATCAAGGTAAGCAGACGCTTCCCTGCCCCAGCCGTGCGCTCCCGAGGGTCCCTGGGGACTGCCCCGTGCTGGAGAAGCGCGGTCCGGCCTGCCTGGGGTTGTTTCTGCCCCGAATTCCGGGGCCGGCAGGGGTAGACCCCCAAAGGTGCTTCCCAGCTGCTCCGCCGGCTCCCGCTGCCCGCCCCGGGGCTTTCCCTGCCGGGATCCCCGCAGCCTCCCTCACGTGGCGGCTGCCGCGGTCCCCGCACCGGCGGGAAGGCCCCGGGATCGGTTACATTATGGAGATGGCCTTGCCGGGAGCCCCCGGGCACCGGACGGGCTCACGGGAGGTGTCCCGGTGTCCTCTCCCCCGCCCTGCCACCCTGGGGCACGTCCCCTCGCGTCCTCACGGGTCAGACCCTGCAGGAGCCCCAGGAGCTGTTTTGGGAGGATTGTCGCTTGCCAGGGCTGGACCCGGGGTGCTGCAGAGGGACAGGGAGGTTCAACCACCTCTCGGGTTTCTTGGTGTCCATGTACACAGTGGCACTGCCAGGTGACCCTGGGCACGTCAGGAGTGCTGGGGGCACAGGGTGAGCCCGTGGTGGGTGACACGAGCGTTGGCTTTTCTGGTCACCAAGGATCACGACTCCTGGGCAGGGATGGGATCTGCCCAAGCCAGGAGAGGCAGAACATGCGAGCCTCAGGACAGCCCACCTGCTGGAGAGCGTTCAGCCAGGAGTGCCAGGGGAGGGGGGCATGGCCTGCAGGGCAGGGAAGGCACGGAGAGGGGGTGAGGAGGGAACAGCTCTCTGGAAGAGGCTCTCCCACTGCTGTCCCGAACATAGAACACACAGCAGAACCTCTCCTGCAGCCGGGGGCACAGGGAGGAGCTGGGCACATACTGCTGCCACGGACAGAGACCCTTCAGGGCTGGGGGAGGAGCAGGAGCAGCACTCTGGGCAGAGCTGCAGCTGCAGTACACATTTCCCTGCTGCCATGAGCCTGGGAAGAGCTTCTGCACCTGGATCAGGGAGAGTTTAAGCCAGCTGGGCATGCACAGGACCAGGGGGTGCTGAGGGGTCAGGCCAATGCCTCTTTGAAAAGTCCTGGTGACTGCAGAAGGTCCCTGGCAAACATCACAAACATCCCAAAAGGGAGAGGAAGTGACACGGGGGCCTCCTGTGTCACCTCCATCCCTGGAAGGACATGGAGAATGTGCTCCTGGAAGCCATGTCCTGAAGGAGCAGGGTAGTGGTGACAGCAGCAAGGACCTGCCAAGGGTAAATCATGCCTGAGCAGCCCGATTGCCTCGGCAGGGAGAGGTCTGGCTCTGTGGGTGTGGGCAGATTGGGCAGGTCCAGCCTTGGACAGGGCTCCCCGAGGTCTCTGTGTCACCACATCGGTGAGACCTGCGCTGGAGAAGGGGATGCTGCTCAGAGTGACCAGGACAGGCTGGCAGGAACCCCTGGAGTCAGCCTGGCACAGGGGGTGCACTGATGTCCTCCCTGCCACCGCTGAGCCCCGCAGAGAGGGGACCCCGGCAGGTCCAGGGGAGTCAGAGACATCACCCAGCCTGGTTCAGTGCAATGATGGGGTTTTCCCTGCCCTGGGGAGGGCCTGGGCACGGTGCAGGGGTTGTCACTGCCCAGAGCCCCTTCCCAAAACATGGGATGTAGAATGCCACCCAGTCCGAGCTGCACAGCTCTCCTGGGGTCAGAAGAGCCTCAGTCTGTCCATTAACTGGGGGAGTTAATTAACCCAGAGATTCCCTGGGCAGCTGGAGCCTTGGATTTTTTCCACGTGAATTCCCTGTGGATGGGTCAGGGCTCTGTGCTTTCCCCATCCCAGCTGCTGTGCCTGGCAGAGCTGTTCATCCGAGGCTGGAGGGGACTGGTGGACAGGCTCCGTGGGGAATTTGGGGGAGCAAGGCTGCGATGGTCCCTCTGTGACAAGCAAAGCTTCCAGGAGCTCCCCCTGCCGCTGGAAAAATCACACACCCCGCAGCAGCAGCACCTCCAGACCCCGCTGGGAGGGTGCAGGGAGAGCAGGAGGAGGGGGCTGGGTGCCCTGGGGACTGCAGCACATCTCCGAGCCTGGCCTGGGCACGAGTCCAGCACGCCGGGCACAAACCAGACCCGGGCCACCGGGGAAAGCTTGCCCGAGATTGATGGGCCCCGCCACGCTCAGAGGGCCGTCTCCGCTTACACGGCACCTCATCAAACATGCAAGGGCTCTAACGAGGAGCAGATGACATCTCCCTCCTCCCGGCGATGAGAGGAGCAGGGCGGCCGCCTTCATCAATAATGCACGGCTGGCGCGGCCGGGCAGCTCCGCGGCTCGGGTTACAGCCGAGCCCCACAGCCCCTCGGGAGGGGACCCCACAGCCCCACAGACCCCCGGGAGGGGACACCACAGCCCTCCAGGAGCGGACCCACAGCCCCCCGGGAGCGGGCCCACAGCCCCTCGGGAGGGGACCCCACAGCCCCACAGACCCCAGGGATGAGACCCCACAATCCCCCGGGAGCGGGCCCACAGCCCTCCAGGAGCCCCTCGGGAGGGGACCCCACAGCCCCACAGACCCCAGGGATGGGACCCCACAGCCCCACAGCCCTCCAGGAGCGACCCCACAACCCCCCAGGAGCGGACCCCACACCCCACACCATCGCGAAGGGGCACGGGCAGCCCTTTGCTTGCCCCACAAGGACATGGGCTAGGGGACAGGCATCCTGGGCCATCTGTTGGAGGGCAGAGGGTCATTCCAGCCCCGCTCCAAGCGGTGGCTCTGTGGCTGTCCTGCAGCAGGGACGTGTCCTGCACCCCGTGTGCAGAGCACCCCCCATGGCACAGGGACACGGGACGGCCCCAGGGCCTCGTCCCCAGCTGGGCCCAGCTCCGGGGCCGGCTGCTGCCCCCGCCCCTCTCCCCGCAGACCCGCATCTCCTGCAAGGACGTGCCCGCAGAGACCCTCTACGACGTGCTGCACGACACCCGCTACCGCAAGAAGTGGGACTCCAACATGATCGAGACCTACGACATCGGGCGCCTCACCGTCAACGCCGATGTCGGATACTACTCCTGTGAGCAGCCCCTGAGACCCCCGGGCCCCCTCCCCAGCCCCACGCCCC
>VXBQ01017254.1:115522-132913 GCA_013400175.1 Phainopepla nitens | reverse complement strand
GCAGGACGAGCAGCGAGTGCAGCAGCGAGGGCCGCAGCGAGGACGAGGAGAGCCGCGGCCGGCTCCTGGAGCGCGTCGCCCACAGCGACTCCGAGGGATACTCCACTGTGGAGGCCCCGCGCGCCCCGTTCAGCCTGCCAGCCCACCTGTACCCCGACGAGCTCCTGGATGACCTCACCATCTCCCCGTATGCCAGCTTCACGTCGCTGTCCGAGCCCCGGCCCACCGTGCTCAGTGGCTGGCTGGACAAGCTGTCCCCACAGGGGTACGTGGGACAGGCACCTTGGTTTGGGTTGGAAGGGACCCTAAAGTTTATCCCATCCCAGCCCCTGCCATGGGCAGGGACACCTCCCACTGTCCCAGGGACACCTCCCACTGTCCCAGGCTGCTCTCAGCCCCAGTGTCCAGCCTGGCCTTGGGCACTGCCAGGGATCCAGGGGCAGCCCCAGCTGCTCTGGGCACCCTGTGCCAGGGCCTGCCCACCCTCCCAGGGAACAATTCCTGCCCAATGTCCCATCCATGCCTGCCCTCTGGCAGTGGGAAGCCATTTCCTGTGTCCTGTCCCTCCAACCCTTGTCCTCAGTCCCTCTCCAGCTCCCCTGGAGCCCCTTTAGGTCCTGGAAGGGGCTCTGAGCTCTCCCTGGAATCACAACTGGCTTTGGGTCGGGAGAGAGCTTAAGATCATCTCATTCCACCCCCTGCCATGGACAGGGACACCTTCCACTATCCCAGGTTGCTCCAAGCCCCATCCAACTGGCCTGGAATGCTTCCAGGGATGGGGCAGCCCCCAAAGGTGAAGCCCCCTTGGGCAAGGTGAGGTGGCTGCGCTGGTCACTGCGCTCCCCTTGGAAGAGGAACCTCTTGGGTACCCCAGCTGTGCTGCAAGGTGCTCTGTGCAGCCGTGCCTGGGAGGAGGAAGGATCTCTGAGGGGGAATCATCCCCTTCCCAACAGTTTTTCTGCCATCCCAACAGGAACTATGTCTTCCAGAGGCGCTACGTCCGTTTCGATGGGAAGAACCTGACCTACTTCAGCAGTGAGAAGGTACCAAGGGGCAGAGGGGGGCAGGGTGAGGAGGCTGAACCTCGACACCACCTGGAGAGCTGCCACATCCCTTTTGCCTCCCCTTGTCCTTCTGGGAGGAGCCAGCAGCGCTCTGCCATCCCCAGGGTGGAGCAGCCGATGCCTGGGAGGCTCTCCGCCTCAGCCACAGATGATAGCAAGGGAGCCAACAGAGAGCAGGAAAGGGGAGGTCCTGCTGAAAATAGGGTCCCAGCCATGGATCCACCCCTTCCTGAATCCCCAGCACCCACCTGGCTGCTGGTGCCCGCAGGCTGTGCTGTGAGGCAGCACCAGCAGAGACCCAGGGGATGTGGAGGATGTGCCAGGACATGCCTGGGGCTCCTGGGTGGGATGTAGAGGATGTGCCAGGACATGCCTGGGCCTCCTGGGTGGGATGTAGAGGATGTGCCAGGACATGCCTGGGGCTCCTGGGTGGGATGTAGAGGATGTGCCAGGACATGCCTGGGCCTCCTGGGTGGGATGTAGAGGATGTGCCAGGACATGCCTGGGGCTCCTGGGTGGGATGTGGAGGATGTGCCAGGCCATGGATGTGCCCTGGGGGAAGGGCAAAGGGGGTAACCCCATCTGGGGCTCCTGGGTGAGATGTGGAGGATGTGCCAGGTCATGCCTGGGGCTCCTGGGTGGGATGTGGAGGATGTGCCAGGACATGGATGTGCCCTGTGGGAAGGACAAAGGGGTAACCCCACGTGGGGCTTGTTCCAGGAGCCCTATCCCAAAGGAGTGATCCCACTGTCTGTGATTGAAATGGCTCGTTCCACCAAGGACAACAAGTTCCAGGTCATCACCAGCCATCGGATCTTTGTCTTCCGTGCTGAGAACGAGGGTGAGTGAAAACCTGGGCCAGGGCCCACCAGCCCTAAGGAGCCATCCCTGCCTCCCTTCTCCAGCCAGAGCATCCCGCAGGCAGCTCTCACCCCATCCCCAGAACATCCCCTGCCTGCCTTCTGGGTGCTCTGCTCCATGCCAGGGCTGCTGGGAAGGGCTCAGCCCCGCTCCCTCCTGCCTGGTCCCCAGCCCAGAGGAATGAGTGGTGCTCCACGCTGCAGAAGAAGGTGATGGAGCAGCGCCTGGTGGGGTCCCGGCCCCGGCCTGCCAACACCGCCCACTGCCAGAAGTCGGGAACCCTGGAGCTGAAGGGCCACAAGTCCAAGGTTTTCGCAGCCCTGAGCCTGCCTGAGATGTGGCTGTACAAGAGTGAGCAGGTTCGTGGCCAGAGCAGGGGATGAGAGGGGTGGAGGGAGCTGAGCCAGGGCTGGTGCCAAAGGGAGAGCAGAGAGGAAACAGGTGGGCAGGAGAAAGGGAATGGCAGAGCTTGAAGCTGGAGATCCTGCCCTGGGCAGCAGCGATGGGTACCAGGAGTGGACCCCGCTCCTAATCTTCTCACTGCCACCAAATTATCATCATCTCCTCCAGGCATTTTGGTCACACCAAGCATCCCAGGACAGCTGGATCAATGGCCACGGATTCAGCAGCAAACTTACCTGCTGCAAGGGGCACTGGCAGTGACAGCAGGCCCCTGTCACCTCCCGCACTGCTGCTGCTGCCCACAAAATGCCTCACTTCCTTCCTGCTGAATTTTCTTAGCACCCCTGTTTTTATTTCCATCACCTCACTTCCAGGTGGCCTGCTGTGCACCAAGCAGCATCAGCTCCGAGGAGCTGGCTCAGGTTGACATTTGTTTTATGAGTGTCCCTGACTGGAATCCCCAAAAGAAAGGGACCTGGATAGCCACATTTCCGGGGCTGTGGGCGGAATTTGCCTCTAATTCGAAGGCACAGTGCATTTGCAGGGTGCTGTATGGCAGGTGGCTGAGAGAGGGGCAGGGTCCGGGCAGAGCAGGGCTGGGGTGCTGGGGGTGCCCGAGGCAGCGCCGTGGCTGCAGCCCCGACACCCCAGGCATGCCCAGGGTGGTGAGCTCAGCCCAGCAGAACCAACAACGCTGTCACTCTGAATTTCAGTTCTTCAAAATGGGCATCGCCATGTGCTTCATCGAGATGCGCGGCTCCACCATCCGCGAGGCCAAGAGCCGCAGCTTCGAGCTCATCACCCCCTCCAAAACGTTCAGGTATCCCGGGGGGCACGAGGAGTGGGGAGCAGCCCGGAGCTGGGGCTGGGTGCTGCTGCTGCAGTCCCTGAGGCTGTGCTGGTGCTCCCAGCTTCGTGGCGGAGTCGGAGCGGGAGAAGCGGGAGTGGATGGAGGCGCTGCAGGAGGCCATCGCCGAGACGCTCTACGACTACGAGGTGGCGGAGAAGATCTGGTCCAACAAAGCCAACAAATACTGCGCCGACTGCTGGGCTCCGAGTCCCGACTGGGCGTCCATCAACCTGTGCGTGGTCATCTGCAAGCAGTGTGCAGGTGGGACAGCTCCCGGGGGGCACAGGGGCATCCTGGGGGGCCTGGGCTGGGCAGGCACGGTGCTGGCTGGGGAGTGGGCATAACTTGGGGCCCGGTTTCCTGGCACGATCAAGGGATGCTGACTCTCCTGCTCCCTGCAGGGCAGCACCGCAGCCTGGGCTCCAACATTTCCAAGGTGCAAAGCCTGAAGCTGGACACCAGCGTCTGGTCCAATGAAATTGTGCAGGTGAGGCACTCAGGTGCAGTGAAACTGTGCAGGTGAGGCACTCAGGTCCAATGAAATCGTGCAGGTGAGGCACTCAGGAGTGCAATGAAATTGTGCAGGTGAGGCACTCAGGTCCAATGAAATCGTGCAGGTGAGGCACTCAGGTGCAGTGAAATCGTGCAGGTCAGGCACTGAGGGGTGCAGTGAAATCGTGCAGGTGAGGCACTCAGGGGTGCAGTGAAATTGTGCAGGTGAGGCACTCGGGTGCAGTGAAATTGTGCAGATGAGGCACTCAGGTGTGCAGTGAAATCGTGCAGGTGAGGCACTCAGGTCCAATGAAATTGTGCAGGTGAGGCACTGAGGGGTGCAGTGAAATCGTGCAGGTGAGGCAGTCAGGACTGCAGTGAAATTGTGCAGGTGAGGCACTGAGGGGTGCAATGAAATCGTGCAGGTCAGGCACTGAGGGGTGCAGTGAAATCGTGCAGGTCAGGCACTGAGGGGTGCAATGAAATAGTGCAGGTGAGGCACTCAGGAGTGCAGTGAAACTGTGCAGGTGAGGCACTGAGGGGTGCAGTGAAATCGTGCAGGTCAGGCACTGAGGGGTGCAATGAAATCGTGCAGGTGAGGCACTGAGGGGTGCAGTGAAATCGTGCAGGTGAGGCAGTCAGACACACGGAGACTAGGTGTGCTCAGGGGCCAGGCTGCTCCTCGGGCAGGGCAGCAGCCCCACGCTCTCCCTCGGGATGCAGGGGAATCCTGCTCCTCCTGCTGACCTGGGGCTCGCCATGACCGCAGGACTCTCCCACAGCTCTTCATCGTGCTGGGAAATGACCGAGCCAACCGGTTCTGGGCCGCTCGGCTCCCCGCCGCCGAGGCCATCACCCCGGACAGCGGCGCCGAGCAGAGGCGGGAATTCATCACCCGCAAGTACCGGGAGGGACGGTACCGCCTGCCCCACCCCCACCACGCCACCCAGGAGGAGGTGCTCCAGGTAGGGGACACCTCGAGGTGCTGGGAGCCACCCCAGAGCGCCTGGTCTGAGGTGGCAGCACCCCTGCCTGGCTGCATGCGCTGGCTCCCTCGCGCCAGGCAGATTTTGGGAGGTTGTGCCCTGGTTTGGCTGCCTTGGAGCAGCCCTGGGAGGCAGCTGGGGTCTCCATGGGCCAGGATGTGGTCCCTAAATGTGCCTGTTTCACCCCAGGCGCTGTGCACTGCAGTGGCAGGACCAGCCCTGCTCAAGACCATCCTGCAGTTCTTCTCATCCTCGGAGGCTGCCCTGGCCTCTGACCCTGCTGCCAGCGAGGTGGCCCCAGGGGCCGACCTTTGGTGGGGACCGGAGAGCAAAAGGCCCAGGAACCTTTCAGGTAACGAGGACCCTCGAGCCCCACCTGGACTGCTTGCCCTGCCCTCCTCTTTGCTTCTGGCCCTGCCCCTCCTAGCATGGCCCAAGGCTGGGGACACTCAGGGTGTCAGTTGTCCTGGCTCCCTGAGGGACCTGCCCTGTTGAAGTTAGTGGGTTCCTCTGGAGTCCTTGTTCAGGGGACCCCCTGCCTGCACACGCTGTTGCCTACCCCTGCATGAGTGAGATCTCCCTCTGGTACCCACAATTTTGTGGGTGCCTGAGGAAGACTCTCTGGAAAAGTGGTCTGCTCCAAATTGGGGTATAATACATGTGTACGGTTCAGCAATTGTTTTGAAGTCTGGGTGATGGAGCTTCAACCCTCTTCCATGGTGCTGCTGGGAGGTGATCAAGAGCTTTTACCTGAGAAGTTCCAGTTCTGTGCCAGTTCCACCCCACCCTCAGTGCCGTGTCCCACAGGGAGCCCCCGCGCACGGGACCCGGGCCCGGAGGGCGTCTACAACGAGATCACCCAACCAGTGACACACAGCGGGTACCTGTACAGGGCCACGGCCCCCCCGAAGCTCCCAGGAGCCAGGAAGAGCAAAGAAGGTGAGTGTGGGCAGCGTGGCAGGGCAGCCGGAGGGTGCCCACCCCGGTGCCACTGAGCCCCCATTCCTGCAGACTTCCAGCGCACGTGGTGCTCCCTGGAGAGAGCCCTGCTCTTCTTCGAGACTGAGAAATGCACTGAGCCCCTGGGCCACATTGACAGCGGGGATCTCATCTCCCTGGGCGTCAACAGAGCCCACCAGGCACTCACCAGCCCCGGCCCCACTGAAAGGTACCCCCAGCTGTGGCCCCAGTCATGCCCAGAGAGCGTGGGGCACACCGACAGCGGGGCTTGGCTCCCTGCTCGGTGCAGCAGCCGCTCTGGCTCTGGGGGCATTGCTCTCATGGGCTGGTTCATCCTCTGCAGGTTTCGATTCACCCTTGAGCTCTTCCTCACTGGGGAAAAAGTGCAGCAGCTGGGAACCGATGGGCCCGAAACGCTGCAAGCCTGGGCCAGTGCCATCGGCAAGGTGAGCCAGCCCCAACTTGCCCCCAGACTCTGTCCCTGCTTCCCTGCTGGGATTCCTCACGGCTCCCCAGCTCTTCATACGCTGTGGGAAGCACTCTCCTCCCTTTCCAGGGGTTCCCATCCTCCCTGGTGACCTGTCCCCATCCTCGTGGGGTCAGCCCTCAGGGGTGGAGCCCTGTCCTCACCCCGCTCATCTCCTGTTCCCTCCCGCAGTGGTTCACCCCCGTGAGCTGCCACTGCCTGCTGGGCTACGAGTTCCAGCGCGTGGGCCAGCTGCGCTACAAGTGCATGCTGAACCCCGAGCGCTGGCAGAGGGCCTTCTTCATCCTGCAGAAGAGCCACCTCTTCATCTGCCCCGCCGAGGAGGACGGGGCCGAGGACAGCATCAACCTGCGGCGGCTGCAGGAGCTCAGTGAGTGCCGCGTCCCTGCCTGGCGCGGGCGGCGCGCAGTGGCCACCCTGGCTCTGACTGCTCAGCTTCTCGCCCCAACGCAGGTCTGGTTCCCCCCACGGACACCCCGGACAAGAAGGAGCTGCTGGTCCTGGTGGAGATGGGGAGGTGAGTCCTGGCCGTGGGGATGATGGGGAATGAGCCAAGCAACCTTGGCGCGCTGCCCAGGGCAAAGGCACCCCCAAATCACCTCCAAAATCAACTGACATCACCCCAAAATTGCCTTCAAGATCACCAAAACCCCCCAAAATCACCTCAAAAAGCGCTCCCAAAATCACCATCAAAAATCACCTTTGGCACTCGAAATCACCCCCAAAATCAACCCTAAAAACTCCCAAAATCACCCTAGAAATCACTTAAAAATCACCCCCAAATCACCCCTAAATCACCTAAAATCACCCAAAAAACAGCTGTGACATGCCATAAAACTGCCAAAATCACCCCAAATACCCCCAAAACCACTTCTTAAATCACCCTCAAATCACCCCCAAAATCATCCTAAATCTCCCCAAAATCAGCTGATCCCAAATCCCTGGTGGGGAAGTTACCGGGACAGCAGGGCTGTGACCGAGGGGCCTGCAGAGGTGTTTTGGTGGGGTGGGGTGTCCCTCGGCTCGGCCTGGCTGGCCCTCGCTCCCTGTCACAGGCGGGAGGGGATAACCCGCCCCTGTGACAACCCTCATTGCCTCTCTTCTGCCCTTGTTGTTCTCAGGACATTTTACCTGCAGGGCTTGTCGCGGGCGGACTCGGCAGCGTGGTACAGTGACATCCAGGCATCAGCAGGGGGCCGGGGCAACGCTCTGAGGGACCAGCAGCTGAGCCGGGGGGACATCCCCATCATCGTGGACTCCTGCATCGCCTTCATCACCCAGTACGGTGAGCCCAGCGCCCCGGCACCTCCGGCCGCTGGATCCCGGCGGGAGCGCCGCTGCGGGGACTCCGGCTCGGTGAGGGGTTCTCTGAGCAGGACCCGGCCCCTGTGACCCCGTGTCCCTGTCCCAGGGCTGCGGCACGAGGGGATTTACCGCAAGAACGGGGCCAAGTCCCGGATCAAGGTACTGATGGAGGAGTTCCGGCGGGACGCCCGCAACGTCAAGCTGCGCATCAGCGACAACTTCATCGAGGATGTCACTGACGTGCTGAAGAGGTTCTTCCGGGAGCTGGAAGATCCCATCTTCACCCTGGAGCTGCACCCGCAGTGGAAGGAGGCTGCAGGTACCTCCTTCACCCGGCCCTGCTCCACACAGGGTTCCCGGTGACAGCCCTGGTGCCAGCCTTGGTGTCGTGTCACCTCTGGATCTGCTGGGTTCGGGATCTGCAGGATCTGGTTTTCCTCCCTCCAGAAATCCCCTCGAAGCCGCAGCGCTTGGAGCGGTACAAGGAGCTCATCCATCGCCTGCCTCGCCTCAACCACAAGACCCTGGCTGCGCTCATCGGGCACCTCTACCGGTCAGTGGGGCCCTCCCCTCAGCGTCCCCTGGGCCAGCCAGCACTGTCCCTGGGGTGTCCCTGCTGCCCAGGGAATGCTGTTCCTAGGAGACAGGGAGGGCCCCATGCCCATGCTCTGCTCCACTAGCCCCACAGCTAGGGACACTTTGAACGTTCTCAAAGTCATCCTGCAGCAAGGAGTGACAGGAGGTTTGGGACTAGGGGACACCACCCTGTAGGATGTAAATGTCATCCCAGAAAAGGCAGAAAACACTCAATTCCCATCTTGAGTCACAGTTTGAGGTAGCGCCGTTGTCTGGTTTGGAGGCAGAGGGAAGTTCTCAAAACTGGAACTGCCCAGTTGGAAGTTCCCACTGCTGGGGGGCTGGGGACATCCAGGCTGTTTTGAGAGGAGTTTGTATGAGGCAGAGGAAGGTGGCTGGAGCTGAAACCCCATCCTGAGTGGGACCAGCCGCTCACCTCTGCACTCCCTGTGCCAGGGTGCAGAAATGTGCAGACCTCAACCAGATGAGCACCAAGAACCTGTCGCTGCTCTTCGCACCCAGCCTCTTCCAGACCGATGGCAAAGGGGAGCACGAGGTCAAGGTGATGGAAGATCTCATCGACAACTATGTCAGCATCTTCAATGTAAGCAGGGCCTGCAGCCCCCTCCGTGGTCTGATCCAGACCCCCTTGGATCCCCCCACAGCGCCCACCCCTGCCTCCCCCTGCGTCCCTCCATCCTGGCCCTGTGTCCTCAAGCCGGATCCTGCTCCACACTGACCCTGTGCACCCTTCCTCTGGCAGATTGATGAGGATCAGGTATCCCAGATGGATCTGGAGAACAGCCTGATCACCACCTGGAAGGACACTCAGGTACTGGGAATGTACTTGTTGGCTCCCACCACATCAGGGACCCCTGGGCTGGGGAGTCTGAGTGGAGGATGGGGACACTCCAAGCTGCCCACCCTG
The DNA here is from genome assembly GCA_013400175.1 of Phainopepla nitens. Lineage (NCBI taxonomy): Eukaryota > Metazoa > Chordata > Aves > Passeriformes > Bombycillidae > Phainopepla > Phainopepla nitens. The sequence continues at coordinate 124,002 of VXBQ01017254.1, read as the reverse complement.
GGTCCCCACTGTCTCATATCCACACTGGGGAAAGGACCTTCCCCCTCTTATCTGCGCTGTGCCCATCACCTTGGGGCTCCTGCTCAGGGGAGGAGCAGCCCCAGCTTCCTGGGACAGTATCTGCAGCCCCTGGGAAGGTGGGATGTGCTCAGCACTGCACCAGCATCGCTCCAATGCCACCCGCTCTCCTCACAGCTCTCCCAGGCGGGGGACCTCATCATCGAGGTGTACCTGGAGCAGAAGGTGCCCGACTGCTGCGTCACCCTGAAGGTGAGTGCCAAAGCAGGGCTGTGCCAGAGCAGGCGAGGAGGGATGTGGGCTCCCCGGGGCCCACCCCGCAGCACCCGCCGCAGCTCCCCGTGTGTCCGGCCCCAGGTGTCCCCCACCATGACAGCAGAGGAACTGACCAACCAGGTGCTGGAGATGCGCAACGTGCCCGCCAGCCTGGACATCTGGCTGACCTTCGAGGCGCTGGAGAATGGGGAGCTGGGTGAGCACGGGGCATGGCCCGGGCGGAGGCTGCTGGCATGGCCAGGGGGAGGTGTCAGGTACAGGGGGTGCCTTTCTGCTGGTGGCAGAGGGGACAGGAACTGGCACAGGGAAGGGGATACGGTGGTGAGAGTGTCCCTGTGTCCCCAGAGCGGCCGCTGCACCCCAAGGAGAAGGTGCTGGAGCAGGCCCTGCAGTGGTGCAAGCTCCCAGAGCCCAGTGCCGCGTACCTGCTGGTGAGGAAGGTGCCCATCGGCGAGGGCAGCTGTCTCTTCACAGGTGAGGCGAGCACAGCCCCTTGGGGTGTCCCCAGAGGGGGACAGCTCTGCCTGAGCTTCCCCCTGCCCTGCTCACCGCCCTGCAGCCATCAGGGGCACGTCACTGAGACCCACAGTGGGATCCCCCTGCAACCCCGCCGTGCCAGCCCCCTGACCCTCATGTCCCCACACTGGGCAGGTGCCAAGCGTGAGACCCCCAAGTGTGGGCTGCTGAAATGCCGTGAGGAGCCCCCCAAGCTGCTGGGGAACAAGTTTCAGGAGCGTTACTTCGTCATCCAGGACAGGAGGCTGCTGCTGCTCAAGGAGAAGAGGGTACCGGGGGATGCTGTGGGATGGACCTGAGCCCCAGGCGGGGAGGAGAGGCAGGGAGGAGGAGCCTGGGCACAGCAGCAGCACAGTGGTGGCTGTCCTCCTGGCAGGGAGGCTGGCACCAAGCCGGGCTGACCAACTGGATGTCCTTTCCCAGAGTGCCAAGCCAGAGCGTGAGTGGCCCCTGGACGCAGCCAAGGTTTACATGGGCATTCGGAAGAAGCTGAAGCCACCAGCTCAGTAAGTGGGGGACCTTCCCAGCTGTGGCACTGGGGCAGATATCCACCCCTCAGTCCCTGCTCCTGGCACCAAACCCAGCTGCTGGAGTGCACTAGGCTCCACCTGGACACAAAGCCTGTGCCCATGGGGTGAGCTCAGCCCCCTGCCCCACTGCCCACAGACCCCAGGCTGTGTCTGAACTTGGCAATGCTGCCCCACAGCCTCCTTTTCCTTTCTAGGTGGGGTTTCACACTGACTCTGGACAAGCAGCAGCTGTGAGTACCTTCCCCTGCCATCCTGGGGATGGGGGAGGTCGAGATCTGTCCCCAGTTTTAGTGGCAGTGGGACAGCCAGGGGCAGTGGTGCAAGGCCCTGAGGTCAGGGCAGAGCTGGAGCACTTGAGAGGCAAAGTGGTGGGGCCACATTGTCCCTGGCACAGGGTGGAAGCCAGGCTTCAGGGCCACCCATGTCCCTGCCACACAGCCTTCCTGCCTCCCCAGCCACACCAGCACCCCATAGCGGTTCTGGGTGCCCAAAAAGCTCTCAGCTTGCCCTAAAGCAGCAATTTGGGCGTGCAGAGATTTTCAGAGATTTAGCCCCACGGGGTACAGATGAACCTGAGAGCCCCAGGCTCACAGACAAGGTGACAAGTGGGCCCCACAGTCCCCAGCCCCTGACAGCTTCTCCACTGTTTGCTGTGCAGGTACCTGGTGTGCTCAGGGCAGGCCGAGCTGTGGGACTGGACCACCAGCATCCTCAAGGCTCAGGTGGGTGCAGGCTGGTCGTGCCACCCTGCTGGGCGGGGCTGGGGCGGGGCTGGCAGGGCATGACCCCCGTGCCCACCCTGTCCCTGTGCACAGCACGACGACCTGCGCCCCGTGGTCCTGCGCCGACGCTCCTCCTCCGACCTCGCCAAGCAGAAATTCGGGACGATGCCGCTGGTGCCCCTGCACGGGGACAGCACCGATGCCACCATGCTCTCTGCCAACCAGACCCTGGTAAAGCCCCTGCGGCTCCCCCTGCCCACAGGTGCTCCTGCACCTGTCCTGGTCCCTGTACCCACCCCGAGGCCCTGTGCCCACCCCAGGGCTGGAGAGGGTGGTGCACCGGTGGGTGCTGTGTGTGCTGTGTGCCCTGCTCGTGTCCGTGCCCGTGCCAGCTCTCCGTGCCTGCAGGCTCCTGCACCCTCTGCCCCTGCCCTGCCTGCCCAGGCCCCCGTGGCCCTGCTCTGTGCTCTCCATGCTCACCCCTGTCCGTCTCCTCTGTTTCTAGCGCCGCCTGCACACGCGAAGGACTTTGTCCATGTTCTTTGTAAGTACCTGCACTCGTGGAGCATCCGCTGCTGGCTTTGCACTGTGCCAGGGCTCACCTGCAGCGTCCCAGGGGCACTCAGAGATGTGCCCACCTTGTGTGGCAGACGAGGGTGTGCCCACTGCTCTGTGTGTTCCCTGCCTGGGGATGTGGGTCCCTGCATGGTCCCGGTGTGGGCAAGCAAGACCACACCAGTCCAGCCCAGTTCCCGGAGGGCACACATTGCCCGTAGGCTATCAGTAGAAGAAATCTGGGGAAAGAGGTTTAGGTGTGCCTTGTCATCAGGTTATTTCCAAAAAGGTCACTGGGCTGAACCTCATCTCACCTGGCTTTGTGCTCACCCACCTGCCCACCCCACCCCGGAACCCTCTGCCAAGGGGTGCTGGGCTGGCAGCATGAACCATGCCCAGCAGAGACCAAAACTGCCCCTTCCTCAGCCATGGGGAAGAAAGGGCAGCAGTGCCTGAGCCAAGGGACCCGGTGGAGGGCGGGTCCCCTGCAGGTATCGGCCCCACGGCGAGGGACGAGGATCCTCGGGCAGCGCAGGGTGAGGGGAGACAGGGGGTTACAGCTGAGCCGTGTGGGCAGTGCCCCTCACCCTGCCCGCTGCCCTCCCCAGCCCATGAAGATCCACCAGGACTCCCTGGAGGAGCAGCAGGAGAAGGAGACAGACGCTGAGCCTGTCTACGAGGAAGTGGGGAACTTCCCCGAGCTGGCGGCGCTGGACCTGGGGCAGGGGCTGCTGGCAGAGCTGGTGGCCGTGCCCCCCGTGGACAGGTCCAAGAAGCCGTCCCCGTTCCCCGAGCAGCCCCCGGGCACCGCCGTGCGCTCCTCGCTGCCCGCCAGCCCAGCCCACAGGGTGACAGCTCCCTCTGTCACCAAAGCCGTGTCCCTCGAAAGGGGCTTGAACCTGGAGAGCAGCAAAGCTCCAGCCCCGGGGCTCAGGCCCACCAAAACATCCTCTCTGGAGAGGAACGTGGAGCCTTCCCTGGCGCTGGGCAGGGACTGGGAGCAGGCAGCCACACCGGGGAGCAGCCCCACGGCAGAGACCTCCCTGGAGCTGCCCAGGAAGAGGAGCTTGCAGCCTCCCTCGCCCATCAGCGACAAACTGATCCAGGAGCTCAGCAGTGTCATCCTCAGGAAGGGCGATGGCCAACCCGCGGGGCCGGGCCAGCCGGTGACGTGACCCGCTGTGCCGAAGGGGTGGCCACCGACCTGGGGCCAAGTCGTGCCCGGTGGCAGCGATGAGGGGTACCCCAGCAGGAGAGATGATGGGTATCCCGCACTCCCACATCATGGAACCCCCACCTTCCTCCTCCTCCTCATCCCAGAGCCAGGCTGGGATCGGGAACCAAAGGGACAAGTGGTGACCAGGATGCTGGGCCGTGGTACCCCCTCGTGGGAGGGCTGCCACTGCTGCCACCTGTGCTCTTGCTCGTGGGTGGCACATCTGTCATCGAGCCCAGCACCGAGGGACGCAAGTAAAGGGGAAAACAAAAGCAGGAACGTGGTGCCCGCATGTTTTGGCAGCACGGCACCGTGCCAGGCAGGGGGCACGGGGTGCCTGCCAGCACGGGGGACACAGCATGTCCCCTGTCCAGCACTGGGCCTGCGGGGCAGGGCCAGGACACCCAAGCCATGCCCCCTTCCTTTCTCACACCCACTGTGGCATATTCTGGGGGGAAAGGGGGAGCAGCAGGAGCAGGGCTGGCCGTGTGTGCCTGGCGTGTAGTCCTGGTGATGGAGGGCAGCCCCTCCTCAGCAAGGGTGTTTGTGCCTATTCCTGCCACCAGCAGGGAGAAATAAAGGTTTATTTGTACTCTAGAGGGTTTGGTCACTGCAAGAGGAGCAGTGGGGGATGCCAGGGCATGGCGGGTGGGGAGATTGGGGTGACAGGAACCCAGCTGCGGGTCCCATGGGATGGGGCAGCGCTGCTGTCATCAGGGGAGCAAAACTGAGACAAAATCCTCATGAACCTCAGATCCGAGTGGGATTTTTTGCCCAAGTCCATTGCCAGCTCTCCATGGTGGGCACGCTTCACGGTGCCCCGGGGCAGGGGGAGGCAGCCTGGCAGCCCTGGCTCTGCCCACTGGACCTCAGGGGCAGGGCCGTCTTCTCCGTGGACCTCCCTGACGAGGCCTCGAGCCCCCGCAGGCAGCGGCCTCCCGCATCCCGGACCCAGCCCCGAAAATCCCGGGAGACGTAGAAGTAGATGAAGGGGTCAAAGCAGTTGTTGCAGGTGCTGAGCACCAGGACCAGGGCGTAGGAGATGTAGGAGCCGTTGTTGCACCCTGTGGGCTCCAGCAGGTAGTGGATGAAGAGCATCACGTTGCTGGGCGTGAAGCAGAGGATGAAGACCAGGAGGACCAGGGCCAGGACACGCACCACCTGCCCGTGGCTCCCTCCCTTGGCCAGCAGCCGCGCCAGGATGCAGCTGTAGGAGATGGTCATGAGCACGAAGGGCAGGCCAAAGCCCAGCCCCACCAGGGACAGGAAATAGTAGCCAAAGAACCTTTGGGTTTCCTTTTCTAGCACGTCGTGGCACGTCGTGATGTTCAGGCTGGAGATATCGTGCGTGTGGGAGCGCAAAAGCAGAGGGCTCATGCCCAGCCCCACCACCAGCCAAATGCCCACACAAACACCCACCTTGCCCCTCGCCCAGCTGGAGCCCTTCCACAGGAACGGGTGTGCCACGGAGATGTAGCGCTCCAGGCCGATGCAGGTGAGGAAGAGGATGGAGCTGTACATGTTCCCATAGAAGAAGGCCACCATGGTGCGGCACAGGTAGTCCCCAAAGAGCCAGTGGTTGCCCAGGAGGTGGTAGGAGATCTTGAAGGGCAGCAGGAGGACAAAGAGCAGGTCGGCCCCGGCCAGGTTGAGCAGGAAGATGGTGCTGGAGCATCTCCTGAGGTTGGTGGCCAGGACCCAGCAGGCCAGAGCGTTGGCTGGCAGCCCCACCAGCAGGACCACGGAGTAGAAAGCAGGCAGGAGGCGGGTGCTGAGGGTGCTGTTGAGAAAATCTTCCTCGGAGGCCTCGGAGCACACGTTCTTCTCCTGGGGAGTGAGGCGGAGCAGGGACCGCCCTCTGACCGGCACTGCGGGGACACAGCCGAGAGCAGGAGCTGCCACCCCTCCCTGCAGAGCCACCACTGAGCACAGGAGGCGGCATCTCCCTGTCCCCTGGCAACATCCTGCTGCCCTCCCCCCGCAGAGCTGTGCCACACAGCTGTGCCACTGCCGCGGTGCCAGCCCAGCTGGGTGCCCCAGAGGGGCTCTGCTCCCATGTCCCTGGTGCTGCTGATGTCCCTTGTCCTACCCAGCCCAGCACAACGGGATCGGGAGGGCAGATGGGAAACCACAGCAGCACGGGGCTGGGATAGTCCCAGCCATGTCCCCAGCTCAGCTCCCCACCACAGGAGAGACATCTCCTCATCTTCCTGTGGTCAGGGGAATTTTCGCTGCTTGTGAAGAACAAAAGTGAAGAACAGGAAGGTCCCAGGACACCAGAGAAACAACTCAGGATCAAATCCCTTTTCTGGCTTGCTCAAGAAAAAAAAAAACAGACAGGCTTTGCACGTCACCCCCAGCTCCAGAATTTCTATCCTGATGGTCCCCAGAACACCCTACCCCAGGGGGCTTTGGTTACATCCAACAGGTCTCCCACAACCTCTGGCCCCTCTCCACATCCAGGGGATGGAAAACCCAGGTTATGAGAGCAATAATCTGAATCTTGCTGCCATAGGGGGTGATGCTGGCTGGGTCTTACTCAGATTCTCAATGTGGACACTGAGGGAAGGCAGCAGAGCAGGGCCCCAAACGTCCCCATGACACCCAGCATCACCTCCAAGTGTCGTGGGACGAGATATTGGGGTGTCCCAGGGAGGTGTCCCTGCCCTACCCCATGACCCCCAGACCCACCAGGGCACTTACCTGAGGAGGGCTGGGTGGCAGAGCCAAGGCAGGCACAGGCCAGCAGGAGGGTGACACAGGCCGCAGCGGAACCAGGTGACAGCACCAGCCAGGACATCTCTGCGGGGTGGCCGCTGTACCAGCCGGGTCTGCACAAATGGCACAGGGGTGGTGACTGTCACCCGTCCCTTTCTCTGCTAGCTCCCTCCCTTTGTCTCCACCACGTCATGCCGGCGTCCTGCCCACAACCCTGCACAGCCATACAGAAGCAGGAGGTGACAACCCGCCAGTTGTCACCACCGCCGAGCATCTGGAGCATCACCCCGCTGCCGCCACACAACCGCACCCCGAGGGAGGAGGAAGCGGGCCAGAGGCAGCTGCAGGCAGCCAGGAGAACCACAGCGGGATGGAGCTGTCTGTGCCCGAGTGTGGGACAGGAAGGTGGCAGCTGGTTCCCAGCCTGGTGACGTGTGTCCCTGCCCCACTGCAGCACTCTGGGCACTGGGCACCCTGCCTGCCCAGCCCTGCCCCACTGCAGCATTCTGGGCACCGGGCACCCTGCCTGCTCGGCCCTGCCAGGACCAGGCATGCCCAGGATCCATCACTGGATGGATGGCAACCTGGCGTCACAGCTTGTTCCTGCCTTGTTCCCTTCTTGTCACCGAAGTGGGCAGCTGGGTGACCTCTGGTCCATTTTCCCGGCTAAGAAGAGGAATAACAGAGCCAGTGACACATCCCCAGCCCAGCCTTGTGCATCATCATGCACCAGGGGGACCAGGACATGTGCAGCCAACCCCAGAAATGTCATGGGAAGAGAAAGAAGGGGACAAATGGGACAGTGGGGAGAGCCCGAGAGCTGCTCAGAAACCACAGAGAAAAATCCAGACAGAAAGAGAAGTGAGAGATGAAGGGGATGGGAGAGAGTTGGGAGGGGGACAGAGGGACAGGAGGACAGACGGACTGCTTGGGGGCCCCTCATCATTCCAGGTGGCCTGCACTGAATGCCACCCCTCAGGTCTGTGCCCGTGTCCCCATGGCAGGACAAGCCAGGGGCTTTGTGTCCTCCGTGTGATGTGGGACCCCACGCACCCCTGTGCTAGGGCTGTCCCCTCAGTGTCCCACATGTCCCCACATCCCAGGACCAGTGTCCCAGCATCCCATGTGTCACCACATCCTGGGATCCTCACGCACAAGGACTCGGCCCCCAGCGATCCTAGTGCTGCGTGCCCCAGCACTCCCCATGTCCCCAAGTCCCCATGTCCCCCTGCCAAACACAGTGCTCCCCATCCCCACGTCCCTGTGATCCTGTGCCCCCACATCCCCCTCATATCTCTGTGTCCTCGTGTTAGTCACGTGTGTCCCTGTCCTGCTGTCTCCTTGTGGCCACATGTCCCCATGTCCCTGTGTCACATATCCCTGTGTCCTTATATTCCTCTCTTCCCATCTTCTCATGTACCCTGTTTCCCTGTGTCCCTGGTTCAATATCCCTGTTCTCCTGCTTCCCAGTGTCCCTCTATCCCCACCTCTCCATGCCCCCGTGTCCCTGTCTCCCCATGTCCCTGTGTCCCGTGTCCCATGTCCCTGTGTTCAATATCCCTGTATTCCCATGTCCCTGTGTCCCTGTGTTCAATATCCCTGTATTCCCATGTCCCTGCAACCCCTGTCCCCATGTCCCTGTGTTCAATGTCCCTGTACTCCCATGTCCCTGTGTCCCATGTCCCCATGTCCCTGTATTCCCATGTCCCTGTGTCCCCTGTCCCCATGTCCCATCGCCCCGCCCACACATGCAGCATCGACCACCAGGGGGCGCTGCAGCCCCGAGGGGCGGGGCTTGCTGGACGCGATGGGCGAGGCCTCCTCGCCTGCACAACCGGGGGGCGTGGTCTGGGGCGGGTCCATATTGCGACTGGTGGGCGGGGCCTAACCGGGGGGTGATCCGCCGGGGGCGTGGTCTGATGGGGCGGG
>VXBQ01017254.1:77551-92659 GCA_013400175.1 Phainopepla nitens | reverse complement strand
AGGGTGGGGCGAGTCGGGAAAACGGAGCCACCAACACCCGGGGTTCGTGCCCGAAAAGGAGGCAGAGCAGTGCCGGGGCTTTATCCGAATCGAGGGAGAGGCCGTGGGCCGTTCCCCCGGGGTCTCTCGGATTTTGGAGGACGCAGCCTCCCTTCTTATCCCAATTTCCCGGCCCCGTGTCCCTCCCTCTTTCCCCGTGGGCTGAGGTACTTGAGAGGTGCAGACTTCCTGGAGCAGCTGAGATTCTCCTCTAACGTATAACCCTCCCTTTAATTTCTAATTCTTAAGGAATTGATGTTTTTCCCCCATTGTTTCTTTCAATATCCAGTTTCATTCATCAGCAACCCCGCAGTTTGTTTCTAAAGGCAAATCCCTGTTTACTGGAGGGTTCCATCAAGCAGTGGAGTCCTTCCCGTGGCTTATTTTCTCTCTCAGTGCTGGATTTATCTACCACAGCTTGTGTGGAAGGAGAAATCCCTCATTCCTCCCAGGGGGTTCCAGAGCTGAGCCCCCCGGGCTGGTTTGGGGGTGACAGTGTTCAGAAATGGGGGTACAGCTCAGTCCTGGGCTGGTGCTGCTGCTCTTGTGGAGGATTCCAAGGAGCTGGTGAGGTCTGGCTCATTTAGAGGCCCTAGAGATGCAATTTATGAAAGCATTTTAGATGTTTAAATATGAGAAAAGTTCCCCTAATTAATATAATTCCCAAATAAGCCCACATCCGGTGCAGTGACTGTGTGGAAGTAATTCTCAATTCATTTGTATATACAATTATTCCATTTGTTGAGGCATGTTCTGAATCAGCAATTTTTGGACTTAACCAAAAAGCTGATTATGGGAAGAGCAGACTTTTGTGTGTGTGATGTTTGGAAGCAGAGTTACAGAGGGACTGACACGGGCACGTGCCAGGCACAAAACTTCTTCTTTTCTGATTTTTCTTCCCAGCTTGGAAGAAAAAAGCACTTGAGGGGACTGTGGGGAAGTCTTATGTTTTTCCCTCCTCCAGGTTTTTACTGTCACTGTGTGGATTTCCACAAGTAACTTCCCTGGAGTCGGGCTTTTCCTTGCAGGAACGACCAAAAAACACGTTCCAAATGGCAAATCCCTGCCTGAGGGAGGCAGTGGGCAGAGCTCTTCATTTTCAGTCTTGAAATTCTCTTTTGTGGGGTTGTATTTTCCACAAGATGCCACTGGGAAGCTGAAAACCTCAGCGACATCTTCACCCCCAAACAATCAGGGACTGGCCAAGTTAGGAGTAAATAAAACCAGGGATGTGGAGCAGCTGGGGCTGTGAAAAGTCCTGGCAGTTCTGAGTTGTGGTTGCATTGTTTCTGCCTCCTTAAAATAAAAAGCTGTGATCCTGTGGGGCTAGGTTTGCCTCTTCCCAGTTCTCCCAGCTCAGGAATGTGGCTGGGATTGCTGGGAAGGGTGCAGGGAGCCAGGTGGGTTCTGCCAGCAGCTGAGTGGAGCTTGCAGAGAGGGGAAGGGGTGACCTAATTGTGACCTTCCAGGACCTGAAGGGGCTCCAGGATTGCTGCAGAGGGGCTGGGGACAAGGCCTGGAGGGACAGGACACAGGGAATGGCTTCCACTGCCAGAGGCCAGGGACAGATGGGATTTTGGGCAGGAATTGTTCCCTGGGAGGGTGGGCAGGGGCTGGCACAGGGTGCCCCACTGCTCCCTAGAGAGGNGTTCCCTCTCTTCCTTCACTGTTGTTTACACTCTTGGGCCTAAAATTTGTCCCCAGCTGGAAAGGAATTGTTTTGTCTCCCTGCTCTCTGCAGAGAGCTCACCAACCCTTCACATGAACCCCAGACCTGCACATTAAACCAGCACAGAGTCCAAAAAATATAAAAGCTAAAACTTAAAGCATCACCTCCCTTTCTGTCTGATTGCCACATCCCTGCTCTGAGAGCCTCTGGGTGTCCAGTGAGAGCCATTTCTTCTCTCTTTGCCATCAGGTTTGGTCTGGTTTGGTTTGGAACCACCAGGATTCCTGGGGAATCCTGGAATAGCTCCTGCCTTCCCCCTCAGCAGCTGCTCCAAGGAGTTGCCTCATGCCCTGTTTGAGTTGTCAGAGGCAGCAGCCTTGAGAAACACCAACTTCTACAAATCCATCTGGAAAACACCAGGAGAGGAGGAGCTGGGCTTGTTTTGGTTAATTGTGGCTCTGAAAACAAGCACAGAAATCAGGAACGTGGTGCAGCTGTCCTGAGGGATTTCCCTTTGGAGACCAGCTTGTGCATCTTCCTGTTATGTTCATGTTCCACTTTTTCTGTCAAGTGGTTGCTTTAAATAAGAGAAATTGGGAATCACAGAAAAGATCTCTTATCAATTGAATTTCCTCTCCCAGTGTTGTTAATTTTTAACTTCCCCTCTACTGAGGTATGTGCCCTAAGTGCCAAACTGGCAAACCTGTGTTATCACAAGACCCTGGATCTGAGTCCATCCACCTCCCTGGCTCTCCCCCTCATTTTCCCTTTCCAAAGGAAACATCCTTCCATCTGGCTGGGAGGTTTCCCCAAATAATTTGGAACCTGTCAGTAAATCTTACAAAAGGACCAGATCCACCCCTGGATCAAGGTCTTGAAATTGTGGAAAATTGGTGACTGGGGAAGGAATGATCCCCCAGTGAAGGAAAAGCTGTGGTTTATTTTGCTGCCCCAGCAGGGGAGTGTGCTGTGGGGTAGGGAGAAGTTTTATGGCAAGAGCTGCAGTCAGGAGAGGCAGGAGATGGGTTTATGAAAAGGAAAAATGAAAGGGGAGCAGGTTTCATGGAGCAGCTGTTGAATTTAAGTGAACACAAATGCCAGTGTTTGCTCGTTTTTTATGTGCCCCATGCAGGCTGCTTGTCAGTTAGCTTGAGAGCTCAAGGTTGAGATTCAAGGCTTGAGATTTACAACCCCAGCCCAAGGAAATGGAGTTTGGATGGGAAATAACTCCTGCTTTTGTCTCTGGAAGGTGTTCAAGCCCTACCAGGCGTCCCAGCATGACATGTGCCGCTTCCACTCCGAGGATTACATCGACTTCCTGCAGAGGGTGAGCCCCAACAACATGCAGGGCTTCACCAAGAGCCTCAACGCCTTCAACGTGGGTGATGACTGGTGAGTGCCCCCAGGAGCTGCTCCTGCCTGCCCAGGTCCCAGCAGCTCCTCTGGAATGTCCCACTGCTCCCTGCTTTGAGCAGGATGAGGAGCGTGTCCCTCCTGTGTGGATACGGGGGTGCAGCCTCCTTGATTCCTCTCCCTTCTCTGGAGGTGTTGCACTGCTCCTTTTTGGGTCTAGGTTTGGGGTTGTGGGTTTACAGACTCTGCTTGTTCTGGAAGAGCTTCCAGTTCTTCTGGAATGTGCCAGTTGTTAAGAATTTGAGTGCTGCATCTTGCTCTGGGGGGCAAAGAACATCAGCACATCAGCCTGGTGGAGCAAATCCAGAGGAGGCACCAGAAGGATGGAGCAGCTCTGCTGGGAGGAAAGGCTGGCACAGCTGGGATTGTTCACCTGGAGAAGGGATGGGGTGACCTAATTGTGACCTTCCAGGACCTGAAGGAGCTGACCACCGGGCTGGAGAGGGACTGGGGACAAGGGATGGAGGAGCAGGACACAGGGAATGGCTTCCCACTGCCAGAGGGCAGGGCTGGATGGGACATTGGGCAGGAATTGTTCCCTGGCAGGGTGGGCAGGCCCTGGCACAGGGTGCCCAGAGCAGCTGTGGCTGCCCCTGGATCCCTGGCAGTGCCCAAGGCCAGGCTGGACACTGGGGCTGGAGCAGCCTGGGACAGTGGGAGGTGTCCCTGCCATGGCAGGAGGTGGAACAGGATGAACTTCTAAGTTCCCTTCCAACCCAGATTATTCTGAGACTGGGAGCTATGACAGTCCCCCTCCTCTCCTGAGGCAGTGTCTGATCATGTCCCAGCTGTGGGCACATCCCAGCAGAGCTGCAGGACAACTCTGACATGCTTTGGGAACAGTGAAGCCTTTTCAAGGCTGGTTTGGAAGCTTTGGGAATCATGATGAAACTCCCTGTGTTTCCCACTGTGTTTGCAGCCAGCTCACTCCCCTGCTGGGGCTCAGTGAGTCACAGGCAGGGTCAGAGTGATCCTGATCCCAGATTACCTCTTTCACAGAGAGCTCTATTCTTGCTCAGGTGTTACCCCTGGCCAGTTTGATTCCTGGCTGTGCTCTGGAGGAAGGGGGGGAATGGGATGTGCTGGGTTTCAATGTGGTTTCTTTTTCAGCCCAGTGTTTCCAGGCCTCTTTGAATTTTGCTCTCGTTACACTGGGGCCTCCCTGCAGGGAGCAACACAGCTGAACAACAAGGTAAGGGGAGGTGGGGTGCTGATCTTTTGGAACCCAGCTGGAGCTCTGCAGGAGGAGGAAAAGCCCAGGAGGGTGTTGTGGACCCCTGGGACAGGCAGGTGGAGGTGGGAAGGGGGGTACAGGGTTGTTGTCACCATATTGTCACTCTAAACTCACTTCTCTTTCCTCTCTTAGATCTGTGACATTGCCATAAACTGGGCAGGAGGTCTCCATCACGCCAAAAAGTTTGAGGTAATGAGGCAGATGTGTGGGTTCCTCTGTCTTTGGGGCCTGGGCTCTGTGTTGATCTCATTCTAAAGCTGTTGGGGTTTCTCTCTCTCCAGGCTTCGGGCTTTTGCTATGTCAATGACATCGTGATCGGCATCCTGGAGCTGCTCAAGTAAGGATGGGGCAAGGGCTGAGCTCTGCTGCCTGCTTTGTGTTTTCCCTCTGCTTTTTCTCTGTTTCCCTCCTCATTTGCCTTGCCTGAAATCCAAGAAACCCAAAAACTTCATTTTTATCCTGGCCTTTAACACACAAGAAAGGATTTGAGCATTGGAACATCTGACTCCAGTTTTGTTGCAGGGAGCTTGAGGGATACAGGAGAGTTCTTCAGTCCCATTTCAGGGGCTCCTGAGTCTCTGCCTTTTTGACACAGTGAGCCTTTTGTAGATAAATGCAAGTTTTGGTTCACTGGAGACACAAAAATTACTCAAATCTTTCTGGAGTTGCTTGAGTGCCTTAAGAGCAGGACTTGGGCTGGACATGGATCATTAAAGGGCTCTTGGTCTCTGTGGAAAAGAATCAGGTTATTTTTCATTTTAGAAAATGAAAAATAAATTCAGAATGAGAGGAAAAGTTACAGAAATACCTAGATAGAAATATCTGAGTGAGTTGGTTTTTTTTTGGTACTTCAAAGTGCCCTCCTTGTCACTGACCCTCAGACAAGTTGTCATGGAATTAAAAAGGAGTTGATCAAACAATAGTTACATGCCTGCTGGCAAGTTTACTTGCTCTCAAAGTCAGATTGATGGGATGTCCTGGGATTTCTTCCCTGCTCTGTTTGGAACCCCAGGATTTCCCTGGCTATGCTGCACTCCCATTTCCTAATCCCACCCACCAGAGGCCTCAAATACAGCCCAGTTACCCCTCATGGGATATTATTTATGTCCCTGTTCTTTTGTTGCCTGTTTCTAGGAATCATTTCTGCAGCAGGTGACTGCATTTTGAGATTGCTTCTGTCTCTGTGTCTCTGGCTGCTTCTCCAGCAAATTTAGCCCAGCCTGGAATTTTTGATGCTCACCAGCTGGGACACAGGGCTCCAGTTTCCACCTCCTCCATGCCAGCTTGCCTTTCATTTCCTGATATGATTAAAATCACTGGAGCTCTTAAAGATTAACTATGAGCACATTTGAAACAGGAATCTGCAACTTTGGAACACCCAGCTGCTTAAACAAGTTATTTTCCGTAACATTTCCGGCCCCACCTAAGAACCTTTTTGTTCTAATATCCATTTCCAACCACCCCAGAAGAAAATGTTTTAAATATCAATTTCCAAGCGCATCAGAAGAAGATGTTTGAGTGTGTACAAATGCCTGGAATCCAAACTGGGATGTATTCCACAGGTATCACCCCCGTGTGCTGTACATCGACATCGATATCCATCACGGGGACGGGGTGCAGGAGGCTTTCTACCTGACAGATCGTGTCATGACAGTGTCATTTCACAAATATGGCAACTATTTCTTTCCTGGCACGGGTAGGTGTTGAATTTCTAGTGGGAACCTGCTTCAGAATCCCTTGGAAGCTCTGCTGGAGCAGAAAAGAGTAAATCGAGCTGCGGGGGGAAATGGTGGGAGAAAGTGATTAGAGGGGAATAGAACTGTAGCTGCTTGTAAGAATGGGGTCCTGATTAAGTGGAAAGAGTCGTCCCAGCTGAGATCTGGCCTTTGCACAGCTGTGAGGTCTCAGGGCTGTGGTGGCTGTCCTGTTTTGCAGGTGACATGTACGAGGTTGGTGCAGAGAGTGGCCGTTACTATTGTCTCAACGTGCCCCTCCGAGATGGCATCGATGACCAGAGTAGGTGTTCCCTACCCTTTCCCCTTGGCCCCAGGGGTTTCCTGCTCCTTCTGCTCCAGAGCCATGACAAATCCACCTCTCTCTCCAAAGGTTATAAGCACCTCTTCCAGCCCGTCATTAACCAGGTGGTAGATTACTATCAGCCCACCTGCATAGTCCTGCAGGTAAGGAAGCAAACCTCTGTGCACACATCCACGCCTGCAGAGGGCTCAGAGGGCTCTGTCTGTGTTACCTTCTGTCCCCTGGTGTGGATCTGGAGAGCAATGCCAAAATTACTTTGTTTTTCTCTTCCCCAGTGTGGTGCTGATTCTCTGGGTTGCGACCGCTTGGGATGTTTTAACCTCAGTATAAGAGGCCATGGGTAAGTACAGCAGGGCTGGGCACAGAAAAACCACCTGGAGGACTCTGAGGAGTCTCTGCTGTGAGGTTGGAGCATTGGCTTTGCCCTGCCAGCAGTTTTGGGGATTTTTTTAACATTTTTGTTACTGGAGGAGGTCTGAGAATGAGGCTTTGTAGAAGGTGGAGCAGGGAGGTGGTGAAGGAGGAGGAGGCCATGGAGATGCTCTGAGGGCTGGAGCCAGGCTGGGAGAGCTGGGGGGGCTCACCTGGAGTGGAGAAACCTCCAGGGAGAGCTCAGAGCCCCTTCCAGGGCCTCCAGGAGAGCTGGAGAGGGACTTGGGACAAGGCATAGAGGGACAGGACACAGGGAATGGTTCCCCACTGCTAGAGGGCAGGGCTGGATGGGATATTGGGCAGGAATTGTTCCCTGTGGAGCAAGGGAGTAATTACAAGAGTAATTGTTCCTCACCCCCTGAGGGTGGGCAGGCCCTGGCACAGGGTGCCCAGAGCAGCTGGAGCTGCCCCTGGATCCCTGGCAGTGCCCAAGGCCAGGCTGGACACTGGGGCTGGGAGCACCTGGGACAGTGGGAGGTGTCCCTGCCCGTGGACAGGGTTGGAATGGGATGAACCTTCATGTCCTTTGCAACCCAGCCCCTGTGATGGTGATTCCTGGGTGGAAGCTCCAGCTGTGTCACACCAGCCATGGTGGTGTTGCAGTTCAGGGGGGCGTTTCTGACACGTGGACCTGTGCTGCAGTTTGCAGCTCTGGCATTTTCCTGTTTGGGGTTTGTAGGGAGTGTGTGGAGTACGTGAAGAGCTTCAACATCCCCCTGCTGGTGCTGGGGGGAGGAGGTTACACGGTCCGGAACGTGGCACGCTGCTGGTGAGTCCTCCCTGCCTGCTGAGGGGCACTGCTTGGGCAGCTCTGGGGGATTTCTCCTTGCATTTCCCATGTCCTTTTCAGTGAAATGAGCTCCTCTTTTTCCATGTTTTCAGGACTTATGAAACGTCCTTGCTCGTAGATGAACCAATAAGTGACGAGCTCCCATACAGTGGTGAGTTGGAGTTGCCTTTTTTTCCTCATTAGCTCAGCTGAAATTCTTGGGATGCTCTGTTCTGCATTGCCCAGGACCAAAGTGTCAGCACTTCCTGACCTTGGAGATGGCCTTAGCCATGCCTGGAAGTGTCCAAGGCCAGTGGAAGGTGTCCCTGTGGTGTGATCTCCCAGCACCCACTTGGCTGGGCAGACACAGCCATGTGTGTCGGGTGTGATTTAGTGTGCACCGTTCTCTGTTGTTTTGTCTAATCCCTTGCACTCAGAGTTGAATATCACTGTGCTTTTTAAGCCCTGCTCTCTCCCAGGCAGGTGGGAGGGTGAGCTCTGCTCTCTGCACAGCTCCTGGCCCTCTGTGCTCTAACTGTGCCTCCCTCCCTCTCAGAGTACTTTGAGTATTTCGCTCCTGACTTCACCCTTCACCCTGATGTCAGCACGAGGATTGAGAACCAGAACTCCAGGCAGGTGAGTGCTGCAATATCAGCTTTGAATTTCCAAAACCCTGTGGTTGATGCTCTGTCCTGCGAAACCAGCTGGAGCAAAAAACCAATGAAAAACAACTACTGGGTTGCCTCAGTGTTTCCTGTGTGCTTGAGTGTCAATAACTGAATTTACTCTCCCACTCCCTCTGCTCTGACAAGTGACTTTTTTACACAAATTTGTTGCTCTTGGCCACCACAGAGGTGATGCAGGCGGGTGGCAGAGCTGTGACACGTGCCAGTGGGGTGATGCCTGTGTTTTGTCCCTGCAGTACCTGGATCAGATCAGGCAGACGATATTTGAGAACCTGAAGATGCTGAACCACGCTCCCAGCGTGCAGATCCACGACGTGCCCTCGGACCTGCTCAGCTACGACCGCACGGATGAGCCCGATCCCGAGGAGAGGGGCTCCGAGGAGAACTACAGCAGGTACCAGAGCTTCTTCTGCAGCACAGGGCTTCCCTGTCTGTCCCTGGGAGGGGAATCCATCCAAGTCCTAGAACAAGTCATGGAATCCCAGGATTTGGGCTTGGAAGGGGCCTTAAAACCCATCTCATTCTCGTGGGCAGGGAAGTCACTTCTGAGTGTCTGGTTTTACCCAAGGAGCTTCTGTGCTCTCCTAATATGAGATTCCCTCAGGCCCCAAGGGTTCCAGGTCTCTCTCCCCTCCCTGTCTCTCTTCCCCCAGGCCTGAAGCTCCCAACGAGTTCTACGACGGTGACCACGACAATGACAAAGAGAGCGACGTGGAGATCTGAGGGCTCTGCACTGCGGGGCCTCCCGCCTTGGGCACGGGCTCCTGGACACAGAACTGGGCCCTGCAGGAGCCAGTTTAGCCCTCTGTTCATCTTACACTGCATGTGGTGGCAGCAGAGACAGCCCCACTGCAGGCTCCTGCCACCTGGAGAGGCACAGAGGTGACGTGTGTTCCTTACTTGTCACCACGTCACGGTTCCGGCTGTCACCGCTGTGGGATGGAGCCGTGCTGAGTCCTGGCTGGCAGCTGTGTGACTGACTGCCCTCAGAGCCTGAGCCACGCTCTGTGATTCCCCTGCAGGCTCCTGCCAGCCAGGTGGGAGCTGGAGCAGCTGTGCCTACGATCTCTGCCTCTCTGCAGCAGCTCGGGATCCGTCCTGCTGTCCCTGACCTCCGCTCAGGTACCACCCCACTGTCCTCTGCAGCCTGCACTGACAGCTGCTCCTTGTGTCCCTTCTAAGCAGCTGATGCTCCACAGCTCCAGGAGTTACTGGAGGAGACCAGGCCAGTTGTGGGGTGGGAGCAGCTCGATGGAGTGGGATGGGAGGATGTCTGCAGAGCACAGGCTCGTTCCGTGCCCCCACACCCAGACCTGCTTTCACAAACGAGTTCTTCAGCACTTTGCTGAGTTGGACACAATCTCCCTGTCGTGTTTATGCCTTGGGAGACTTAAATCCCTGTGGAACAGAGGTTTGGCTGCCCAGGTCAGTACCTAGTGTGTCCTGCACCTCTAGGTGCACACCTCTTAGTGTGTCCTGCACAGCTCTCAGCTGTGTTTCCCAAGTTCACACATGGCCCTCCTGTGTGTCAGCAAGAGATCTGGGCTGTTTGCTCTGAGAGGAAACAGTTCCCTGGGCTGTACCCAGCAGATGCTGCTGGGTTGCAGCTGCTTCCTCCAAGTGCTCTGTTCCTACCCTCACCCAGCAGAGATTTCTCTTGGCCATCTCTCCAATCCCAGATTTTGCTGCTCCTTTTCCTGAGTCCTCACTGGTACCTGTGGTGGTTTGGAACGTGCTCTTTGGGGAGCTGGGGGGTTCAGCCTCTGTCTGTACGGTTCTGTTTGTTTACTGATGTCTTTGAACATTAAAGAAGAGGCAGTATTTTTCTTACCTGACCTGTTGTTTGTCTGTTTAATCCCCACACCTTTTTGGCTCCTGTTCTCCCGAGGGTCGAACGTGTCCCTGGCAGGGTAGTGTCATCCACTGGCTGAAGGAATGGAGGGAATTCTTCTCCTCAGAGTAAATATTGGTGAGTTTTTGGCATCACTGCATGTGAGGGGAGCACCCTGAGCTCTCTTCCAAGAGGCCAAGTGGGGTGGACACTCCTGTTATGCCTCTGAGTCCAGCAAAAGCTTTGCAGGAAGCTGCAGACACGATTCAGGGCATCTTCCCTTCACTTATTTTAAATGCCATGATTACTGTGAGTAGCAGTGTCCATAACAGCCTCTGCACTTTGCACTCTCACTATCCCAAAGCCCTTTTGGGGACTGTTTTGTAAAACATGAAGCAGACAGAGAGTCAAGGTTACTCCCAGTGGGTGCCCAGAGAAATCCCACAGAAATAAATTGTGATAGAATTAGATTTGAGGTGGAGAAAGATGATCAAAAGTGTAACACAGCTCCTGTGTGAGGAAGGATCTGGTGGGTCAGGATCCTTCTGCTGAGAGGGGAAAGGCACCATAATGTCAGAACCAGGAGTGCCAGAGAGGGTTTCTGCAAGTAACAAGACTATTGAGAATTGGTTACAAGAACAAGGACATGGGTCTGTGAGACCATTGTCTGGGTCTATGGATCCATTGTCTCAGGACTCACCAGTGTAACAGACCACACTTGATGGGAAACACTAAGAGACAGTCAGCAAGGACACAGCATCTGTGGAGCTTTGTGTAAAACAATCATAAGCTGTGAGACAGGATCTGAGTTAGCAAGAATATGAGGAACTAAGCTATAAATGTAACTATTACTGTAACTGCAAGCAGGAATATGTAACTTTTAGATGAACAATAGCAGCCTGTAAGAAAAGGGATATAAACCTCATGAAAATCCTAATAAAGTTGGAGCTTGCTTATCAATCACATTGGTTGTCGCTTGTCTCCTCTCACCGCACATCAAAACCAGACTACAAAAGCAGGAACTTCACCAGGAGTGCCAGGACACAGGGAATGGCTTCCCACTGCCAGAGAGCAGGGATGGATGAGATGCTGGGAAGGAATCCCTCCCTGTGAGGCTGGGGAGGCCCTGCACGGGTTGCCCAGAGCAGCTGTGGCTGCCCCGACCCTGGAAGTGTCCCTGCTGGAAGGGTATTTACGCCGGAAGCAGGCTGGCTGAGGTGTGTGTGCCAGAGCGCTGCGGGTCCCTGTGCAGAGCTGTGCTCGGACACCAGGTGGCACCTGGATCGCTGGACGCCTGTGGAGGCTCCACGGCCCCGCTGCAGCAACTGCAGCCCAGCGTGGGGTTTGGGGTGGGAGCAGGGCCCTGGCTGTGTTCTCAGGGAGCTCTGGGGGTCCTGGGGCGCTGAGGCCTGGCTGTCACCAGGGTTTGCTCCTGCTGCACCTCTGTGACTTTCCTGTGTGAGCTTCCACAGTGGCCCAGCAAATCCCTTGGCACCAGGAACGGGGCCAGGCTGGCGCTGCCCTTTTTCCACAAAATCTCCCAGAGATTCCCTCCTGGGGAGCAATGAATGTTCTGTCTTAATTTCTCATTAAAGAATCACAGAAAATATTTTTTTTGTTTCCTGCTTTACCTGACTCTGTCCTGACTGTGTTGGTCCCACAGCCCCAAAATGCAGCAACCTCAACTTCACGGAGTCACTGCAACACCTGGAGCTCAGGCTGTTCCACAAGTGTGGGAGGTTTGTGCACCCCTGGGCCTGGGGAGGAAGTTGGGATGAGAACATCCTTGTTGTTTTGGGTGCTCTCCAGTGCCTGCTTTCCCTGTGGAAGACACCCAGCACACACTGGCACTGACAGGAGCTGATTCTGGGATGTGCTGCTCAGCCAGCTCTGGCTCTCACCTCCCTCATCCCAGGAGGCCCAAGGAATCAGGAGCATTCCCTGCTGCCCCTCCAGGCACTGCCACAGCCCAGGATTGCTGTCCCATTCCCAGGATAAGGTGCAGCACAGCCATGGGGGTGTCATCTCTTCCCTTTCTCTGATCTGTTAGGGAATGAGAGTTTGGGGATAGAAAACTGCTTTAAAGTCATCTCCCTCCCTCTGTGCTGAGTACAGGGGGACCTTGGCACCCACCTTCACCTACCTGAGAGTCCTGATTATTTTCTGTTAACTGAATTTCACAGGTGGAGATGTCCATGGGCCTTGGGAGTGTGGGTTTGAGTCCTCCTGGGGCAGAATTAACCTGCAGGAAGGAGAGCCAGAGGTGTTTCTAAAGGTCTGTGCTGCTGAGCTCAGCCCTGTCTGTGTGGGACAGGTCAGTGACAATTCAGGTCCTGCAGGAGGGCTTGGCTGGAGGTGCCAGGTCCCTGCAGAGCCCATCAGAGGCATCTGTGTGGCCTGGCTGTCACCAGGAGCAGAGTTTGTTCCTGCTGCACATCTGTGGCTTCCCTGTGTGAACTTCTGGCCTAACAAATCCTCTGCCAGCCCTCCCCACTGCTCCCATTTCAGTTTAAATCCCTCACCCCTCGTCCTGTCACCACAGGCTCTGGTTCCAAGTCTCTCTCCACCTTCCCTGTAAGCTCTGCCTCAGCTCCATCAGCACTAGGGCCTGTTCGAGTATCCCTTAATTATTTCATCTCAGCCTTAATTAATTAATCTCAGCATTACCCCACCATCTTCATTGTGCATTTCCTCTGTCCAGTCTACCCCTGCTTTCTTCCAGTGTAAAATCCTTCCTCCTCCTGTCATGGCAGGCCCTGATAAAAAGCCTCTCTCCCCCTCTCTTATCAGCCCCTTTAACAGTGGGAAGGCCCAGGTAAGGTGTCCCCACAGAGTCCCCCAGTCTGATGTCCCTGGGGAAGATATTGAATACTGCGGGTCCCAGTATGGACCCTCGTGGTACTGGTTTCCATTTGGACCTGGGGATACCGTCTGTAACTCCTTGGGTGCAGCCCCCCAGGAATTCCTTACCCATCTTACATAATCCAGAGCATTTCTGGGAGTCAGAGGGGTCCAGAAGGTCAGAGCCAGAATGGATTTAGCTCCTGCCACACGCTGGACATGCCCTTAGTGGGCAGTGGGGCTTCACTCACCTGAGCTGCGGGTCAGGGCCCTGAACACCTCCAAGTTTCCCTTGAGACTGAAGCTTTGGGCTTTCCTGGCAGTCCTGGCTGGGGAACTGTCCCAAAATTCCTGTTCCTGGTTCTCTGCACATCTTTCCAGCATCTCTGTGCCTTCAGATTCCCAGGACACTCTGGCATCCCTTCCTCTCGCTCACAGATGTCTGGCTGCAGCATCAGGATCTTCACTAGCCAAAACCTCCCTCCCCTTCCTTGTCCATGCCAGTGTCCCCAGCTCTGTCACCTCAGAGCCCTTTGGGACTCTGCAGCTGTGGCTCCTCCCTCCCTCCACCTATTCCTGAAGTGCCAACGTTGGCTGACAAGTGGCAGCAAACAGGACAGAAACTTCTCTCTCCCTCTGGAATACCCTCAGGAAAAATAGAGAAATCTGTCCACAAACCAGGAGCTGGTAAGTCCAAAAGTTTCTGCTGAGGAGAACGAACAGGGGAGCTCACCAGGGTCCTTCCAGCATCACAGGAGGGTTGAGACTCAAAGGGTCCTCTGGAGGGCTCAGGCCCATTCCTCCTGCCCCAAGTAAGGCAAATCCAAAAGTTTGGGTTGTTCAGGGCATTTTGCAGACAAGTTGGAGTCCCTGCAAGGCCAGACATTGTCCCAGCTCCTCTCTCAGGGTAACTGAGCTCCCTTCTCTGGTATTTAACCACCCTTGTGAAAATATACTCTTTAAATAAACCAGGATTTACCTGACTGGAGCTGCTGGCTCTCATCCCTTCACCTTCTCCCTTCTCTTGCCTCCTCATTTCTCCTGGAGGGGTGCTGGGAAACACACACTGACAGCACCAGGGTGCTCTGACAGGGCTCTGGGAGCAGCCCTGGTGGGAAATGGAGGTTCCTTTGCTTTCTGGAGGAGGCCTGTTTGGAGAATTTCTCCCTGAACTTTGCAAGTGAGAATGATTTCTGCAGGATGTGTGAGGTACCCACTCCCTGTGAGCCCCAGGAGAGGGGTTTGAGGCTGTTCCCTGGAATTCCTGGACACAGAAGTCATTCCTAATCTCACACATGCAGTCTCTAAGGACAGGTAGGGTGTTGGCTGGTCTGGGAAGTGTTTGCCTATTCCCTGATTCCCACCTGTGCTCATCAGAGCCTGGAGGGAACTTCCCACCTCACAAACGTTCTGCAGCACGGCCGAGATTTTCAGCAGATGTTTACACCTCGCAGCAGGCAGTGGTGTTCCCTGCCTGTCCTGGACTGACTTTTCCTGCTGTTTTCGGGCCAGCAGCCTCGTGCTGCCCTTGCAGCCCCATCCCTGGGGCACCTGGCCTGCTGCAGCCCCAGCAGCCACCCTGCCCCAGGTGTTTTCCTGGGTGCAAGTGGTGCTTTTGGCACGGGCCGTGAGGAAAGGTGAGCGGGAGCGAGCTCAGGCTGTCCCAGGGATGAATCTTCGGGAGTGAGGAGCTGCTGCCGTCCCCATCATCACTGCCCATCACCAGTGGCTTCACCGGGTGACAGTCCCCTGCCACCCCTCGCTTTTGGGGGAGCTGCAGGTGGCATCTGTGCCCAGCTCTGGGGCGCAGCTCCTGCCTGTCCCAGGCTGCTGCCCCTGCAGGAGCGCTCGGGCTCTTACTGGTGGGCTGCGTGCTGCTGCCCGAGCCTTACTGGGGGGCACTGGGAGCCGGGCCGTGCCTGCAGAGCCCCCACACTCCCCCAGAGCGTTCGTGCTGGACCATCACCACTCAGGAGTGACTTTTTTTGGCAATTTCAACTTTGAGAAGCCCCTGCCTGAACCCCGAGTTAGGCCAAGGGGTTCTCGAAGGGATTTCTGGCTTCACGCGGGTGTCGGGGGTGTTCCGGCCGTGGAAGCGGGGGGTTTCCCCGGGCCCCCCAGCGCTGTCGCCGTGTCCCTGCAGTGTCGCTTTCACCC
>VXBQ01017254.1:52522-68661 GCA_013400175.1 Phainopepla nitens | reverse complement strand
GGAAGGGAAGGGAAGGGAAGGGAAGGGAAGGGAAGGGAAGGGAAGGGAAGGGAAGGGAAGCTCCCCAGTGGCCACGCGGGATGAGAAGCACCAGGAGGGTCCCTCAATAATCCCTTTCTCCAGACCACCTTCTCTTCTCCCACTCCTTGAACTTTGCCATGGCCATTCCCGAGGCTGGAGGTGTTGATTGGAGCAGGCTTTGATGAGGCAGCGCTAATGACCCGTTGAGCTCAGCCCCGGGCGAGGTTCAGGGCTCGATTTAATGACCATTGTCCCCTCCTGGTCGCCTGAGGGTGCCGGGGTGAGGTCGGAGCGCAAAGAAAGGGCAGGAAAAGGGAGAGGAGCATTCCCAGCGGTTGTAATTAACTCCTCTAATCGCCTCCCACCGCCACACACAGCAGGGGCTGGGCTGATTTTAGGATAAGGTTTAGAGATCTGCAGCTTAGGGCACTGTGTGGGCTCGGGGTTAGGCTTAGGCCTGGATTTGTCAGCTTTCCCAAGGAAAAACACACTGGAAAATCTCTTCTGCCTGGCCTGCCTGCCCCACACCCTGTCTGGCATCAGGGCCTTTATTTCCATAGTCTCCTTTTCTTCCCCATCCTGCTTCTTGGGAATGGTTTTTAGTTATGGCCAGCCAGCGATGAATTTAAATTTTGTCAAAAATAAAAATAAAAATAAAAATAAAAATAGATGTAGATAAGATATAGATATAGATATAAATACATAAATTTAAAAGAGGCTACCAATGACTTTCACCTCATTGTGCAGCAATTTTTCCCCTTGGGCTGCTGAATTCCAGCTTTGTTCCCTAAATTTCCAGATAAACTGACTCTCTTCCTGGAGGGAAAGTAGTTTGAGCAGCACATTTCAATGTGAGCAGCATCTGGATGAGGGAATTTTGGACTTGATGGATTTTGAAGATCCCAGTAATAGTTTTCTTTATATACATGTTATAGAAAATCTATATTCCCTGTCCTTGTTCCCATTCAGAAATGTGGTTGCTTGGCTTCACACCCCCATCCTGCTTTTTTTAAAGGCAGGAAAAAAGAAGAGTTAAGAGCTGCCTATTTATCTTCCCAAAATATCCTGAGAGGGTCTCAGTTGTCCTGGATTTTTAACAGAAATTCTTGATTGTCCACTTTGGAGAAATCTGCTGTTGGAAATGGGAAAACTCCAGTGGAAAAAGTAATTTTCTGTGGACACATTTAATTCCAGAAAGAAATAAAATTTTGGCAGTGCAATGTCAGTAGGAAAATCTCGTTGTGATTTTTTTTTTTCCCCTTTCCGCAGTACAAGAAGTCAAATCGAAATTGTCAGAACTAAAAAAAGTCTCCTGCAAGAGAATTTAGGTTTTCCCAGTTCTGTTTAGGCTCTCTGGGGGATAATGGGGGAGAAGGGAGTGAGGTGGGAATGGGGAGAGCAGGACCCTGAGGCTGAGTCCTGACCCAGGGATGGGCTCCCTCAAACCAAGACCTCAAAGGAGAAACGGGGGAGGGCAAAATAAACCCAAAATTGTTCCTGACACAAGATTTGAGAGGCACAGGGAGGGTGGAACACCTTGGAAATGGCTGTTCCTGTAATTTTTTTTCCTTTAATTGATCAGAGCACTGTTTTTACCCAGCTCAGAGGCACTCAGGGCTTAGAGTGCTCTCTGGGAAGGATGAGGATTCTGTCCTTGCTGATTCATTCAGCCCTGCCTGAGGATCTTTCTGGAAGCATCTCCTGTGCCCAGGTGTGTGTAACCTGCCTGGAGTTGGCACCCTGAGATTCTCCTTCCTCCTCCCCAACTCCTGGACATCTTTATCAATCCATTTCTGGCCCCAATAATGGACACTCAGGCTGCGATCTTCTCAAGGGGGCAGGGTTACATTAGATTTTAGGAAGGTTAGATTAGATGTTAGGAAGGTTAGGTCAGATTTTAGGAAGGTTAGATATTAGGAAGGTTAGATTCGATTTTAGGGAGGTTAGATTAGATTTTAGGAAGGTTAGATTCGATTTTAGGGAGGTTAGGTTAGATTTTAGGAAGGTTAGGTCAGATTTTAGGAAGGTTAGATTAGATTTTAGGAAGGTTAGATTTTAGGAAGCTTAGGTTAGATTTTAGGGAGGTTAGATTAGATTTTAGGAAGGTTAGGTTAGATTTTAGGAAAGTTAGGTTAGATTTTAGGAAGGTTAGGTCAGATTTTAGGAAGGTTAGGAAGGTTAGGTTGGATTTTAGGAAGCTCAGGTCAAATTTTTGGAAGATTAGGCCAGATTTTAGGAAGCTTAGGTTAGGTTTTAGGAAGAAATTCCTCCCTGGCAGGGTGGGCAGGCCCTGGCACAGGGTGCCCAGAGCAGTTGTGGCTGCCCCTGGATCCCTGGCAGTGCCCAAGGCCAGGTTTGGATGAGGCTTGGAGCAGCCTGGGATGGTGGGAGGTGTCCCTGCCATGGCAGGGGTGAGATGGGATGAGCTTTAAGGTCCTTCCAGCCCAAAAGCTGGCCCAAGGATGGGGTCTGAGTGCACAGCTGCTCTGGAGACACAATCTGCCCGTTTAGGCAATGGCCCTGTTGCTGTAACCAGTTGGGAAGCAGCACGAGAGCAGCTGTTTCTCACTAAGGGCCTGTTCCCAGGGCTGTGGGGCTCCAGAAAGCAGAAGGTCTCTCTGTGAGCTGCCTGTGCTGGCAGGACCTGGGGCACAGCCGAGCTCGGTGAGGCTCAGCTCGGGAGCATCTCTTGATCTCTGCTCCAGCACGGCTTTCTGCCTCGTGCTCCTGCTGATTTCTGTGCTTGTCACCGTGTTGGGCTCTGCCTCAGGTCAGCAGGAGACAAATGTCTGATTGCTCAGGAGCCTGCAGGAGCCATTTCTTGCTTTCTGCATCTGATGCTACAGCTGGGAGCTGAGGATGGTGAGGAAGAGCTCCGTGCCTGCCAGCGCTGGGCCTGCACAGCCCCTGACAGAGGGGCACAAAAAGGTTCAGCCTGGAGGGGACATTTAATGGCCTCTGGTCCACTCCTGCCATGGCAGGGACACCTCCCACTGTCCCAGGCTGCTCCCAGCCCCAGTGTCCAGCCTGGCCTTGGGCACTGCCAGGGATCCAGGGGCAGCCCCAGCTGCTCTGGGCACCCTGTGCCAGGGCCTGCCCACCCTGCCAGGGAACAATTCCTGCCCAATATCCCATCCAGCCCTGCCCTCTGGCACTGGGAAGCCATTCCCTGTGTCCTGTCCCTCATCCCTTGTCCCCAGTCCCTCTCCAGCTCTCCTGGAGCCCCTTCAGGCCCTGCAAAGGGCTCTGAGGTTGTTACATGGAAAAAACTCTACAACAAGTGAAGCCAATATGTATTTATTTAGCACTGGGCACATGCAGGGAAAATTCCTGAAATGGCATATGCAGAAGGCCTGGGGGTCATGTCCTCCTTTTATCTCCTAAGGTGTTATATATTCATAGAACTTCATATATATTCATTTTCCAACCCTGCTTATCCTTGTTTTGCATGGCAGCCAGTTCTACATTTCTCTTGGGCATGCATCGTCTTCCTTTATTTTTTTGGTAACTGTCTAGATTTGCAGTTTTGTCTAGTCTGGGAAATATAGAGGGCTTTTTAAAATTTATTTCAGTTCTTCTGCGTTCTGCATGGAGCCTTCTCCTCTCCAGGTGAGCACCCCCAGCTGTCCCAGAGCAGAGGGGCTCCACCCTTGGAGCATCCCCGTGGCCTCCTCTGGACTCATCCAGCAGCTCCAGGTCCTTCCTGTGCTGCAGCCTCCAGGGCTGGATGCTCCAGGTGGGGTCCCAGGAAGAACACCTGGGGGATTTCCAGCCCCTGCAAACACCTGCAGCTGGCAAGGCTCCCAACACCTCCTGCACGCTCCTGTTTTCCTGATCAGATTTTTTCCTGACCGGATTTCCATCCCCAAAAAACACAGTCCAGGGGTCAGAGGTGATCCCAGGGGAGGCAGGGTGATTGTGGGGATGGGGAACAGGGAGCTGGACCTTGGCAGCTCCCAGCAAAGATAATTTTAGCTCCTTGCTGAGTCTGCAAAGCCTGAGGCTGCATCCCAAGGATGCTTTATTTGAGTGGCTGCAGTGGAAACCTTTTTCCTCTGAAAGCTGTGGCTGTGCAGGGAGGGAATTATTGATGGAAAGAGCGGATGTGGTGCCCGGGAGGAAGGATACCTATTGTTCTGTCTGGATGAAAGGCTGCTGCTGCTGCTGCTGAGTCAGTGCAGGAGGAAGGAAAGCAGCAGCAGGATGTGGAGTGCAGATGCATCCGTCCCTGAGGGGGTGAAAACTCTGCTGAACTGAGCCCCTCGTGCTCTGCTCAGCCTTACCTGCTCTCAAATTGGCATTCAGCTCCCAATTTTCTCCTAACACACCTCATCAAACCCCTCAGTCAATCCCAGCCCCGCCCTTGTCCCAGGCTGCACTGGAGCTGGGCAGTCACTTCTCAGAATCTTTTTGACTGCTCAAGCTCTCAGTCTTGAAACAGCTTCAAGCAAATCCGAAAGAATCCCCTTTTTTTTTCCTCACCTTGGACACTGGTAAAACATTCAGATCGTCCCTGGTGGGTGTGTCGCAGACCAAACAGTGGAAGAGGCGTGGGGAGAGCCTCGGTGCTGCCCTGGGGTGGATTGATGCTGCAGAGAGCTCACATCTGCCTGGGAAATGCTCGGGAGCATCAGTGTGATGAGCTCTGCCCGTGGGAATACCTAAAGGAGTGGGATGGCCTCTGTGGGGCTGGCTCTGTGGGACAGACCTGTGCAGCTCCAGGTGGCTCTTTCATCACCCCAAATGTGTCTGTACCTCTGGGTGGGTAAATCCTCCCTTGGCAGGCAAAGATTTGTGGATTGATGCTGCAGAGAGCTCAAATCTGCCTGGGAAATGCTCAGGAGCATCAGTGTGATGAGCTTTGCCCTCTCTGAGCACACACATCCCCCCTCCAGGGGCAGGAAGGGCCACATTTCCCAGGAGATCTGCTGCTGAGAAATCGCCTCAAGCAGTAAATTAACTTTTGGGGGGGTTGTTTGCCTGGATCTAAAGAGGGGGGATGAGCCCCACTCCTGGCAGGGAGGTCAGAGGGGTTCTCAGAGGGTACATCTGGACTCCTGATGACTCCAGGACAGAAACTGCTCCTGCTTAGAGCAAATATTTTAGGAATGTCCTTCTCTATTTTTATGTCTTTTTTTTTTTTTCAGTGTCTGCTGAGAACTTGAAGAAAACTTAAACAGGACAAGAGGATGGATTTTGAACGAGCAGTGGAATATTCTGAACTTCCCAGCAGACACAGATAAGATAAGAGTGACAATTCTGTGGGGGAAAATTGACAATATCCTTTTGCTTTTAGGGAGAAAAACGTTTCAAGGAGGATGTGAGCTGTGACAAAAGGAGGCCATTTCCCCTAGTCCACCCTTCCCACAGGAGGTGCAAATGTCACCCCAGCACTGAGCACATTAGGCTGGGTTCGCCTTTGAGTGCCCTTGAGCTTCTCTGGGCAGCCCTGCCAGGGCCTCACCGCCCTCCCAGGGAAGAATTTCTTCCCAAAATGCACTCCCAGCTGCCCTGCCATGACCAGGGACACCTTCAGCTGGAGCAGATTCCTCAGAGCCCCGTTGCTCAGCTCTGCCATGCTCCTCACTCTCCCTTCCAAAGAGGATTTAACCCCTTTTGTGTGGTTTTCCCCCACCACAGCAGCTGCTCCTCCCGTCCTGCAGAAGCTGCCGTGGGCAGTCAGGAAACACGATCCGCCCTGCAAAGCTGGGGAGGGAGGAGGAGGCAGAGGAGAAGCACCAGCAGCGAGGGAACAGCTGCTGGGCATGGATGGGGGGCAGCTGGGTGTTTGGGGCAGCAGGAGCTGTGGACTGGATGCAAAGAGAGCTCCAGGTGAAGAGAGAGATGCTCTGGAGCTGGATTCCCAAGGATGGAGACTTGGGGCAGCACAAGGGGTGTTTTACTGGGAGGAGAAGTCCTGAGAGCAGCAATTTCAGATTTCCACCTTTATCTGAGGGACACCCCACAGCCACCCCGTGGCCTGCTGAGCTCCAGAGAACCTTCCCAAAGCCCAGAGGCTTTTTGGCCCTACAAAACACAGCAACATGCATCCCACCCCAAAGCCTGTGGCCCATCCAGTGCTGCATTCCTGCACTCCATCTCCTCCTGGATTTCCTGGGAAGCTCGGTGGGTGTCACCACCAGAACTCTTTTCCCTCTTCCCAAGCAGAGATGCTGTGCCAGAATCCTCTCCTCCAACCACACACATTTCACATTTCTTTCAAATGTGCCTTAAAAGGGAGGAGGGGGAGAGGCCAGAAATATTCTTTCCCAGTGCTGTTGCCTGAGCCTGGGAGCACCTAAAGCAGTGGGATGGCCTCTGTGGGGCTGGCTCTGTGGGACAGACCTGTGCAGCTCCAGGTGGCTCTTTCATCACCCCAAATGTGTCTGTACCTCTGGGTGGGTAAATCCTCCTCTGGAAAGCCAAGTTTTGGGGAGCAGAGAGGACCTGGCCTCACTCCTGGCACTGCTCATATTTTCCTATTTCCACTTTCCTCCCTGGCTCCTTGCACGCTCAGGGACAGGGATGTAGAACAAGCCCTGTTGTTTTGTAATAAAGCAGCCATTTCCTTCACATTTTGCAACATTACCCACGAAATTCGGATGTTGCTGAGTGTAAGTTTGGAATCCTCCTGAGCCTGCAGCCACTCCAGGCACAGACCTGCAGCAGTGACCCCTCCCAGCAGTTGTGGCTGGTCTGAACTCAGCCTTCTGCTTGGCCCGGGAGGTGAATGTGACTCTGCATGTCCCTGCTGTCCCCACGGCGTGGGCCTGCCCCCCGGGCCTGCTCCCTGCTACCAGATGCATTCTTTGCTTCCAACATATGGCCTCAATTACTGCTGCCCTCCCTCGATTTCCTGCCTCTCTGGGTTTCCTGAAACTCATCCCCTCCTCCTGCAGTGAGATGCTTTGCAAGCTCTCACATTCCTCCTTCCCTCTCTCCCTCCCTCCTGCTGCTTTGCTGCCTCTGCTGAGGGGGTCCTGATCCAGAGCAGGCACAGATGGGGCTCAGACCCCCCAAGGGCCTGGCTGGCCACAGCCAAACTGCCCAGCCCAGAGTCCAGCAGGGCTTTGTCCCAGCTCCTCTGGACAGAGGTCCCCGCCATCCCTCCCTCCCTCCCTCCCTCCCTCCCTCAGCATCCATCCCACACCACCCTGCAGTTTTCAGCCAACTGCTTTATCTGCAAGGCTCAGGCTCCTTTTTATTGCCACCCCCTCCTGAGGCCCGGGGCTTTCCAAGCCTCTGCCCTTTGAGAGGAGCATCAAACCTCCCCGGGTTTCCCCTGGGTGCTGTTTGGCCTCTTTCCTGGGCATTTATCCCTGCAGAAAAGCCTGTGGCTGCTGCCTCTCAAAGCTTTGGAGGAGGGGAGAGGGCTCTGTCAGCGGCTCTTGAGCCCTTTCCTGCTGCTGGGGGGAGCTCCAGGCCCTGCAGCACCGGGGTGCTGCAAATCCTGAGCAATCTGAGCTTATTCAGGGCCCAGGGGGAGGTGGAAACGGTTAAATCCCACAAACGAACCAGTTAATGATTCCCATCCCCTTGCTGGCATGTTCCAGGTTTTGGAAGGGGGTCTGGCCAGCAGCTGTGCCAGCAATTGTAGCTCCAAAAGAGCATTTTCTTTCTGTGTCAGCTTTCATCCGTGGCCCCTCTGGATTCCCCTGGTGCCTGCAGATGCCAGAGTTTGCAGGGCTCCTGCTGCTACAATGCCCTGTGACTTTTCCCTCCCACCCCTGCGAGGGAGTTGTGTGATGGGGACAGGGGTGAAGAAGGTGTTCCCTAGAGAGGCTGACCTGGAAACAGAGACCAGGCAGAGTAAAAGAATGAAAAGGGATTTATTGCAAGGATCCAGCTTGGGCAGTGCAGGAACCCCTTGGGGCTGCACCCAAGCAATCCAGCAATGGGCCCAGAATGGATCCTGGGCACGAGGCCTCACACTTTTATCAGCTCTGCTCCATTTGCACATTGGAGTTAATTGTGCAATTCCAGCCTCAGGTTATGAAGCTCCATCCTCTTTGTTCTTCCTCTCTTCCTCACTGTTGTTTCCACTCTTGGGCCTAAAATCTGTCCTTGGTCCCCAGCTGGAAAGGAATTGTTTTGTCTGTGTACCATGTGCAGAGAGCTCAGCAACCCCTCCTATGAAACCCAGAACTGCACATTAAACCAGCACAGAGTCCAAAAAAATATAAAAGCTAAAACTTAAGGCAGCAAAGGCACTGCTGGCTCCATTTTTGCTTCCTGTCCCATCCTTCACTGAGCGATGGAGAGGCTTTTTCCCAGGATGAAAATGACTCAGCAGCATTTGGGAATGGCAGGAAAAGCTGAGAAGCTGCACCTCTGAAACCAGGAGTGCAGGGGAGCAATTTGGGGTGCAAATGGGATAAAAATACCTACAGCTGAGCAGCCACAGCCACGTTCACCTGCAGCAGCCCTATTGTATAGCAAGGTTATATATTGTATATATAGGAATTTTGTATATATTGTGTAATAAACTGTATTATAATAAGCCTGGACAGTGATTTCTGATTTTCCTACCCACAGCAGGAACACATTGGTTGAGCAATGCCAGCAGGAGCATCATTGACAGAGTCACCATCCCTAAAAGTGTTCAAAAAGTGTGGATGTGGTGCTTGTGGTTTAGAGGTGAGCACAGTGGTGCTGTGAATTTGATAATATTAAAGGTCTTTTCCAACCTTAACGATTCTGTGATCCCCTGAAACATGTGGCACCTTCCAAAATTCCTCCTCACCTTCTCCTGGTGCCTCTTCCTGCTGCAAGCAGTGCTGGAAGCACGGAGAAGGAAAAGTCCAAATTTCTGAAATCAGATTTAGAGGGTTTTTAGAAATCCTAGAGTGCACGAAAGCTGGAGGGGAGCGGATGAAGCACAGAGGTGAGGATCCAGGTCACAACATCCTTCCTCAGCCTCCCACACCCCTTGAGTGGTTTGGAACGAGTTCATTCCCAAGTTCCCACATGGCCACCGCCCTGTCTCACCCTCAGAGACCCTTCAGAGTCCCCCAGACACCCCGAGCTGCTGGGTCAGTGTAAGACCCCCCAAAAGCCCCAGAAGGTGCCAGTCACTCAAACCTGCCCTCAGAACTCTGATCCCCGCCCCGGGGGTGAATTTGGGCTGCTTTGCTGCCAGAGGAGCGTCCCTGCCAGCCCCAACCCCAGGGCTGGGGGCTGGCTCCTTCCCAGGACACCCCAAAGCTGCGGGGGGCTCGGGGCTGTACAGGGGCACCCTCAGCCCTTCCGGCCTGCCCTCGGTAGCCCCAGAGCCGGCTCTGGTAGCCAGCTTGCACGCCCCCACGCTGGCGCAGATTTTGGGGTTTTTCCGTGGGGCCGTGCCGGCAGGTGGCAGCCTGGGCAGGCGGCACGGGCAGCCTCTCGCAGATGTTTAATGGGATTTCAGAGCTCTGGGATTCATCGGGAGCTGTTGTCACGGAAACGCAGATCTGCGAGAGCCCGGGCGCTCGGCCTTAACCCCCTCGGTGCCGGGCAGGATGCGCCGGAGGGGAGCGGTCCGTGCCCGGAGCTCCCAAGCCCCGCCTGGCTTTGTAGGGTCAGCTGTTTTATTTAGGACTGGGGTTCTCATTGCCTTCTAAAATCTGCCTCGCTGCTGCTGGAGCCCCGGTGCCCCAGGAGGGATCTCCTGTCCCCTGCCTGCCTGTCCTGTCTCCTCTTCAAGTTTGGGAGGCTCCCACACAGAAAAGCTGGACCGTAGGTGAGGCTGGGTGCCGGTCTCCCATCCTGGGGGAGAAATATCCTACTAATTCCTGCTCCCAGCACATCCCACCCTTCTCGGCACCTCCTCTGGGGCTGGGGCTGGACAGGAGAGGGCACCAGAGCTGCGCTGCCGCTGCGGCGGTGGCCGGGCATGTGTCACCCCCGCACGTGGCTCCCCCCGGGGTGACACCCCTGCCAGTGGGGAGGACGAGCAGCTGCGGCCGGGGCTAATCTCCTTAGGGCCTGAGCACGGCAGTGAAAGGGAGATTAGAGGGCTGGGGGGCTTTGGCAGCCCGGGATGCTCGCTGGAGAGGCAGGAGCAGAGAGGGAGAAGGCCCTGGGGGAGATGAGAGGCCTCAGTGGGCAGCAAATAACAGCTGGGGGCTCTGAGGGAGGGAAGGGCTTTAGGAACATGCCCCAAAATCCTTGTGGAGCATCCCCCACCTCCCTGTCCCCAGGAGGGAGGTGTTGCCAGGCAGTCTGGGCCCTAATCATTCCCTCACATCCAGAGGGGAGAGCTGGATGCCCTCCCACCCCCTCATCAAACTCCAGGGCATGAAAACATTCCCTCAGCACATTCACAATGGAAACCCCCTGGACTTTACCAGACATGGAGGAGCAGGACATGGAATATTTGCTGCCCCTTCCCATGGCAGAATGGAAAAAGATGCCATTCTGTGGAGCAGAGCAGGGTGTGAGGCTGCTGCTCACAAAGGCTCCGGGAGGGATTCCAGAGGCTGGGCTGCATTCCCTGCTCCTGCCACGCTGCTGTCACGGGTCCTGTGTTTTCCTTGCCCGTGGCAGGGAGTGATGGATGTTCCAGGGGAAGTTCTGCAGTCCTGCATGAGCAGGGGAGCGTGGAGGGCAGGAGGTGCTCACTGAGCTGTGCCTCTGCTGTTCTCCTTCCCCCAGGGAGCTCCAGGGCAGGAAGGAATGGAAAAAAGCAGTACCTGCTCTTACTATGCGGTGTTTGTTCCTTCCTCTCAGCTGTCAAGGAAACCATGGCATGGGCCACATACCCAGCTGGGCTTGCTGAGGTTGCTGACGTGTTCTGGCCTTTCAATCCGGATCCAAAATAGCTTCTCCACCCTTTCATTTGTGCTGGCTGACAGAGCACCTTCCCCAGTGCCATTGTCTGTTCTGCTGCCCGGGAATGAGGCCCACAATGCCAAAGTTTTTCTTAGAATCATAAAATCACTGAATAGTTTGGACTGAAAGGGACATTTAAAGGTCAGCTGGTTCCAACCCCAACCATCTTCCACCAGGTTAGGAGAGTGGGGGAGGAAGGTCTCTCAACCAGGCATTTGGAAAAAGAAAACCAGAGCAGAGAGGTAGAAGTGGTGATGCTACAACTTTTCTATTTCTCCCACAGGAGGATGAGAAAGGTCAGGAGAAGCATGAAGAGAAATCTCCCAGCCTACTCTGGCAGTGGGATTTTTGTTCATCTTTTACATGCAGAAAAGAGCAGGGATTTAAGGTAACATTGAGGGGCTGGAGCGTGTCCAGGGAATGGAATGAGCTGGGAAGGGGCTGGAGCCCCAGGAGAGGCTGAGGGAGCTGGGAAGGGGCTCAGCCTCCAGAAAAGGAGGCTCAGGGGGGACTTTGTGGCTCTGCACAAGTCCCTGCCAGGAGGGGACAACCGGGGGGGTCGGGCTCTGCTGCCAGGGAACAGGGACAGGAGGAGAGGGAACGGCCTCAGGCTGGGCCAGGGCAGGCTCAGGGTAAATTGGAAAAAATTGGGAAGGTAAATTGGGAAAATTCCTTCATGGAAAGGGTGGTCAAGCCCTGGAAGAAACTGCTCAGGGCAGTGGTGGAATCACCATCCCTGGAAGTGTCCAAAAGCCACACAGATGTGGCACTGGGGACACGGTTCAGCGATGGACACAGCACTGCCAGGGGAATGACTGGACTCGATGATCTCAAAGCTTTTCCAACCTAAACAATTCCATGATTGTAACAGGCTGTTCTGCCTTTTGGGGTCCAAGGTTAATCTGTGCTCACCCCAGCCTTGCTGCCCCATCAGCCATCAGGCCCCTGCCTGGCTGGCATGTCTGGGTGCTGTGACATTCAGGGTGTCCCTGTCCCTCCTCCCTGATGGGACCAGCAGCAGCCCAAAGGCTGTAGGTGCACACGTGTGTGCCCAAATGCCACCTCAGCTGGTGGTGACAGTGTTCCCTGTGTCCCACTGGCATCTCCCTGGGTTGGTTTCACCCCTCCAGCCCTTTCCCAGAGGATCACGGTGTGCTTGGACCACAGGAATCCCTCCCGCTGCAATCAGACCCCTGAGGGGACACTGACCGCTGTCTCAGCTGCTCCAGACCCAACTTCCCTTGGAGGGGAGGATTTCCCCTTCCACAGCTGCAACAGCACAGGGCCCTGGCCCAGGGCCTGCAGGGTGCAGGGGACACGAGGGCTCCACTCACAGGAGCAGGAGCCAGGGCAGGGAGTCCCAGGCCCGTGAGCCTGAGCTCTGCCTGTCCCCACAGGATTTTCTTCTCCTGACCCTTGGGTTTCCCCTTTTTCTGCTCTTTCCAGAAGGTGATTTCAGGGCAGGGTGGCATCTGTGTGGTCCTGTTGTGGCTGAGCCCTGGTGAGCCACTAAACACCACCAGCTGCTCGGTGACCGAACACCTGCCAAGGGGAAGTGATGAATGAATTCCTTATTCTGCTTTGTTTGCAGGCTCAGGTCCTGCTTTATCTACCGAACCACCTTCACCTCAACCCTCACCCTTCCCCCATCCTGGTGTGGGGACTGAGGCAGGGGCAGAGCTGCCCACTGGGGTTAACCCAGCCCAGCTGCCCGGCCTGTGCTGGTTCTGGCACTGCTCTGTGTGGAATCCTGCTGGAGCCCGGGCTTCCCTGAGCCCTCCTCCCCATGGACCTCCCGTCTGATGCTTTGTGCAGCTCTGGCAGGGATTCTCCTTCAGCTGTCAGGACATTTCTCCATCCCCCGTCACGGCTGCCCAGGAAGGCAGGAGGAGCTCAGCGTGCGAGCCTGGCCAGCTCTGATCTGCACTGCCGTCCTGCCCAGGCAGCTGCACCAGCAGCTCCATCCCCAGGCTGGGGGGGAAGGGGAAAAGCCCTGGGGCTGCTGGGGAAGGAGCCGTTGTGGGGGATGTAAGGTCAGGGGGAGGGAGAAGCTGCAGCAGCATCGAGGGAGGCGTGAGCAGCACGGCAGGGCACTCACACAAGGGCTCAGTGTCCCGGGCTGCTCAGCGCTGGTCCTGCCCCCAGAGCTGCACCCGCACGATTCGGAGCTGGTTTGTGGGTTCGGTGACTCCACCGGTGTCCTTTCCTGTCACCTCGACGTCACAGCTCTGCCACCTGCTCACCAGCACATGGGGAAGTGAAGGCAGAAAATCGATCCCAAATCCATCACTGCCAGCTCAGGCAGCCCAGGCAGAGAGCAGGGGCTGGATGTGAGGGACTCTGATTTCTCAAACCACACGCTGGTGCAGAGATCAGACAGGTTACCCCTTATCCCACTGCCCAGGCCCTTCCCTGCTGTGTGAGGAAAGAACTGTTCATCTGATGAGATGTTCCATCTCTAACCCCAAATGGAGCCCGGGGAGCAGAGCAGGTTGTAGCTTTGCCAGTGACAAAACCACTCTGGGACAAGAATCTATGTGTTGTAGGTAGAGGCAGAAATTTCTAAGTCTTCCTGAAATGCTTTGTCAGTCCTGGCCAAAGCCACTGCAATCCCAAAGTGGGGATGAGAAAAATCAGCATCTTTGGGCAGGGAGTTCCAGCCCAGCAATCCCTGGATCAAGCCATAAATACTCTTTGCCCAAAACACTATTAAAGTTCAGTAACTCCGATGTTTTCCTGTGCTGCTGATGTTGGTAAAACCCACCTGGGTTTCCAAAGGGGTCTCTTGAAGCTGAGTTCCTGTGGGAGCAGAGAGGAGGTTCCTACACGGCTTCACTGTATTTAACTGGTATTTAACTGGCTACAAGGCAGGAAACAAATTAATCAGGCAGGCTGGGAGCAGTAA
The DNA here is from genome assembly GCA_013400175.1 of Phainopepla nitens. Classification (NCBI taxonomy): domain Eukaryota; kingdom Metazoa; phylum Chordata; class Aves; order Passeriformes; family Bombycillidae; genus Phainopepla; species Phainopepla nitens. Next base: position 54,926 of record VXBQ01017254.1, on the reverse strand, counting down.
GAATATTTCTGATAATATTTCAGTAGGAAAAAGCAAAAGTCGGACTGTGAAGGGATGCAGAGGGACCTCACCTGGATGCTTGGTGGCTTAGAGGGCCACAATGAGGGCTGGGAAAGAGAAGGCTCCAGAGAGAGCTCAGAGCCCCTTCCAGAGCCTAAAGGGGCTCCAGGAGAGCTGCACAGGGACTGGGGACAAGGATGGAGGGACAGGACACAGGGAATGGCTCCCACTGCCAGAGGGCAGGGACAGATGGGATATTGGGCAGGAATTGTTCCCTGTGAGGGTGGGCAGGCCCTGGCACAGGGTGCCCAGAGCAGCTGTGGCTGCCCCTGGATCCCTGGCAGTGCCCAAGGCCAGGTTGGATGGGGCTGGGAGCAGCCTGGGACAGTGGGAGGTGTCCCTGCCATGGCAGGGGGGGGAATGAGATGAACTTTGAGGTCCCTTTCACCATTCTATGATTTTATGATCTCAGAAGGATTTTCCTGCCCTGGATGCTTTTCCCACTGATCTCCACACACAGAGGGATGCTCCAAGCCAACAATTTCCAGTTGGAGTAAAACACGGATGTGTGGGATGTCCATGTAATGTCTGCAGTAGCCAAAACCTCAAAGCCCCCTCTGAGATCTAGAAATCCCTGGGAAAGGAAAGAGAGGAAGGAAAAGCAACCACAGGGGTTGGGGTTTTTTTCTCTTTGTTTAAATTTGTCTGTGCTGCCTGCAGCTCGGGCTCTGCTGCCTGAGGAAGGACCTCATGAGCCAGATCAGGTGCGGAGGGAGGCAGCAAAGGGAACGGGATAGCCCTGGAGCTGCTTAATTCAGGAAAGGGGCATGGAGGAGGCATATGAAATGACAAACCGGAGGTGTTTGTGTCCCCGTTGTAAGTAAGAGTTGAATGAAGCTGGGAGGGGCAGGTTTAAATGCCGAGCTGTCACTTCCCAGCCCTCCCCTGCACAGGATGTCGCGGATCCTCACGGTTTGTCCCGGTTAAAAAAAGCAATGGGATACATTTATGGAATAAAACGGTGGGAGGATGTGAGAAAATTCACCGGCTGAGAAAGATGAGAGCGTCGGTGGGGGCGTGAGGGAGTAATTGGGAGCTGCAGGGAGCGGAGGGGAAGGGAGGAGGGAGGGAGCAGTCTGCCGGCTTCATGCTGTGGTGGGAAGGGGGTTAGCTGGGGGCAGAGACGGGCTGGGGGAGGAGGACGGCTGTGCCCGGAGCGGCAAGGAGCTGTCGCTGAAATGTCGGGCTCGGGAGAGGCACTGGGAGCGTGGGAGAGCGGGGCCGGGAGAGAGAAGGGGCTGCTGGCTCCGAGCGGGGTTTGCAGAGGCAGGAGGACAAGCGCTGCATTGAGAGCACGCTCCCGCTTCCTTTCAGCGCTGTCCAGCTCTGCCCAGCCCAGCTGGCAGCTGCGGGGACCCCCTCACCCCCTCCTTCCTGCAGCCCCCGGGGCTCGGCGCACAAAGCCCGGCAGCTCTGAATGCTCCCTGTGTTGTCTGCGCTCACCAAATGCTTCATCTCTGCTGCTGCCAGAGCCCGGGGGCTGTGACCCCGCAGCGGCACCCACACAGAGCCCAGCGCCAAAAAAATCACCCACCGCGAGCAGGGGACACCTTGGAAGGGGGACGGAGGGGGAGATTCCCGGTTTGGGGGCTGTGGGTCACTGCCAGCCAGGCTCCGTGTGTGACCTGCGTGCCCCAGCCCCGCCGTGCTCAGGGCAGGAGTGCTGGCTGGGCCATCTCCTGGGCACACCGACCCACAGGTGACATCTCCTGCCCCCGGAACAGCTCCACCTTCCTCCGTCTGCAGCGGAGGCAAATGCACCGAGGAGGGACGAGGGGGATTTTCAGGGATGCTCCAGGGCGCGGAGATGGTGAGAGAAGAGCGCTCGGTTCGCGGTTGTTACTTAGCAGTCTCCAAAAGGATTTTAAATCCCACAGCTTCTTTCTGCGCAGTTTCGCGTGCCTGCCTTTGGAGGAGGGGATGCCTCAGGAGCTGGGGAAGATTTCCAGCCCTGGAAGAGTTAAATCTTCGCGCTTGCAGCGCCTGGGCAGTAACTCGGCCGCTGCTTCACATCCCTGAGCAGGTCCCCTCCCTCCTGCCGCCTCCATCCAGTCTTAAAAATGCATCTCCCGAGGCACCGCCGGCAGGAGCGGGGCCGTGCCCGTGCCACACTCACCCCGTGCCCTCGGCCACCCGCTGCCCCGAGCCGGCTGGCACTCGGCAGCTGCTCTAATTCGGGGTTCCTGCCTCGGGCGTGGCGTCATGAGCTGGATGAGCTCGGGCTTTAATCTACAAAGGCTTCTTAAGGGGAGAAACCCCTGTCTGGGTCTGCTTATTGGGACAGAGCGCCGGCAGGCGATGCTGGGCTTAACTGGATAATGCCGAGGTGTGCCGGGGGGGCTGG
>VXBQ01017254.1:29368-41193 GCA_013400175.1 Phainopepla nitens | reverse complement strand
CTCCCACCCCTTCCCCAGGGCAGCCCCGGCGCGAGGCCGGGGCTGCCGGCGCGGTCACACCACGAGGGCATGCGAGGATTGCGCGGGTCCGTGGAGCTACGGCGCTAGTGCAGGCGTGAGGTGAGGGACGTGCATGCAGACACCGTGTGCAGACAGTGAAGCGTCGTCCCCGTGTCCCCTGCGCGGGGACCTGGCCAGGCCTGGCCGCGGGGGAGCGAGGCTCTCTTAGCCTTAATTCCATAAGAACATCGACTGTACATATAAATATTTACTGCAAAAGAGGGTTTGAGATGTGTCTGCTCTTCGGAGACCCCTAGAACCGCCGGGGCAGCTGCCGCACACCTCGGCATGCTCCTGGTGGAATTGCCTGCCTCTCACACAGCAGGAGGGCTTTTTCCTTATCAGATTTCAGGCCATTAGTGGTTACACTTTAAAAAAAAAACAACCAAAAAAAAATGTTCAGGATGCAGCTTTGCCGTATTCCCTTTGACTCATGCAGTATAAACACTTTTTTTTTTTTCCAGATGACAGGTGAGCAGGAACTGAAGCACTCCCTGCCAACTTCCAAATTCCAAAATCCATCGCTATCATTGACTGGGGGTGAATTTTACGAATGGAAAAATTTAAGAGCAAAGAACTGGAGCACGGGCTCTAAGCTAAGAACTTCCATTTGCTTTCCAAAAAATAGTCGAAGGGTTATAAATTAAAAGATCCACATTAAAATTATTTACACTGGGCAAAGCTGAGCACAAGCCTTGCGCCTTTCTCAGACTAGCTGGGAGCAAATCGGATCCAAAGACATGGCAAAAGACCTTCCGCCCTTGCATATTCTAATACCCGAGGGATTGTATAAAACATTATTCACAGGGCACTTGTTTGTGTTCTGTTTAGATTCCGGATTGGTTTTCATCATGAGACCTGAGAGCAGCGAGCCCCTGCTCTCAGCTCTGATGATGACGAGATACATTCGCAGCATTTCCTACTTTTGCACCACAAAAAAATTCACATTCGTCCTCCGGCCTGAGCTGTGGTTTTGGGGGAGTGCTGGAGCCGGCTGCCCTGTAGCTCTGAGGTCTCCTTTATCTTCTTCACTACTTCTTCTCCTTCTTCCCGGATTTCTTCTTGTTGCCCCCGGCGGGGGCGGCGTTCTTGGCGTCGCGCTTGCCGGCGGCGTTGGTGAGGGTGGCGTTGCTGCCCGGGATGTAGACGTTCTGCCGGTAGTCGGGGACGTGCTGCAGGGTGAACTGGGGGCCGTAGCGGGCGCTCAGCCCCATCGTGCCATTGCCGCCGCCCAGGGTCGAGTTACCGTCAGCAGCTTCTGTGGGGAACGCCGGGGATGGGGGGAGAGAAGAGGGCGGGATGTTAAAGCCAGCTGGAGACCCCCGCCCCAAGCCCCAGCAGCCCCACGGGGTGTCAAACCCAAACCAACATCACCCTTCAGCTCCCCACAGGGCTGTGCTGGGCAGCCTGGCACAGAACCTCCCCCCCGAAACTGCCCATTACAAACATATTGTGCAGACCATTAGCGGTGCATTAAAGGAAATCCAATATTTATTTATTTTTCCGCCGCATTTAAAACTCTGCCCGCGGTATTTTTCTCCAGCCAGGTTTATTCAGGGAGCAGGACACAGGAGATGAGAAAGAAAACCCCGCCCCTGCAATACCGCAAAATGGCTCTAGGAAGCCGAGCACGAAGGAAATCAATGCCAGAGCGTGTCTGATGGTCCAGATCTGGGGGCAGGGGGAGGGGAAGGCAAATTCATTCCTGTCGCTATGCAAAGCTCCAGCACGGAGCGAGCAGTGGGGAGGGGCACAGGGCCCCCCCGGGATGCCGGGGCTCTGCTGGGTGCTGGAGACCAGATGGAGACGGCGGGGATGGATGCACGGAGACAGGGGGAGAAATGAGCNGATGGTGGGGGAGAAATGAGCACGGGGGGATGGCGGGGCTGAAGTGATGCTGTTGCCATGAGCTGCTGCACGATCTGCTCCAGTGCAGCTGCCTGTGCACGGCTCAGGGTGGGATCCTTGCACAGCCCTGCTCAGAAATGGTTTGCTGAAACTCAGCCTTTGTGCGAGAGACCGTGGCTCCCATCTCAGCCTTTAACTGCCTCATGGCTGGGGCCAGGCTCTCCTGGAGGATGGGGGCACCCAACAAAGGCACCCAAAGGGCCCAAGACAGAGCCCAGGGCTGCTGCTCTCTCCTTTCACAGGCAGAGAGATTGTGGGAACCAAGAAAAACAATGAGCAGAGGTGGTGGGCTGGGTCCCCTCGCGTTTCTCCTCACTCCAGACCAGCTCTGTGCACGCCTCTGTGCTGCTTTTGCTCTTCCCTCAGCAGATGGAGGCAGCTAAGCCAGCCAGAAAGCTGGACAAAAAGCTGGACCACATCCCACCATCCCCCTGAAATATGGCTGTGTACACATTCCCTTTGCAGGGGTCGGAAGGATGAAGCAACTGCAGTTTGAGAAGTTGCAGCTGCTCTGCTGGAGCGGGCGGGGAGGAAAACACAGCGAGGCCAAAAACAGGCGTGATATTGTGCACCAGGACAGGGGCTGTGGTGAACAAACACAGCGACCCAGCACGGGGAAATGCCTTCCACTTCCCACTCTGGAAGCATTCACCACAGGAGAATTCTTCCAGAGTCCCCACGAAATGGGTTCCAGACCTAGCAGGGCTTGGAGGACCTTGTGCTGGGGAGATGTGCCTGTAATTAGTGATATTTATTGCTAATCCTCACTCGCCTCAGCAGCAGCTTATTTCATTAGCAACCAACTCAAGCCCATACCCATCGAGGTGCTAGAGATGATCCCCACGGGATGGGATGACTGAAGATGTGCAGGGACCATCTCACAGCTGGACTGCAGCCTCCAGCCATGGGAAAATTGGTTTTTTTGGACTGTCCCAGCTGGAGTCAGCCCAGTGAGAGGCTGGGTGGACGTGGGCACCTTCTCTTCCCTGGGTACTGCTGCCCTGTGTCCCTCCGGGGCCATGCAGGGCTCTGAGCAGTGGAGGGCTGGGGGTGCCAGCACCACCCAAGTCCCCATGAATTAATTTGCAGTCTCAGCACAGTTTCCACCAGGGAGAAAAAGGCACTGGTGAAGTTTCCAGCCTGCCAGTGGGTCCCGGGTGAGGGTGACCGGCTGTTTCTAGGTAACACTGACATTAAGGCTGAAAAGAAGAGAGAACAGGAACAATAGAGGGTTATAAACGGGCACCGAGGTGCTCTTGCCAAGCAAAGCACTTGAGCTCTTGTTGCTGGAAAGGTCAGGCTCAGCCTCTACTAGCAGCCTGTCATTATCCCAAACAGTCCTGAGGAGGAAAACAAGAATTTGGGCTTCGGCAAAAATAACCAGCCAGTGGCTCCATGGGCCCGTGGGCAGAGGGGAGGCTGGGGGCAGCCCCAGAGCATGTGTGGCTGCAGCTGCTGGGGGGCTTTCAGGAGACCCAGTATAGCGTGTCTGCCCCTGCCTGGGGGGACAAGGACCTCCCCGGGCTGCCTGTCCCTCTGCTCTCCCACCATCCCATGGCACCTCTCTAATTCTCGCTGGGAGCCAGAGTATTTTAAGGACAGGATGTCTGCCCTTGAGTGTCTGGTGTCCTGGAGCATCTGTGCTCCTTGGGCTGTCCTAGCAGCTGCCTCTGCCCATTCAGATCGCTGGAAACACTGGGTTTTCATTTTGTTCCCAGTTGCAAGGCAGGAAGATGCAGAAGAAGAATGGCTGGGAAGGGAGACAGAACCCTACAGCAAGGTCACAGCCCTGGGGGGAACATCAGATCCCCAGATGCTCTGATTTGATGGCAATTTAACCATTGGGAAAGGGATTTAATCCCCAAAGGACTGGATGGTGCAGGCTTGGCCTGGCACAGCCGGCTCTGCCTCCTGCTGAAGCCAAGGAAAAACCCTGGCCCAGGGTAAGGGCGCATCCAAGGCATCACCTGTGTCCCCCCTGTCACCCCGGAGCTCAAGCAGAGCCCAGTGGGTGACAGTGAAAGATAAGGATTATTTAAATGGTCAGGAAATCACACTCAGAGATGAGTAGCACAAAGCTTAATGGGCAATTAGCGCTGCCCCTAATCAAAGCTCCAATCAACACTACTGGCTTAAAGAGAGAGCAGGAACGGGGGACAGAGAGCAAGGGTGGCACAAAAACACTGTGCTGGAGGAAAAAACTTGTGCTGTGTCCCCATCCACACATCCAGCACAGGAAGGGCCTGAAAAGGAAGGATAAGGGAAAGCCATTATCTGCAGGAGGGATTTGATTTACATCAACCCCTGGGCGGACTGGAGCCGTGGGAGAGGTCAGGACTGTGCCAGACTTGAGGACTGGGGCAGATTTGCTGCAATAGGGCCCGAGGCTCCATGAAAGTCAGTGCTTAACCTGGAAGGGACTGGCTTAGCTCTGATCCTGGGGATTGCTGGAGCAGCAGCCAGAAAAACAGCTTTATTTACCAGCAAGGAAACCGGGTCTGGAGACACTGGGTGATGATAACCACGTGCAGCCCCAAGGGCTGTTTTTCCATGGTCGTTTTTCAGAGCAAAGACACATTTTCACATTGTTTCTTCCTCTTGAGTGTAAACAACTCCCTTGCCCCAGACCTCTGTCCCCCTCCCCAGCCACAGCAGCTGTCTCCTGGTGTCTGCAGAGCAGCAAAGTTCAGCTGCAGCAGCTTTCCAAGAAAGCAACACCAAAGCCATTCCTCCTCCCTCAGATTCCTTCCCTCCCAACAGCTCAAAGGAAACATCCTAAGCATTTTGCACAGGGTTTTATGGCTGTGCTTCTATTTTTAAATCAAGGGGGGAAAGACTCAGAGGTATTTATAAATAAAGGCTCTATGAAAACCAGGCTCTTTCTCCATAGTGCTGCACAGTGATAGTTGTCCTTGTTTTATGCACAGCCACGGAGACTGTGGGTGCGTGGGAACATCCCTCCCTGCCCAAGGCTTCTGCACAGCCACAAACCAGAACAAACCAACCCAAAATGACCCCACACCACCCTCCTGTGAATACAACTGCAAAGAGCCAGCAGCAGCCAGCGGGGGAAACCTCGGTGAGTCCACAGCTCAGCAGAGGGACTCAGGGAGCTCCTCTGCACACAGGCTTTGTTGGCAATATTGAGTCTGGCATTTGCTGTTCCCCTGGTCCAGCCTCTAGCCAAACACAAACTTCCAGCCTTACTTCTCCCTCACCTTACAGCAAGTTTAGTTTACTGTGACTTTCTGGAACCAAGGAGTTTGTAAAACATCATCTCCAGACCACCTGTTTCATGTAACACAAGCACAGCACAGCCAGATGCTCTTTCAGTTCAAAGCAAACAGAGTTTGGGTGGAAGAAGTGTCCCTGTCTGCAGGAACCAGGCATCTCCTCTGCCTGGATCCTTCCTGACCCTTCTCTCTGCAGGGACATCAGTGCTTTTCCACCAGCTTTGGGATCTGGTGGAGCAGAACTTTTGCAAATAAATCAGTCCCACAGCATCTTATCTATCAGCATGAACCCGAGAAGGCCCTGCCAGAGCAGGAGTCAGGGTTTTCCCACAAGTGATGGAGACCAACCGTTGGCTGAAGCCAGGATCATGGCTTGGAGCACCTCCGTGTCAAACTGGTTGTTGGGCCAGGCTCCAGCTTCCTCTCCATTCTGGGAGCTGTGGGAAAAGAAAACAAACAGCAAGTTACTCCAGTTCAGTCAGGAGGAGTGGGCTGGACCAGTGCATGCTTTAAATCCTCCTACTAAAGAGCACTCAGGGGCCAAGCCCCTGTCAGAGCTGTCCATCCCTCACCAGGCTCTTGAAGAATAATCACCAAAAGCACCTGGGGACTCAGTGGTGCTTCCAGCAACACCTTCCTAACTCCTGCTGCCTTCAGAGGCTACAGCCAAGCATCTCACCTCCTTAAAATCCCACCAACATGGAATCACAGAATGGTTTGGGTTAGGAGAGAACTTGAAAAATCATCTATTTCCAGCTCCCTGCCATGGGATGGGATATAATGTAATCCATTGCCAAAATTACAATGCAATGTCATAAAAACTGCTGTCCTAAAGCCCTAGAGGTACAGATGCACCTCTGTATGACCAGGTCCTGTGTCCTTCTGCAGGCTGTGAGTGGATGCACCTCCCAGGCTCTTTCAGGTTACAACTCCATTCTGCAGCTTCATTCATGTGGTAGAGGGTGAGAAAACCCCATGGTGTGGTGAGATTTGGGATCATCATGGAGCAGCTGCCTGTCACCACAGAATTTGCTCTGAAAAGAGTCCAAGATCAGTCCTGGGGAGGCTGAACCAGCAGGGAGAGGAGAGCAGGGAGCATCTGGGCATCTGCCTTGGTTCCCCTTGGCTGCTGGGGGTGCTGAGCACCACAGATCTGCCTGGGAAAACTCAAGGGATGCTGACAGACTTTGGCTGAGGAGGTTTTGTGGCCAAGGCTACAATCAGCACTCTGTGCAGGCTGACAAGCCCTGCTTTCATGTCTGCCAGGTGTCAGCTGTGCTCAGCCACCGCTCACTGCTCAGGGCTGTGCTCCCAGAGCCCCTCCAGAGCCTCCACACTTCCTAAACATCTCACCAGCTTCCTGGGGTCCCCTCTGCTCTGTCCCTAAATGACCGCAGCTCAGACCACCGCTGTCTCCTCTCCCAGCCCTGCTCTGACCACCACAGCCCTTTCCATCCATTGGAATGCCAGGATTTACCCCTTGGCTGTGTGCTGGTTCCCTTGGGGTGAGGGCTGGGAGCTCTCCTGAAGTGAGACAGGGGAGGATGGGGGTTGGAAAGCCCTTCCCATGAAGAGACTTTACCTCACTTCCCAGGAAAGTGTTCGAAACACCAGGCTACAAGGCACAGAGGTGGCCTCCTCCACCACTGTGGTCCCTGCCCTCATACCCAGGAGCTGCCAGACCCCAAAACCCTGCTCAGACCCCAATGCCCTGCTCAGATCCTAATGCCCTGCTCAGACCCCAAAACTCTGCTCAGACCCCAATGCTCTGCTCAGATCCTAATGCCCTGCTCAGACCCCAACACCCTCCTCAGCCCCCAGTGCCCTGCTCAGACCTTGATGCCCTGCTCAGACCCCAACACCCTGCTCAGCCCCCAGTGCCCTGCTCAGACCCCATACTCCTCTCAGACCCTGAATTCCTGCTCAGCCATGCTCAAGCAGCCGATGTCCCCAGCTCTGGGGTGTCCCCTGGCAGCTCCGTGCCCGAGCCCTCAGTGCCCTGCACACTGCCCATGCCAGCACAGGCACGGCCAGTGCCAGCTCAGTGCCAGCTCAGTGCCAGCTCAGTGCCACGTGCTGGGCAGCAGATGGGCTCCTCGTGCCCTGCTGAGCATCCCCCTGCCTGAGAGCCCCCTCCACCTGCGCCCCCACACACAGAACAGGCTCAATATGGACATTTTGGGATTGGGATGGACCCACAGGCATGTTCTTGAAGGTTGTACCTGCCACAGTGTCCTCAAAGCTGCATCAAAGCTCGGCAAGGAGAGAAGCCTTGAATGCACATGAGCTTTCACCATCCCTGTGAAATCCTTCCCTATGCACAGGGTGCCCAGAGAAGCTGTGCCTGCCCCTGGATCCCTGGAAGTGTCCAAGGCCAGCTTGGACATGGCTTGGAGCAACTTGGGATAGTGCAAGGCGTCCCTGCCCATTGCAGGGGTGGAATGGGATGATCTGTGAGGTCCTTCCCAACCAAAACCCTTCTGGAATTCTGAATACATGTCCAAACTCCCTTTGAAACACAGTATCTGACTGCGAGGATGCTGTGCAGACCTCCCAGTTGATCTGCAGAAAATCTGGTATTAAACAACTTGTCCAAAGATGTGCAGGACCTGAGCCAGGACCACGGGACCGTCCCTCCCCTTCTATATCCCGTGCCTGATCCATCCCCAGCCGGGCCCAGGGCGCTGTTCTCACACCAGTTGATCTTTAGAGGATGCAAATAACCACTAATGGAGCAGGAGCTGCCCCGGCACGACCCTGCCGGCAGCATCCTGAAATACCTGCTGTCTGCCGCCTCCCGGGGCAGCCTGGGCACTATTTATAGCTCCCCCCGCACCGGTGAGTGGTGGCACGGTTTCAGAAAGGCCAGGAGCGAGGCGGGCTCGCCTCCCAGATTGGTTCCTCCGGGATGGTTGTGCCCAGACTCCTCGGCCCCGTGCTCAGTGCCACGCCAGGACAAGGTGGGGACAGCCCTGGGGCTGCGGTGACCTGTTAATGTCACAAACAGGGCTGGGAATAGAGCCCCGGGCTAGATCCAATAAAGGACTTAGGAACCTAAACTCCACTGCAAACCACAGCCCATTCAGCCACCCGATAACCGCAGCAGCTCCTGCCCCAGCCCCCGCTGGAAGATGAGGTTCCCAGGGTTTTCAGGGCTTCAGGAAAGCTGCTCAGAAACATCCCTGAGCCTCCCAGCCGCTGATCCTGGCTCTGGGAGCTGCCCTAACATGATGGTGGCACCCAGAGACGGGGGGGGAGGGAAAGCACAAGAAAGTGCCAAATACATTTTGGGTGTTTTTTTTTAAATTGTAATATTCCAGTGGTTTGAACTCTGTTTTGAAATCAGAGGCTCAGGTTCAACTCCCTCTTTGATGTGGCAGTGCCAGCATCACATTTTCCACCTCCCAAAAGACCCTTCCCTCCTCTCCCACCCCTCCTTCAGGCTATTCCTTCAGGCTTCCCTGTACAGACGTTCCTCCTGTCTCCTGTCGAAGCCTCTGTCTTACAACAGTGGGAATGCCCAGAAGGAAAGGCTCACCCTGTGGGCAGGAAATTCACCTGCACCAAGACTCCTGACCCCACCAAGCTCCCCATCCTGATAGCCCCGAGCCCCAGGGCTGCATGAAGGTGCAGACAGGAGAGCTGGCACCACCAGGCACCACACTTGGCCAGGAATGGGTTGGAAAGGGAGGGATGAGGGGTCTGGGTAGTCCCTGCTGCCTGAGAGGGGTCTGAGTGGCACAGTCCAACCCTCCCAGTGCATGGCCCAGGGGGAGTGGCTGTACCAAGAAGTGGATCTTGCTCAGGTTGTTTTGAGCTCCTGGCTTGGATCAGGAGCAGGGTGGCCAGCAGGAGCAGGGAGCTCATTCTGCCCCTGCACTGGGCACTGGTGAGGAGCACCCTGAGTGCTGTGCCCAGTTCTGGCACCTCAGTTTGAGGAGGACTTTGGGGAGGACTTTGAGAGCCTTGAGCACGTCCAGAGGAGGCAGCGAGGCTGGAGAGGGGCTGGGAACACAAAGCCTGTGAGGAACCACTGAGGGAGCTGGGGCTGTTCAGCCTGGAGAAAAGGAGACTCAGGGGTGACCTCAGCAATCTCAACAACTCCCTGCAGGGTGGCTGTGCCCAGCTGGGCTTGGGCTCTTTCTCCAGGCAGCACTGACACAATGAGGGGGCACAGCCTCAAGCTGCACCAAGGGAAATACAGGTTGGATATTGGGAAGAAGTTCTTTACAGAAAGGTGATAAAGTTCTGGAATGGCTGCTGGGGAGGTGCTGGAGTCACCATCCCTGGGTGTGTTTAACAAAGCCTGGATGTGGCACTGGGTGCCAGGGTTGAGTTGAGGAGTTGGGCACGGGTTGGACTTGATAATCCTGAAGATCTCTTCCAGCCTGCGCATTCTGGGATTCTGTGATTCTGTGAATTCTGTGATTCTGTTTAGAGTTGTGAGTCCCAGGGAAGGAGGACTGTGCATTTCAGACCCTTTTCCTTCCTTGTGGTCTTAGTGAGAGATGAACCATGAACTCCCAGGATGAGCCTCACCAGCCCCTCCATGACCCCACCATCTGAGGGACACCCCAAGCCCCACATGCCCTCAATTCCCTGTGAGATCACCAAATCAGATGGGAAGAGGGGCATGAATCATAGAATCCTACAATGGTTTGGGTTGGAAGGGTCCTTAAGGATCCTCCAGTGCTCCTAGGTCCCACACTGAGAGCTCTCTCAGCCTCTCCCACCCTGCCTTGGGCTCCAGTGCTCAGATCATTTTGATGGCTTTCATATGGCCCTGCTTTTGCAGTGAGGAGCCCAAAATTTGGCACAGTGCTCCAGGTGTGGATCTGTGAGTGCCACAGAGGAACTGAGGGCAAATTCTTGTCCTGCTGGCTATGACCTGACCAGTAAAACCAGTCAGTCTCCATCACAGCAAGGGTGCACTGGTGATTCATGTTCAACCTGACACCCCCATGCCCTTTTTTTCACTCTTAATGCACCCTGTGTTCCCAAATTTTGCACAAAGAGCCCCAAAGCTGTGTGCCTGCTCCTCATGATGCCACGTAGAAAAGCTATTTTAGAAATGCCTTAGCATTGCAAAAAAAAAGGTATTGAACTCACTTCTCTAAGCAGGAAATTCAAGTGTCTCAATTACTTGCAGCGCAATCATCCAGAATTCAGAGGCAGAGAAAAAAACCCAAGGGCTGTAATCTAAAAACATCCAAAAATAACTTCTCATAGTGGAGAATGCACACAGCTGATGGCCAGACCTGGCTGCCTTCCACGGCTATAGGATGGGGCTGTGAGTCACAGCTGTGAATCACTGACTCAACAATGAGCAGCCTTCCCTGCCCTGCTCCCCCTGCCCGGGGTGGGCACGCCCCAGAACCCCCCTTGCCACTGCTCCCCACTCGTCCACAGCTTTGGATGCTGCTGCAGGGAACCTGCCCAGAATGGGAGGGCTGGTTCCTATGGAAATACTCCAAGGACTCGCTGGTTTTAATACAAATTGTGTTGATTCAGTAGGGTGTTTTTCTAAAAACCCATCCCCCATTGGATAAATTTTTTTTCTCTCTGTTCAGTTCTACTCCACACTTCAAAGCTCAGCAAAGAGCTGGCTTTCATTTTCAGGAATGCTTCCAGCGTAGCTAGAACTACAGAGGGAGAAGGAATCAAAGCCACATTTGAGACAAACCCAGGGGTGCAGTATCCTCAGGGGCTCAGGGCATGGTGGACACGGAGCTCAGGCCAGGTGCTGTGTCAGGAGAGGCAGGTACAGCCTCTGCACGACCTGGAGCTGCCTTCAATAAACCTGGCTACATGGAAATCATGGAATAACCAGACAAAAGGCTTTTCTGGCAGCCCTGCCACAGCCCCACTGCATCCATCTGCATCCCAATACTGCCCCATTACCGAGAGCTTCCACAAGCACTCACACCAGGGGGGCACTTGGGTGCTTTGCTCATCAGCTAATTTGCAGCACCCTCAGCCATCAGGTCCCTTTTTGTCTTCCACTTCCAGCACAAAATTATTCCACTTCGAGCACAGAATTATTCATTTCCTTGTGGGGTTGCCATGGAGCTCGTCACTATGGCAGCCAAAGGCCTCGCAAACATTTATTTGCACAATCGCCCGATGGATTCCTGAAAAATTGTTTTCCTTGCTGTGCAGCTGGAAACACGAGTCACAGCAGCGCCACAACAAACTGGGAAAGTTTATTCGTGCCAGAGCAGTGCTGCCAGAGCCCCAGGGGAAGGAGAGGGCAGCTCAGTGCCCCGAGGGCGAGACCTCGGCACTCCGAGGCGCCGGCAGGGCTGTGGGCAGTGCTCGGGCTGGGGATTTTCCCGGGACACTCTCAGCATCATCCTCTCTCCTCTCTTATTTGGGGCTTTCTGGCTCCTGTGGCAGTGCCCTCATCCAGCCAGGACCTCTCCCAGCCCGTGGGCCCGGCTGCTCCCAGGCAAGGGGATGTGACTGGGATTTACTTCTCCTCCCGGTCTCCTCTCCCTTCACTCCCATTTACACGCCAGCCCCGCTTTCCCTCGGGCAGCACCCAGCTCTCCCCTCCCTACCCAGCTCCCGGAGCCAGGGGTATCTTCAAGCCCATTCCTCCATCCCTATTCCCGAGCAGTCCCT
>VXBQ01017254.1:15955-26277 GCA_013400175.1 Phainopepla nitens | reverse complement strand
CCCAGCTCCCTCAGCCTCTCCTGGGGCTCCAGCCCCTTCCCCAGCTCCCTTCCCTTCCCTGGACACACTCCAGCCCCTCCAAGCCGTGAGGCTCTAAATTGTTTTCAGTCTTTTCTGACTGACCCACCTGACAGATAAAACAGTTCAGGCCCTTCCTGGGTTTCTGTGGCTCCCTCCAAGGTGTTTGCTGAGCAAAAGCCACACGAACAGGCTGGGGACTGGTGTGGGCTTCATCACTGGACACAAACAACCACCCCAAATACTCCCCAAAAAAGGAGCTTCTCTCCCAGGCTCCCCAGGACGTGGCAGAAGTTGGTGATTTGAGCTGTTCAGCCCCAAAGACTGGCCAGGGAGAAAACCCCTTCAGAGCAGAGCTCCTTCACTGGCACATCTCCTCCTGCACTCAGAGACTCACAGCCCACATTAATGCACAGCAGCTCTCACTCTTAGGAGAACACTGTCACTTAGATTATGGCTGTTCCTCCAAAGTGATGCCCTCAAATAGATTTCCAGAGGCTGCTGTGATTTTTCAGGCTGCAGGGCTCCACTCACACCTTCTCCAGGCCTTGGGGAGGCAGCTGAGAGCAGCTCCACGCTCCACAGCCTGCAGGAGTTGTGGAGCAATCACTGCCTACTCAATACTGAACAGGCAAACAAATACAACCCAGTCAGAAAAAGCAGGAATTTTAGCCCAGAGACTGCTACAACTTTATAATTCACCTGCAAAACGTGTGGAATCACACCTGGCAAAGCAAATACTACTGCTGGCTCAACCCTGGGCTGCATTTGGGGTGGCAGTGTGAGGATTGTTGTTGTTTCCTAAACTTCCCACAGTGGCACTTCTCTCTGCTGCTGCTGCTCTTGCTCCTGTCAGGGAGAAGCTGCAGCCTGTCCAGCAGCCCTGCCTGGCATGTGCCCATTTCCACGTTTTCCGTGAATGAGCAGAAGGCAAATCCATCAGTGCTGATCTGCACAGCCCCGCTGGTGCTTTGCAGCACCTGCTGTTGGATCCACTACAACACCACACAAACTCGTCAGTTCCTGGGTGTCCACAACGCCCACAGCCGCCCCTGTGGCTCCTGGCTCTGCCATTATTTATTTTTAGGAAGGATGTGTGCAAAGCCTGCAGCTGTGGCCAGCTGTCCTTCTGCTGGGGATCCACCCCCGTGCTGTGTAAGCCCAGGAATGTCCGTGTTTCCCTCTCTGGCCCCAGCTGCTCTGGGATGTCCCCCCCAGACACACATGTGGGGTCAGTGTCCTGGTACACTGTCATGCACCCCAAAAACACCCCACAAGCCCCTCCTTGGCAAACCTGCATGCTTTGAGCCACAAGAACAGCCCTGAGAGCTTAAAGAACTATTCTTTATTCCTCTCTCCAGCCCCCAGCACACACAGGCAGCCTGTTGATCATCCTGCAAGCCCAACTCTTGAAGTACTTGCGTGAAAACAAAACAAAGAATGAAACAAATAAATAAATAAATCCCTCTTTTCCTTCCTGGCTCTCTCTTGCTGCAGCATCTCCACTGTCAGCCCCAAGCCCCTGGTGCTGTGGGTGGGGGGATGATGGCTGGGGCCAGACAGGGCGGCTGTGATGCTGTTTGATAAACAAGTGAAGCGAAGTGAACATCACTATTGGCTGTGCTCAGCCGGGGAGGGGAAGCCTGGCTAGCAACAGCTTTGGGAAGCATTAACAAAGGGGGATTTAGGATTGGAGAAAACAAATGGAAGGGGGGTGTGAAATGGCAACTCTGCATCTTCTCTACACGCGTTGCTCCTCCCTCCCCTGGAGTTGCCATGGATTCTCACACTGCTTCCCACCTCCCAGAGTCCCCTGCCGCTGTCTCTGGGGTGTCTCCTGCCTGGCATCTCCTCCCAGCCTGTCCACACAGCCCAAAATTGTCCTCAGCCCTGCCACGAGATGCCTCCCAGGCCCGTCCCACCCTCTCATGCCCACCTGTGAGCAACACAGAGCCCTCCCTGTCCTCCAGGAAGGAAATCCTGACTCCAGCCCGGTGTTTTCCTGAATAAACCATCACACAGACACCGTAACAAAGAGCAGCCAGGGTCAGGCAGCACCATGAACACGCAGGGCACAACAATGAAAACAAACCAAAACAACAAGATGGGTCCTTTGTACCAGCCCCAGTCCCTGCACACTCTCCTCCCATACACCACCAGCCTCCTCCCACAGGGAATCCCCACACTGATGATCCCACAGGGATATCCTGCAACGCTGCTGGACCATTCATTTACTCCACTTTGGCCAATTCATCACTGCAATCTCTGCTACAGCCACTGATCTGATTTATCTGGGAATGACATCTGCTGCTCAGGATCAGTCTGGATTCATTTACATTTGCCCAGCGACAGCATGGCTGTGTTTTTTTTTAAGACAAACAAAACACAAACATCATTAAATTAATCATCCTATCCTCCTATTTCTTCCAAACAAGATTAATTTTGTTTTGCTCAGGTCTGCCTCACTACCACATATTCAGAGCATATTGTCTGAGCTCCTCTCTCCTGAGCATGTGCACCAGAGCTCTCCCGTGTTTCAGAACAAAGAGCAGATTCCCTTTGTTGTCCTGGAGCAGCAGCGATGTGTGAGATCAAGAGCTGGTCCCTGCCTCACTGAGCTCCCCCTGTTCTGCCTGGTTCCAGGTGCCCAGAGACATGTGGGATTTGTTGGGATGGGCAGGGCTGTGTGGAGGAAAGACAGGATTGTTTCTTCCCCAGCTCCCATGGAGACAGCAAGGGAGAAACCCCAGCATGGGTTTGAGCTTGTCTCTGGCTTAGGGTCAGTGCCGGGCTCCCCCCACGATCCATCCAAACCCCTGGCCTAAGCTGCTGTGTCTTTATTGTTGTGTAATTTGGGTCAAATAGAGTTAAGAGCACGTCCCTTTTTTCAATTTTCAGCTGAAAGGCGGGCTGTGCTCCCCTAGCCCCAAGCAGAGCCCTGCAGTTCAGAGAGCTCGTGGTGCCACAGAGCTGCACCCGTCAGCAGGAGACACATTTGTACAGGTTTAACAGCACAGAGGGAACAGCGACCCGGGCTCAGGCAGCTGCACTTGCCCCCTCTTTAAAGCCTGTACTACCAAGCAGTGCCTGGGGAATTCACACACCAGGCATCAAAATGCTGGGAAGAGCACAGGAACAGCACAATGGGGAGTGGGCTGCTTTCCAGGATCTGCCTGTTGCATCACCAGGGAGATGTCACTGAACATATGAGAGCACTTTCTATTTCCATCTTTTAATAGGGTCACACAGGCTTGGGTTAAAAACATCCCCCTTCATTTAACTTAAAACAGGAAGAAAGAAACAGGGGTAAAAATCTGCAAGAGCCGTTTTGTTGAAAATGTGGACACAGGCAAATGGGGAAAACCAGCAGGAATTAAAATCCACCGAGTTTTTCCAGTTATTTCAGCAGCAGCCTGTGCTTGGGCAAAGTCTCTTTCCAAAGTCAGGGTTCAGCCCATGCTGTGGGAACCCCTGTCACAACATGGGGCTCAGAGCAACCTGGTCCAGAGAAAGGTGTCCCTGCCCGTGGCAGGGGGTTGAAAAAGATGAGCTTGAAGGTCCCTCCCAACCCAAACCATTCTGTGACTGAAGAGCAGCTGTTCCAGGGACTGTCCTGGGCACTCAGGTCACAGATCCTCAGCAGTGACATGGTGGCTCGTGCACCAGAACAAACATGTCACACTCGTTCAGCTCCCCACAGACAGCCTGAGGCTGCCTTTCCCCTTGCCCTCTCTCTTCCCACGCCACACGTTGCTGCTGTCTTAGGCACTGGGAAGGGGATGGAGCTCGTGAAGAGATCCAGGCAGGGGCTGGGAGCTGGACTGAGTGTCACTGTCCCATGACCTGAGGAAAGTCCCTGTCACTGAGCTAAGGGGGTCTGGACTGCATCAGCTCTGTGCCCTGAAGAGCCCCAGCATGATGCTAGAAGAGGGAGCAGCAGAGCCTGCTCTGATGGGGCTCATTTACTGCCTTCTCACAGCAAAACAATTACAGCAGCTGTGGTGCACTTCTGCATTAACTGGGCTTTGTTAATAGTCATTTGAACTAGAGCGGAAATGCTTAGAAAGATTTTCCTTGATTAAAATGTTCTCAGTGATGAGGAACTCAACAGACCTCTGAGAAAACTATTCCAGCTATAGCTTTGTTTTAAAGTCCAAGGCTAGTCTCTACTATGAACACTTCATCTAATTACATCAAGCCCTCACTCCATTTTAGCTTTATCAGCTGGAAGGGCCTAATAGCAAAGTTTAATCACTTCAACAAGTTGGCTATAGCAATCTCTTAATTTTCTGATAAGATAAATTATTGAGCCAGACCCAGGCAAAGAGTCAGGCACAAGCTGCAGATGTTTAACTGCAAGCTCTGACACCAAAATCTAGCACTCAGTACTCCCACATCACCATTTTAACCTCCACAGGATCTGCCCAAGTGGCCACCAGGAATGACAAAGCATAGGGACACAGTGCCTGAGCCAGCCACATGAGGAAACACATCACCCAGATTTACTCCTGATTGTTCAGAGTATAATCCTCAGGTCTGCCCCAAAAGATACAATCTTTTCACTTATAAATTATCCTCGAGCCAGTCTTCTCATACACAGTAACCTCTGGTTGGGGTATTCACAGAGAAAGGTGGAATTTAGTTATAGTTCTTTCTTTCAAGGGAGTTCACTCTCTGAAGGGGATCCCTGTTCCTGCTCATGAACCAGGAGAAAAGATGGGAGAGGCAAAGAACAACATTTTGTTGTCAGTGGTCTCTCACTGTGGACAAAGACAAGCAAACCTTGGTGAGTGAGAGGCAAGAGAG
Organism: Phainopepla nitens; assembly: GCA_013400175.1. Lineage (NCBI taxonomy): Eukaryota > Metazoa > Chordata > Aves > Passeriformes > Bombycillidae > Phainopepla > Phainopepla nitens. The sequence continues at coordinate 21,453 of VXBQ01017254.1, read as the reverse complement.
CACCAGTCAGGAGTGGGCACTCACTTGGGAGGTCTCTGCTCTGCTGCTGGGGCTTCTTTTCTGTCCTCACACACACCTCACAGACAGGTGGTGAAATCTCCCTCACTGGGGATATTCCAGAGCTCTCTGGGCACAATCCTGTGCTGTGTGCTCTGGGATGACCCTGCTGAGCAGGGAGGTGGGACCAGGTGAGGCTCTGTGGTTCCTCCCTCCTGACCCATCCTGTGGTTCTGTGAACACACCCCAGCAGCACAGAGCTCAAGGTTCCATGACTGCTAAAGGGAGAATTTCCAGTGGCCTCCATGGGAAGGGAGAGGAATTAAGATTTTAGACTCAGGAAGGAATTTACAGGCTCAGACTCTGCTTTAGCAAAGAGGTCTTTCTCTGTGAAACCCATTGTCCAGTCCTTCAACCATCTCCCGACTTCTCCTGGAGTTCCTTCCAGTTCCTGAGGTGCAGACACCAAACCCAGACACAGCAGTGCCAACAGCAGCTGTCACACCCCCACCAAACACAGCTGACACAGGAGCAGCCCTGTTTCTGACTCCATCAGTGACAGGGACACCCGCTCCCAGAGCTGCCACTCCCGGACTTCCCAGCACAGAAAAGAAACCTTCATCCCACAGATAAATGAAGAATGAGCCACTTACCCACTTGTTCCAGGTCTCTGGGTCTGAGAGAAGCGCCAATCTGTGTTGGGCTGAGCTTGCTGCAAAGAAAAAGAAGAGTTTTAATACCTCCATTCTTGCCTTTGAAAATGAAAGCGAACTGATCCTGGATTATTTCAGTCTGGAATATCAGCATGTTCTGTCCAAGTGAAGCAAATCAATTAGAACAAAGAGAAAGCTCCCCCTCCTCCTTTCTTGAGTATTTCTGAAGCAGCATGAATGCCAAAAAGCATGACAAAAACTGTTCGGAGAATAATCTTCCAAAGCAGCTCAGGAAACCAGGCTGTGAAAGAAATGAAGCATGAAATAAACTGATAAGGGCATGAATTCAGCAGGAGCAGTGGTACCACAGTAATGAGCTTGGAGGAGGAAGGGGGGTGTGAGGGGGTGGCAGAGTTAATTGATACTGAGAAAGATGCTTTTAATACTCTAAGGTAAAATGGTAACAGACCTTCCTAATCTCTCCTTCTGTCCTTAAAAAGGCCTGCCTGAGATCTTGTTTTCATGCACTGTATTTGAATGACTTTTCCTAGCTGCTGTGGCCTTGGAGCACTACAATATTTTTCTGTCCACAGAGGAAAGAATAAACTTCCGACAGCAAGAGGAAAAAGCATTATTTGTTTAGGAGACACAATAACCTTCAGACACAGCAGCACACTTTGTAAGCTCATTAATAAGCCCCCGTATCGCTCTCTGCCTGTGTTATTTTACAACCAGACAATGAACATTTTGTAAATAAGGAAGGACATGGAGCAAGCTTGTATATTCCTGTTTGAATCATGCCTTTGTGGAAAGCACTAAATAGCAGAACTGTTTCTGTCGGGAAAACACACACACTTCCGAAAATCATGATCATCTTAATGAACTCCAGAGTGATGCCATACTACCTGGAAAGGACAACACTTCCCTCAGCTATTTTAGGAAGGAGCAGTTCATAGTCCATACACAGTGGAACATCAGTTTTATAGGATTATTCTGCTTGTACATGCAATTACTAAGGAAAAGTGAAGACGAGTAGAGCTGACCTAGATTTTTATTTAGTAGATGTGCTCTCACTAATTTCTCTGCAGCTTTGATGATACTCATGAAAGAAGATATTAGAATAAATTACTCCCCTAAAATAGATGCCCCACTGGTCCCCATGCTGCATGCAAATGAAGCTGTTGAAAGACTTGCCCTCCAGATCTCAGATACACATTTTTGCACACGCTGACACACAATACTGCACTAGATAAACCCTTCTCAATATTTTGAATAGCCTTTCCATATTTTGAATTCCTGTTGTAATTACCATTTTCAAATTTAGGGCAGGCATTTGTGACACAAAATTGCTTTACTTTTTATAACCCAAAGTTATAATAGCTCCAGCTAAACACAGTCACCTACATCTATATTTAGGCATCTGAGTACAAACAGCTCAAGTTTTCAAAGCTTGCCACTCCTCAGCCTCTGCAAGCCCAAGGGCACATAAGGTCACCAGGATCTTTGTGAATAATGTCAGTCCTGACATTTTGGTATTTTAGTGCTGAATACTGGACTCAGCTCCTCGCTCAACACGACCAGGCTGGAAAATGATCCCTTGCCGAGGCACAGTCAGTAATTAATAACACTTGGGGTTTGAGAAATGAGAAATTTCTACAATGCACCTCTAAAACTGAGCAAAAGAAACACAGGCAGACTTTCCTTTTAGATAACCTCCTCCGTACCACCGTTCACACGCCGCGTAGGAAAAAGGAGTCAAACAGAACCAAGAAGTTAAACCCCCAAAAAACCTGTTCCTGACCACGCTAAGAATCACTTCAAACAGAAACAAGTACGAGCGGGGCCAAGGGGAAACTCTTCACTGCTACAAACACAGAGTCCTTGATTCTATAACGCTGCTCAGCCCCTTCCCCCACCTCCACCAAGCCGAGCCAAAACTTTCACCTGCCACCTCCCAGGAGATGACAGTGACACACGTTCCCCGAGGCCACTGTCTTAGGAGGAAGGACAGACAGAGAACAGCCAAGTGGCCCGGATATGACAAACTGTCGCACTCAGCAGAGAGGACAGCAAGAAACAGCCATCTCTTACCCCATCGCAGGGACTCGCTAAGGTGCTGGTCACCTGCTCATAGGCAGCCACGGTCTCCGCAGTGCTAGAATGGCTGAAGGGCTTTACAAAGAGGAAATCGCTCTGGTCGGACATGGGCGAGAAACAAGAGGTGTAATTCTGTGCCTGGGAGGTCAAGCCCGCTCCTCCCACGTCCAGGTACTTGATGAAGCCATCTGGCTTCATCTGCCCTCGGAAATGGGAGGCGGGCTTGCGGCCAGTCCCTCGGCAGCAACCCGCCAAGGTCCAGCTGGCACTGCCAGCTCTGAGACACCGGGCAGCCAGCAGCCCAAACATCACGCAGGACACCAGGGAGATGGACACCAAGGAGATGATGAGGTAAAGCGTTAGGTTGCTATCCTCAGGAGAAGACTGGGGGAGGTCCAAGGACTTGGAGAGGTCCTGCAGGCTGTTTTCCTCCGGAGAAATGACTATTACCACGGAGGCCGAGAGGGACGGCGTGCCATTGTCCCTCACTTCGACCACCAGCCTGTGGGAATCTTCTGACTCCCTGAGAGCCTGTGCAAGCCTTATCTCTCCAGAGCGGCGTTCCACTTGGAAAGGCAAAGCCTCAGCAGACTCCTGCAGCTGGTAGGACAGCCAGGCATTATGGCCACTGTCAGCATCAACTGCTACAACTTTAGTTACCAGATAGCCAGGCTCTGCCAAGGCCGGGATGGCTTGGTGGAAGGCAGAGCCCTTGGGGACAGACGGGTAGACAATGTTGGGAGCATTGTCATTCTCGTCCAGGACAAACACATGGACCACAGCAGTGCTACTCAGAGCAGGAGACCCAGCATCCTTCACCTCCACAGGCACCTGGAACACCTTGTCCTGCTCGTAATCCAGAGCTCGCACGGTGTAGATGGTGCCATTGTCCTGATCTATTCGGAAGTAGGTTGAGATAGGTACATCCTGCATCCCATTGTCCAGGATGGAGTAAGACAGCTTGGCATTGCTACCCTCATCAGGATCTGAGGCTGACACTGAGAAGACAGAAGTTCCAGGGAGGGAGTTTTCCTGAATGTGAGCTGTATCAAAAGGGCTGGAGAAATTCGGCGCGTTATCGTTCACGTCAGCAATGCGGAGATAAAAGGTTTTTTGCGTGGCCCTCTGGGGAGACCCTGAATCCACAGCCCTCACTGTGATGTTGTATCCACTGGCCTTCTCCCGATCAAGGGGGCCACTGGTGACCAGCGAGAAATGCTCTTTAAAAGAGGACACTAGTTTAAATGGGAGCTCTTTCGCTATCTGCAGACGGACCTGCCCGTTGTCACCGGAATCGCTGTCCTTCACACCAATGAGGGCGATCACCGTGCCTGGGGCTGCATCCTCCTGCACTGGGCTGGACACAGAGGTCAGCACGATCTCTGGGCTGTTATCGTTGATATCAATTAACTCCACTCGCAGGTGACAGTGGCCTTCCATGGCTGGGGATCCCTTGTCCCTGGCTCGAACCGCAATCTCGTAAGCACTGGATTCCTCATAATCCAGCTGGGCTTTGGTTCTGATCTCCCCTGTACGGGCATCTAAGGAGAACAGTTTGGTGAATTTACCAGGTACATTATTGCTGGTTTTGAAAGAATATTCCACATCCCCGTTGGGACCTTCATCCAGGTCGGTGACATTCAGCTTGGTGACCAGAGTGCCCACTGGTACGTTCTCCTCCAGAAGTACCTTGGATATGGGTGGGTCACAGACAGGAGGGTTGTCATTTGCATCCAAGACATGGATGGTAACCCTGGCAGTGCCAGATTTCACGGGATTCCCTCCATCCAGGGCTGTCAGTGTAAGATGATGAACAGGCACTTTCTCTCTATCCAGTGCTTTTTCAAGTACGATCTCTGGCATTTTAACACCATCTCCTCTCACGTTGATGCTCAGGGCAAAATGCTTGCTGGGGCTGAGCTCGTAGGTGGAGATGGAGTTGGAGCCCATATCCGGGTCTTCTGCCACCTCTAAGGGCAGCCGAGTCCCAGGGTTGGCTACCTCCGTGATCTCCAGCACCACCTCTGGCTTGGGGAACTGGGGCGCGTTGTCGTTCACGTCGAGGACGTCCACTTCAACACGGTGGAGCTGGAGGGGATTCTCCATGACGAGCTGGAGGTGCAGAGAGCACGTGGGGCTCTGCCCACACAGCGCCTCCCGGTCCAGCCTGCTGTCCAGGAGCAGCACACCTGCCGCCAGGTCCACCTGGAAGTGCCGCTGCCCACCCTCGCTCACCAGGCGCAGGTTGCGGGCGGCCAGGCTCCGCACCTCCACCCCTAAGTCCTTGGCCAGGTCGCCCACAGAGAAGCCCGGCTCGCGATCCTCGGGCACGGAGTAGTGGAGCTGGGCGCAGCTGGGAGCCGGCAGGCAGGAGAGGGCTGCGAGCAGCAGCGGGAGCTGCCATGGCAAACTCTGTCCCGCGAGCATCCCGTGCCGGGTGTGCGAACGGAGCAGCGCGGAGAGGAGCGGCGGCGGCTCCGCGCAGCCTCCCCCTCCTCCCCGCCCCCGCGGCCGGCCCCGGCAGCCGGACCCCCTGCGCCCCGGCGGGGTCCGAGCGGGCTGTGCAGGGAGGAAGCCGCCGCCGGAGCCGCCGGAGCCGGACAGGGAGGGATGGAGGAGGCGGGGGAGGGGGCGAGCGCAGCCCGGCCGGCTGAACCGCTTCTCGATACGCAAAGACACACAAAGTCGGCGAGCGGAGGGGATGGACCGAGTGACAGTTTTACGTCTCTCCACAGCCCCCTCCTCCTCCTC
>VXBQ01017254.1:0-12892 GCA_013400175.1 Phainopepla nitens | reverse complement strand
GGACGGGGAGTCGGTGGGTAGCAGCGTGACCTCCATGTACTTAAGAGTGCCGTCGGAGCTGAGCTGGAGCTTGGGGCTGGAGTGCTTGCAGAAGTCCCGGGAGGGCGACTCGCTGAGCCAGCAGCAGCAGTAGGGTGAGACGGCGGCACGGCCCCTGCGCCGGAGGCACCGGGCGGCCAGGAGGGTGACAGTGGCCAGTGCCACCGTGCTAACGGCCGCCAGCGCGATGATCAGGTAGAAGGTCAGGTCCGGCTTCTCCTTCGCACCAGCCAGTAAATCCTGAGGCTTGAAGCTCTCCTCCAGGACTGCCTCCTCCAGGGCCACAGTGATGGTGGCAGTGGTGGAGAGCGGAGGGTCACCGTTGTCCGTCACCAGGACAACGAGCTGCTGCACTGCCATGTCGCTGTCCTGGAAGGCACGCGCTGTCCTCACCTCCCCGGTGTACAGCGACACGTGGAACAAGGAGGGGTCGGTGGACTGCGGCAACAGTCGGTAGGAGAGCCAGGCGTTGTGCCCAGCATCTGCATCCACTGCTGTCACCTTGGCCACCAGGTAGCCCGGTGGGGCAGACAGTGGGACCCTCTGGGGTGCCGGCACATCGCTGTCACTGGCAGGGTGCAGGATGGTGGGGGGATGGTCATTCTGGTCCAGCACAAAGATGTAGACAGTAACATTGGCATAGAGAGGGGGGGACCCCGAGTCCCTCACGACCACAGACACCGGCAGAACCTGCAGCAGCTCGAAGTCGAAGGTGCGCTGAGCATAAAGATTACCATTGTCAGGGTTGATGTGGACAAAGGAAGAGATGGGGGCATCCTGCACTTGGCCACCTTCTATGGAGTAAACAAGCCGGGAATTATCCCCTTCGTCAGGATCTGAGGCAGAGACGGTGCACAGCAGGGAGCCAGGCGGGTTGTTCTCCTGGAGAAAGGCTTCGTAGGAGGGCTGCGAGAAGCGTGGGGGGTTGTCATTCACATCAGATATATTGAGGAGCAGCGTGAGTGTGGTGGTGAGGGCAGGAGAACCACCGTCCTGAGCGATCAGCTCCACCGCGTACTGTGAGGTAGACTCTCGGTCCAGGCTCTTCTGGGTGACCAGGGAGAAGTGGTTCTGAAGGGACTTGATGGCAAAAGGCACATCGGGGGAGATCTCCAGGCTCACATCCCCATTGGCCCCCGAGTCTCGGTCCCGTACGTTGAAGAGCCCCACGACAGTCTCCGGTGGGGTGTCTTCTGGCACCGGATTCAACAGGGAGGTGAGCAGCACCTCCGGGGGGTTGTCATTGGCATCCTCCACTTGTACCTGCAGCACACAATTGCCCTCCATCTCTGGCACCCCTCCGTCGTGGGCTCGCACATAGATCTCATAGAAACGTGATTCCTCAAAGTCCAGGGCCCCACTGACCCGGACCTCGCCGGAGCGGGGGTCCAGGGTGAAGAGCCTCCGCACCGAGTCGGAGGTGTGAACCCCAAAGGAGTACTGCATCTCCCCATTGGGACCCTCATCGGGGTCAGACGCATTGACCCGGAGGAGCACAGCCCCCACAGGTGTGTTTTCCGGGACTTTCACCTTGTACGTGGTGTGGTCAAAGGTGGGTGCGTTATCGTTGACATCCAGGACCTGGACCGTTATCTGTGCCGTGCCCGAGCGCGCTGGGCTTCCCCCGTCCACGGCCGTCAGCACCAGCTGCACTTCTGGCTGCTCTTCCCGGTCCAGGGCACGCTCCAGCACTAGCTCCGGGAAGAGTTTGCCATCCGGCTGCTGCTTGACGTCCAGGGAGAAGTGGGAGTTCGGGCTCAGCCGGTAGGAGCTCACGGCATTAGTGCCCACATCGGGGTCCTGCGCGCTCTCCAGGGGGAAGCGCGCGGCCACCGTGGCAGACTCGGCGATGCGCAGGGTGCGGTGGGCAGTGGGGAAGCTCGGGGAGTTGTCATTCAGATCCAGGATCTCCACTTCCAGGCGGAAGAGCTGCAGGGGGTTCTCTGTCACCACCTGCACCGACAGCACGCAGCTGGCAGCTGCTCCGCACAGACGCTCGCGGTCCAGCCGCTGGCTCACCACCAGCGCGCCGCTGTCCAGGCGCACGGCGAAGTAGCGCAAGCTCTCCTCTGAGCCCAGGCGCAGCCTGCGACCTGGCAGCTCCTCCACCTTCAAGCCCAGGTCCCGGGCCACGTTCCCCACCACGGTTCCCAACTCTGACTCCTCAACCACCGAGTAGTGGATCTGCCCGGAGACCCGGCCCCAGCCGCAGAGCAAAAACAAACTCAGTACTTGCCATTTCCAGGCGGGTCGCTGGAGGCTGACACTCTCCATGTCCGTGCGCATCCGGCCCGGGACACAGCAGGCACTGAGGAACTGCGAATAAATCCCCGGGTCTCTCTTCCACGGCTTAGAAAACAGCTCCGGGGCTCCGGCAGGCTGCGGCTCCAACTGTCAGCCTCCAAGCAGAGGGGGTGGGCTGGGGGAGGGGAACTGAATCACAGCCCCAGCGCGGAGGTGGGAGGGGGGGGAGAAGCAGATTTCCCCCCCTCGCTTCAGATCAGCGCCCAATTGGCCGAGAGCTGCATCCCCTCTGGGCCAGCAGTGGCTCCGGAGGTGCGGGAAGCAGGGGCCTGAGCCGGCAGCGGCGGGGCTGCCACCCCCGGCCTCCCCTCTGCCAGCCTGACTCACTTGCTCCGACAGCTCGCTTTGCGTTCACAGGGAAACTGCACGTCCTGGCAGCCTGGAAGCAAGGTACAAGCCCTCCCTGTGTGCTCCCCCTCCACAATGGTGGCTTCACATCATGCCCACAGACAAAGGGCAGCTGTCATGAACGCAGGCCAAAGGACTTTTCATGCCCGATGAAAAGGTGCTTGTTAGAGCCCCGAGGTGCCAGGGGCTCTTCTCTCACCCCTCTTCTCCCCCTCAGCTACTGCTTTGGCTGCTGCCTGCACCCCATGATTGCCTCTCGGAGGGAAGCATCACTGCCAGCAGTACCCACCACCGGCCAGGAGACCTTGCACTGAGATGGAGACACCTACCCCTGCCAGCCCACCGTGGGAGTGGGAGGCTGAAGGTGGAAAAGCAAAGCCAAGTGAACCGTTCAAAGCCAAAATATAATTGTTCTCAATGCACACCTGACTGGAAGCCACTTCCTCACTCTGGGGCAGGGAAGGGGTCAGTCTTCACAGTACCCAATCACTGCAAACACACAGAGCCAGACAGTGAGGCCACTAGATCACCACAGGATCACAGCACCAGGTCAGGATGTCAGAGTGGGAAGGAAGCCCAAGCCTCCCACTGGGCAGACACACACACTGATACTCTGTGGCAGGTACACCTTTGCAGGCTGTCTCCTGAGGGCAGAAGCAGGGGTCTTAGCCTCGCCAGGGGAGAGCAAACAGTAATTTCCTGCTCTCCCTGTCCCAGACATTATTGGCAAGCTGCAGACATTTAGTTCAATTCCATCCCTGCAGAAGCCTTTGCAGTCATAGAATCACAGAATGGCCTGGACTGGGAAAGACCTTATAGATCATCTCATTCTGACCTCCTGCCATGCACAGAGACACCTTCCACTAGACCAGGTTGGTCAGAGCTCAATCCAACCCAGCCTTGAACACTCCCAGGGATGCGGCAGCCACAGCTTCTCTGGGTAACCTGTACCAGTGCCTCACCACCCTCACAGGGAAGAATTTTTATACCTGTTATCTAATCTAAACCATCTGTCAGTTTTAAACCCTCCCCTCTTGTCCTTACACGCTTTTGTAAAAGGTCCCTCTCTGTCTTCTGTCCTTGGTGCACTGAAGGACCCTGACCCTCCCCTGGGTGCACACGGACCCTGGGGGCTGGGGTCTGCAGTGGTGTGGCACCCAGGGGACCCTGCCTGCCCCCACCACCTGGGCACCAGAGGGGCCTGGGGAAGCGGGGAGGGAGGCTGAGGGCACCCACGCCCGGCACGGTGGACAGTGACAGGGACAGCATCCTTCTGGCGAGATGAACGGTGCAGGTGCTGCAGTGGAGGGTCCTCCCTCCCGTCTGCAGCACCTCTCTGCCCATTCTAAGAGCCGTGAGGCGGGACCACCCTGCTGCCAGTCAGGCAGAGACACCGGGAAGAGCCTTATGAATGGTGAGAACACTGCCCAGGTCCCACCTACTGCCGGCTCCGGAGGAGGAGAGAAAGCATCCTTAAAGAGACAATGCAGAAAAACACTGGACAAGGGATTCCCCAGCACACAGAGACCAATTCCTTCTTGTACACACTCATTTCCCCGGGACTGCTGGCGGTGCCACCAGCAGGAAGCTGTCACCGTAACCCTGGCTCTGGAACGTGCCCTGTCCCCATCCCAGGCCAGGCCCCAGACAGTACAGCTGGGTGACAGCTTTCCACTGGCAACACAGGGTGCTGCAGCCCTGGGAATGGGTTTGGTGCTGCTGCAGTGCCTCAGCAGAAGCCCCCTGCAAAGCCCACACAGCCTGGGAGTGACCTCAGTGTCCTGAGATGGCTCGGTCACCAAGGAGCTGCAGCAAGGGCTTTACACAGGGGATCCTGCTGCTGGTTGGGTCTTTCACAGCCTGGGATGGGGACAGTGTGACAAGGCAGGAGGGGTATGGGGTGTCTAGGATGGAGAAGGAGATGTTCCTTATTCCACAGGGTCAGAGCTCACCCTGTGGAAAGACACCAAGCCAGACAACCCAGGGATCACTGGAGATCCTGCAGGGTAGGATCCCTCATGGCAGGACACATCACCTGCTACAGACAGGGCCAACACCCTTCCCACTGCATCACTTTTGGGGGCTGGCTGTGCCCTGCAGAGCAAGGAGGTGTAAAGCCTTTGCAGGCTTGACACAGTCTGTTTTCACCACCAAGACTGAAAATCCAGGGTCTGGAGCCAGCCCAGCTGATTTCTCACTGCCTGTGCCTTTCCAGTGCAGGACTGGGGAACAGGAGGGAGTCATGGCTAGGGCTCAGGCTTGCTGCCTTCCTTCCACCCCCACTCTCAGATCATTTATTGCCCTCACCACCAGAGGCATCTTGTCGGGACATTTTGGTGGAGGGGACATCCTTGTCCCCAGCCATAGCACAGCCCACGCAAAGCAGAGGAACACTTGCTCCTGCAGCTGCTGCAGCCATTCTCACCTGCCTCAAATCAGAAGTGCTGAGTCTGAGCAGTGACGCAAGCAAGGAAAAAAAGGCATAAAATAATTCTGAAAGGTTTCTGCCTCCATCTGTGATTTGGCCACACTGAGCAGGCAGCACACGCAGCCTCACACCCATGAACAGCTTCCGCTGCACCTCACTTCCTTCTGCTCTGAGGAACTGCTTGCTCCTACCCACTGCCTCCCAGGAAGGACAAATTACCAGCACCAACGACCTTGGAAATCCACCAGATCCACTCTCCCCCTCCACTGGCTCCACTACCTGGCCTCATCTCTGAACACCGAAGCATTCTTGTAATTGAAATCTTTCAAATTAAGGAGCACAATTCCCATCGGGGGAGAAGCACAGAAGCTGCTGCCATGCGCAAACGCCTTCAGCCTGCAGTTTGTTCGATCAGGACATCAGACAGCACCCAGAGACAGCATATTACGAATCATGCAGAGCTTGTAATAGGGTTTTTGAACAACATCTGAGTGGAGGATTCACCACCCTACTCAGAGCCAAAGTCCAGCGCAGCAGAGCCCTACAAGCAACTGGAGCATTCTGCAATCCCACCCCCTCCCCCAAAGCGAACACCAGCACAGAACCTCCATGGAAATAAAACCGGAACCATTCAGGAGTCAAACATGAGGAGTGGCACAGGTGGGAGGGACTGCTCTGTGACCATGGTCTGTCAGAGGAACCATCATCATCCTCCAGCTTTGTGTGCTGCACCGTGAGAGGTGACACGCCGATCCCCATCTGCACCACCACCTCTCCAGCCCCCACCAAGTCACGACGCACAAATATTACATTCCCCTGCAGTGCAACTGCTCCCCTCGGCTCTCCTTTTGCTAAGGGAAGGAAATGCCATTAACAAACTTCATGCCAAGGATTAACAAGTGGTTTCAAGCTGACCTCAGCCTCCACGGGTTACTCATGCAAGGCGTACCCAAAACTGCGTCCAAAAGACGTATGACTGCCAACATGAACAAACTGACTCATTTGATCCTGTTCACCACAGTGCAAAAGTCATCAGCCCTCAGGATGGCTCATTTGGCACCAAAGAACACCTGTTCAGCTCTAGCTGAACTCTTCAGGGGCGTGGCATGACTGGATATCCCTCCCAACCCCAACACGCAACCACACGCGTACGGCACAAACGAACCGTGGCTCTGCCCAGCGCTGGGACACGCCAAGGAAGGAGCTACATTACCTCGGCAGGTGTGGGGAGCCGGCTGGCAGTGCCCACTATCTGGTGGTACAGCCCTGGCTCACCATTCCTTATGGTGCCCTGGCGGCTCCCCAGGGGGCTGGAAGTGAAGGGCTTTTTACACAGGAGGTCACTCTGGCGAGAGTCTGTGGTGAGATAGACCTGGTGGTAGAAGCTGGATGGCGTGAAGCCACCCCGCACGGCATCAATGTGTTGGAAGGGCCCTGGTGTCCTGTACGTGGTACTCCTGGAGCTGCTGTACAGCTCCTTTGACTGCCTCCACTTGTAGCACTTGAAGATGCCCACGGACAATATGGTGATGAAGAAGGCTGCTGACACCAAAATCACAGCCAGGATGAGATAGAAAGTCACATGTCTCTTGGGATCATTGGCAGGTGCCACATCAGTGAGGTCAGTGAGCACCTCCTTGACCATCTCGGCCACAGAGATGGAGACGGTGGCACTGGTGGACAGCACAGGCTCCCCATGGTCCTTCAGCAGGATGACTAAGGTGTGCTCGGGAGCGTCATCCTCGCGGAGCTGGCGGGCCGTGAAGATCTCCCCATTGTGCAGCCCAACCGAGAAGAGGCTGGGGTCAGTGGCCTGCAACAGGGTATAGGAGATCCAGGCATTGTACCCTGCGTCCGCATCCACCGCCACCACCTTGGTGACCATGTGCCCGGCAGGAGTGCCTGGCGCCACCGCATCGGTGAAGGTGGCGGTGGTGTTGGGCTGAGGGTACAGCACCGTCGGGGCATTGTCATTGAGGTCAGTGACAAACACACTGACCGAGACATTGGTGCCCAGAGGCGGAAAGCCACCGTCCTGGACCTGCACCGTCATGCTGAACTCCACCTGGTCCTCGTGGTCCAGGGAGGTGAGCAGGTAGAGGGTGCCATTCTCCCGGTTGATGGAGAAGAGGTGGCCAAAAGTGGCGTCACCCTGCAGAAGGGTATAGGAGAGGTGGGCATTGCGCCCGAGGTCCGGATCTGTGGCGCTCACGTTAAGGATGGGGATGCCAGGCATGTTGTTCTCCGGAACATAGACATCATAGGAGTCCTGGGACGGCTTGGGCGCGTTGTCGTTGACGTCTGACACCTGCACCAGGATGTGTTTTACTGCAGACAAGGGTGGTGAGCCCGAGTCCTTGGCTGTGATAGTGATGTTATATTCTGCTGCCTTTTCCCGGTCCAGAGCTCCTTCTGTTTTCAATGTGTAGTAATTTTTGAGGGAGGAGCTGAGCATGAACGGGATCCCAGGGGAAATAAAGCAGTTCACCAGGCCGTTGTCATGGGAGTCCAAGTCTGTCACACTCAGCAGAGCTACGACCGTCCCTGGGGCTGCATCTTCAGGCACAGGGCTGTACACAGAAGTCACTGTCACCTCTGGAACGTTGTCATTCACATCCACGACTTCCACCAGCACTTTGCAATGAGCCACACCAGGAACGGCTCCCTTGTCTTTAGCCTGTAAGTAAATCTCATACAACTTCGTTTCCTCGTAGTCCAGCTGTCCCTTGACCCTCAGCTCCCCTGTGGCTGAGTCCAGAGCAAAGAGTTCTCGTACCTTGGCGGGGGTGTGGCTGCTGAAGGAGTAGACGATGTCTCCATTGGGCCCATCATCCAGATCGTACGCACTGATCCTGGCGACCAGGGTTCCGCTGGCCGTGTTCTCCCTCACACTCGCCTTGTAGGTGGACTGATTGAAGACCGGGGCATTATCGTTGGCATCTACAACGTCAATGTGGATCTGCACGTGGGCCGACCGCGGTGGGCTGCCTCCATCCAGCGCAGTCAAGACCAAATTCAGCTCCCTTTGCTCCTCCCTGTCCAGCTCCTTCTCTAACACCAGTTCCGCGTACTTGCTGCCATCCACCCTCGTCTGCACGTCGAGCGCAAAGTTCGGGTTGGCGCTGAGCTGGTAGGTCTGCAAAGAGTTAATTCCCACATCGGGGTCTTGCGCGCTCTCTAGCGGGAAGCGCGCTCCGGCAGGCACCGACTCACTGATTTCCAGCCTCGCCTGGCTGCTGGGAAAAACCGGGTCGTTGTCATTGATGTCCTGGATCTCTACGGTGCCGCTATACAGCTCGAGCGGGTTTTCCACCACGATCTCAAAGCTGAGGGAGCACGGAGAGAGCGCGCCGCAAAGCTCCTCCCGGTCTATCCTCTCGTTCACCAGCAGCGCCCCGCTCGTCAGATCCACCCCGAAGTACTTCTTGTTGCCGCCGGACACCACCCGCAATCGGCGTCCCGGCAGCCGCCCGAGGTCCAGCGCCAGATCGGCTACCACATTCCCCACCGCGGAGCCTCTCCGCGCCTCCTCGGGAATCGCATAGCGAATCGCGGCGGAAACCCAGTCGGAAACGCCGAACAAAAGCAAGAGGCTCAGTACCTGCCCCGTCGTCACCCCGCGGCTCCTTACAGCAACGCCGTTCATCGCACAGGACGGCCGCGCTCTCCGCTTCGCCCCCCCGCCCCGGCTAGAAACTCTCAGCTCGCCCCGTCATGCCGCGGCCCAGCGGCCCCGGGAAGCGGCGGCGGGGAGCCGGGCATTGCTCGGCGGGCTCGGCGGTGACTCACTCGCAGAGTCTCTCTGAGACCGTCTGCGCCTCATCCCGGCTCCGAGCGGGGCCGGGCCGCCAGTTCCCCCCCGCTCCATCATTGGCCGACAGCGGCACACAGAGTCCCGTCCAATAACTGCACGGAGCGCGGTGGCCCCAGCGCCGCCGCCCAGCCCCGCCGGAGGCAGCGCGGCCGCCGCGGCCCGAGGACAGCGGGGCTCGGGCGAGAAGGGAGCTCGCCTGAAGGGAGAGCCCAGCCCCGCGAGAAACCCCGCTATAAGAACAGCCGGGCGGCGGGAGCGCTGGCAGAGGCAGGATAGATCGGGCACAGGGACTGCCTGTGCGGGCAGGAAGCTGTAAAAGTTGGCACAGTGACGCCAAAAGGGGCCATACGGAGACGCGGGGTGTTTGGGGTGTTCCAGCGGGAACACCTCGCTGGAATGAGGCAGAGGGAGTAAGAAAGGGAAGTGGACAGGGAGGGAGGATGAGTGGGGAGGGTCCTCCGGGGTACGCAGGGGGCCAGGGCGAGCCAGTACCGGCTAGCGCCAGCTCCCAGTGTTTCTCAGGACCTTCTGGATGCCAGTCCTCCCACCCAAATGGTTGGCCAGCCCCTTCCTGGGAGGAAGCCCCTTTCACGGCGTCGGGACGTCGCCGCTCAGTGTGCCAATAAAGCAGCATCGCCGGCAAAGCGACACTGATTTTTGTGGTGCCGAATTATGAGCAGCTCCTCCGGCCGCAACACAGAGTCTCGCCGCGGGGCGGCTCCCGCCGCAGGATTTCCAGGAGCCTCGCCCCTCCTGCGGGATCCCCACTGCCACCGCTGTCCCAGCAGGCGTCTTCCCCGACAAACCGCAGAAATCTCCGTGTAATACGCCCTCCTACTCTCGCCGTCTCACGGGTTGTTCCCTGTTGTGTTTTTTTGTTTTTTTTTTCCCACCAGCCAGACTCCGGGAAATCCCGCTCTGCGACCTGCGGTGCAGGTTCACCGCGGTGGGAGCGGATCCCGTTCAACAGCCTGGCAGGTCACAGCACCGGCAGTGCCTGGTCGAAAACCTGCCTTTGGGTTGTTGCTGTCACCAACAACTCATGCTACGTCGGGTTTTCCGACTTTCCATGCACCCATAAGGATAAAATGACCGAAATTCCGGCATTCGTTGTCTGTCGCCTGCAGAACTGCTCGGCTGTCATGGGGTAACGAAAAGGGAAGGAGGAAGATTGATAAGGGGCCTCAGGAACCCTGTGAAAACCCAGCTGTGACACAGCACCCAGGTGTCATCCCACAGCCGACACTGACAAGGAAGGAAAGGCGACATCCGGCAAAAAACGGACTGGAAATCGGCGCCCACGCGTTCACTCACTTACGGAGGCTCTCAAAGCCTTGCAGAACTGGCTCGGGAACTTGCGGCGGGTTATTTTTTACCCCGCTAATTGTGGTGGCTGAGCTCGTAGGGGCTGCAAACCACCCGCAGCAGCGCTGGACGGAGACATTCGCCAGAGCGAGAGAGATCTCGACTCTGTGCGCGTGTCCCCGCTCCACAAAATCCTAAAAGCTGCCGTGAGCACATGGGATTCACCCCAGTGACGCAGTAGTTCTGTACTCACATGAAGAATCGGCAGTATCGAAAGAGTCGGCGCAATATGTCCTATCTACATGATCAGCCATTTCCTTCCCTTCTGATTAATCGTTGCCAAAAGAAAAGCTTTATCAGTGCTATTTATCATTCTTATCACTCGTCCACAGAATGTGATAAAAGTTCAGATAGCGTTCACATGTGATAGGGTTTCACACAGATAAAATCCAGTATTAGTCATCTAACGTTCGCAAAGCACTTCTTTTCTCATAGAAAACCAAATCCCAGATTTCTTTCTTTCTTCCTTGCATATAATCTAAAACCAAGAAAATCCACTGCTCTCTTCGACCCAGATCTTGAAGTACTCTTCAGGGACTTAGTTCTCTGAAATAAACTCTGAATTCTTTTTCCCACCACTGTAAGCTCTGAATCATTTTTCCAATCACTGCCCATTTCAGGTTTTTCCTACACGCGATTTACCACACAATTTCTCGAACGTGGGGACCGCAGTTCTCAAATAATTTCCCTTCCTATGAGTGCACACGCCACCCGTACCAGAGCACCTTGGCCCTTTAACCCCAGCAGTAGTGGGATGGCCAAGACGAGGAGAGAATAGTAGGAAAGAGATCGTGGGAAAGGCATGGAAAACAAAACAGTTCCATCCACCATGTTTCAATTAATCTGGAGACATTACATCTCCTCCACCTTGATGGGAAGCCTGAATATTGCAGACGACGCTTCAGAGCGCCTGAAAGCGCCCTTTGGAGGGAGAGGAGTGGAAAAGTACAACACCTAAGGGGGAAGTGCCTTCCCCTGCACCAGGAATTCCTGCGGGGACGGGTTCAAGCCAAATCCCAGCCTGAGCCGCTCACTTCGGCATTTTTCCCGACTCCACTGAGGCTCCAGAGAAGCCGGTGGCAAGGAGGGAACAAAAAGCTCCTTCTGCTCGATGCCAGGCTTGGAGCTACACTGAAGCACCAGCTCCAGCTCTAGAGACGGAGGGGAAAAGTTGAGTTACGGGTGTACACAACACCTTCTGTTAAAAGGATTCAGAGCGCTGAAGAACCGAGCTTGCCAGAAAAGGAGAGAACTGCTACTGTGCGGGGCGAGGACGGTGTGGCTGCCCCGCTGAGTAAACACACGGGGATAGATCACACATCATTATCACATGAAAGCGCCCAAATGTGGCTGAGACAATTAGTGGTCATCAGACCAAGGTGAAAGGATTGTCTCAGACTCCACGACATTTTTGTTCCCTCTCCACCCCGAGCCCACCTCACCACTCCAATTCGGTGAAAATTGCACCTGTCTGTCCATCTCTAGGACAGAAATACTGATATTTGCGTCGCTCCTCGGCGAAAATCAGCAATTTGCAGATAAGACTCGGCGGCAGAAGGATGAGTTAAGATCTCACGTACACATCCACTCACTCACATCCCCACGCCCCTGAGCAGTGTTCAGATCTGCCGGTTCCCCACTGCTCACTGACAACAGAACAGAGGAAAAAAACATTCACAAAAGCTCACAGAGGGACCGTAGGACAGAAGCTCACCTGTGCCGAGCTCCCGGGGTTAGGAGCGTTCTTCCCAGAATGAGTGCCTGAGCCGGGATCAGCGGGCAGGGGACGGGCAGACAAGGCTGCCGGCCCTGGTCTCAGGAACGTGAAGTCCTTCTGCCCCGACTCGGAGGCTAAACACGCCTCGTAGGGCAAGGGCAGCGTGCTGCTGCAGTAGTTGTACGGAGCTTTCGAGCCGAAGGTGGAATACAGTTCCTTATCAGAAGTTAAAAAAATGGGAGGGCTCCTCGACTGCCGACATTTAAAGAAAAAAAAAACTATGACCGTGGAAACGAATAATAAGGACACGACGGAGAGTGACACAACAAGAATAAGGTTTAGCTCAGAGGTCAGGTCGGACACAGCGTCCCTGTCGCTCAGCTCCGGCAGCGCCTCCTGCAAGCTCTCGGCCAGCACCACGTGCAGCGTGGCCGTGGCCGACAGCGCCGGCTGCCCGTGGTCCTTCACCACGGCCACCAGACGCTGCTTGGCCGCGTCCCGCTCGGACACGGCCCGCGCCGTGCGCACCTCGCCGCTGTGCAGCCCCACGCGGAACAGCGCCGGCTCCGCCGCCTGCACCAGCTCGTACGACAGCCACGCGTTGCGCCCCGCGTCCGCGTCCACCGCCACCACCTTGGCCACCAGGTAGCCGGCCTCGGCCGAACGCGGAACCACCTCGAAAGGACTCGCCGCCCCCGACACCGCCTCTCCCGCCGCCGTGGCCGCCGCCGCCGCCGGCCACAGCACCCGCGGCGCGTTGTCGTTGCGGTCCAGCACGAAGACGCGCACCGTGGCCGTGGAGCTGCGCGCCGGCGCGCCGCCGTCCTGCGCCCGCACCGCCACCGCGAACTCGCGGCACTGCTCGTAGTCGAAGGAG
>VXBQ01017231.1:0-11028 GCA_013400175.1 Phainopepla nitens | reverse complement strand
TAAGTTTAAATTTTCTCTGTAAAATCTCATTCTGGTTATCATATTCCCTGGATATTCTTCCTTTATCAGAAGGGTGCTTGGAATAAGAAACATTATTCAAATATTCTCTCTTTTTGTGACCTAAAGATTCAAACCAACCTAAAGCATGTTGACAGAAAGAGGTTACAGTTTAAAAAGTTCACCAAATCTGAATTTTCCAAATGTTTTAGCTTAGCTCAAAAAAATATATCCCTTATGATCCCTTGTAGTCTAAGCTTTGATTTCCACTAGTGTTAACCAAAAACCCTACAGGACAAGTCTCTTAGGCAGATTCCTATTGATAAAAAGAGCAAATATTGTTCAGCAAATATAAAATCCCTCTGGAATCAAGCTTGAACCTCCGTTGAGACTGGAAAATCAAAGCCTGAAAGACTGCATGAACAGGAGAATGTCTCAAATTGGCCCATGTCTTGAATCCAGCACAAATGCAAGTGATCCATCAGCTGCAGGACAGATCATGTCCCTGAGAGGGAGTCCTGCTTGTTCCTTCACACAGCTCCCTCTACCAGGGCTTAGAAACTGATCTACAGGAACAGAGCTTAAGAAGTTTGCAAGCATCGGGGAAAAAAAAAAAAAAAAAATCCTGCATGGTTTGACAACGCAAATTCTGCCACCTACTGACCAGGAAAATGAACATGCAGTTTACGAACAGACCGAGAAAGGCCTGGCTCAGGCAGCCGCTGGCGGGTGGGCGCTGCCTTAACTCCACTGGGACCCGTGGTTCACCCAGGCACTCCGCCTGCATGCTCGGAGCATAAAAGAGGACGTGTGCGTGCAGCTCGGCGGGGCACGAGAAGGATGACCAAGCCAGTATGTACAAACCCAGTTCACTCATCAGCACACGCTGGAACTGCTGCTGCCTCTAGATTTTGTCTTCAGAGAGCTCAGTGAGTAGATTCAGCTATTGGCTGCACAGAAGCACGGTATGGGAAGAGGGAAGGGCAGCAGACACTGATGTTCTTTCCCAGTCCTTTGGCTTACTGGAGAGCAATCAGCACTCTCCATCTCTAAAGAGTGTCAGACACACAGTCATTCAACGAGATTCTGCAATTTCCTAAAACATCAGATGGCTCTGAACTGAGCCATGCACAAAAAGGACATCATCTGAATCAGTGAAAATCATCATCCATGAACATGTATGTACCCATCTCTGCCCAAAATTTTCTCATTTTATTTTCATTGTCCTGTGTCTTGTGCACAGGTTCTAGAAAGAAAAAAAGCATTTAGGGTAAAGGTTGCTGTGCCTGCTGTTACAAAG
Organism: Phainopepla nitens; assembly: GCA_013400175.1. Taxonomy (NCBI): domain Eukaryota; kingdom Metazoa; phylum Chordata; class Aves; order Passeriformes; family Bombycillidae; genus Phainopepla; species Phainopepla nitens. The sequence continues at coordinate 9,731 of VXBQ01017231.1, read as the reverse complement.
GGAAACAGCAAATTGTGTGGTGTTTAGAAATGTGATTTCAGAGAAAAATCATATGGGTTAAAACATTAGCTTCTACATATCTGCCCTGGAAGCATTCCTAAGCAAGACAGGTAAAAACTCATTGCTACTTGCCGTATTTCTCAGTGCTTACCTACAGCGTTCAAGCTTTTGTAAAGGGAGTGGAAAATGCACAGAAAACTATAGTTGAAATAACGAAGAGGCAAAAAGCTATACTGCTTAAAGGATTTGTTACTAATTAATAAAGTCTGCAATTAATCATTAAAATCTTAGCAAGGGCAGACTGCAACAGAATCCCGGCTTGCCGTCTTTATCTTCCTTGTTCTAATGACTTGAAAACCCTTTATCCCTGACACAGACAATCAACTTGACAATTCAACAACTTGACTGCGCATCAGTACCACAGTTAAAACATTTGTAGTCCCTCACATGTTGCAAGAGTCACTGGGCCACAACTCAGGACTGGGTACAACTTTTTTACTCCAGAGGAGGCACACTAGAACAGACAGACACAGACATGGTAACTATAAAAAACAACCATATTCCTAATGAAATAGTGCTAATGATTGATACTTCATGCCCATCTAGAAGCTCACAGGGAGGAATAAATGCTGCAAGAGATTTAAATGCTGCAGTGAGATATAGGCAAGGAAAACACAAGAATAGCAGAAGTGAGTAACTTCTCTACTTAGAGTGAGGGTAGCTCATCTGCCTCATCTTTACCAATGTGTTACACACGCTGTTTGACACCTGGTTACTGACTTCCATGATGACTTATAGATCAAATCCTCTTCACAACAGAATGGATCTGCACTATAAACCAAACATGGTTCCTGCTGCCAGCTCAGTAGCTGAGATGGAGATCATCTATTTCTCCAAGAAATTTCACAGGAAAATACAGTATCCCAAATCCACTACCACTGAAGACTTGCTCTAAAGAAGGATGAAATGCAGGCAGCCCTCCTTATTCTTTCATAAGTTAGCCTACCCCCCTGAAAAAGGTAGATTCACTCATTGGAGAGGTGGAATAAGTCCCCTTTTCCCTGTACCCTGCCATCAGAGCTAAGCAGCAGAATATGTCCTTTGGAGACATTGTGGAATTGATGTCTCTGATGAAAGAAAACTTTACAGCAGGAAGAAATTTATTTCAGTAAAGTCTCTGACCTGTTTGGCAAATGTGATGGGATAACATCTGAAAAAGAGGACAGGTCTCTCAATCCTACCTGAAGCTATTTGAGACTACTAGTTTACCAGCACTTGTATTACAATTGAGTTCTCGTGTTTTTTAAGAAATATTTTGATTAAGCAGGTCCTCCTTGAAAAATGCAAGTTCCTTGAAACTGAAACTTCTTAGCAATGCAGAAATCTTTCCCTAAATCTGTCAGAAATTAATTTTGATATCTGAAGGACAATGTCTGATCTATACCAGAGTCTGTCCTTGGTCATTAATCCAAACAGAACCAACTGTTCAAGGAGTGAGGCATTCATTTGAAAAACAAGTGAACAGTAGTGTACTTCCAACAGCATTTGCATTATCTCAGTAATTAGATGAATAACTAAAAAAGCAGGAGGGTTTATCTTTCTAGAAGAAAAAAAATGAAATAATTTCTTTTCCTACTGCAGAACACACAGCTACTGAAATCTGTCTTTGTGGCATGGCATTGTTTATCACTGTTGAGGTTTTGTTATGCAAAGGACAATGTCTAACGCAAATAGTCTGTGAACCTGTGTTTTCTCTATCTACTCATAAATCTTCCTGCCTTTCACTGTTTGTCTTCATTTGCTGTTCCTGCTTTGCAAGCATAGACTGGCCATACCCTCCAGCTCTCTCAAATGCACAGCACATTAGGAAGCAGTGAAGGAGGTGGGCTTGTAGCCAGGAGCCTTATCATGGCTCCTGTGAGTGAGGACTTCACCAACAAGGAGCTGAGATGCAAAATGGCAAGTCTTAGTCAGGATCAGGGACAGAAACAGCAGTCATTTTGGACAGAGCATCTCCTAAGTGAGATGAGGGGCAGGCCCTCACCTCTGGCTTTCTCCACAACAGTTCTTACTATAGAAGTAGCTTATCTTGGGCTCAGACCGCTGAACGTAACTCAGCCAACTGAGTTAAGTTCCAGAATGTGGATGTGTGCTGGACCCTACCTACCAAGGATCTGACACAAAGAAGGGAGAGGTTTCCTCATCTACCTCTGCAACAAGAGGCTTTCTGGTTATGAGCTATTGCAAGCACCTATGTCAATAGACTTGGTGGATAGATGACACCTCTCTAAAATGCACAATGTTCCAATAGCACTGCTAAAAACCAGTTTTCCACATTTAAATTTTTCCCATCTTTCGGCTTGAAAACTGTCTCATGAAATCTTTTGAATTTCAAAGTGACACACTTTCACTCTTCCGCAATCCCTCCTACCAGAAATAGCTACAAGAGTGTCCATATCAGACACTGCATCCTGCCCCAGAATTTTTCCAGTGCCATGAAAATTAATAAAACTGTACTTTTGTACCCCGCGTTTGTCAGAGACTCTGTGGTCCATGCCTAGCTAGCTGCCTTGGTCAGGTTTCTGGAACCTTGTCAGTGAGATAACAGGGACAGTGGCAGGACATATACAATGACATATCACAAAAACCTCTTCAGTCAGTTATTAGCACTCTTTACACAATCATCCACCTCCTAAGCCTGTTGCCTGTGTCCCTCCACCTCAATGTCTCAGTTCTGTGTCATTAATCACATGCTCATTAGTTCTGCAGCAGAAGCTAAACATTTCTGCTTGTCTGCCACAACTGTGAAGGTGCCACAGCAAAAGAGCTATTTCTCAGTGTCACCTGCTCAAGAGTGATGTATCTTCAAGTGAAACAAAAACATGTTTGGTTTGTCAGCCTAATACCTACAAGCAGATTGTTTCTGCTTTTATTTTGGAAATATTCTCCCACTCAGGAACTTATACCAACTGTCAACAGAAGCATTAATAACAGGAAAAACTGGCGCAGGTGACTAGTGGCTGGAATTGGAATGGTGTCAGGTAGAAGCAAAGAGCAACAAGAACATTCTGTAATGCTGTTGAATAAATACTTTTGGAAAAGGCAGGGAAATATAATTCCTGCTGACAAATCCTACATGCTACAAAACAACTTACTTGGTGGATATTATTACAGTATTTAGGGAGACATTTTGTCAAATGAAAGAGATGTAGCCAAAACGTAACAAAATAAACCTAAAAATAAGACTGGCTGATTGTGTTCCTGTAAAACATCTGAGTTTGAATAAACAATCAGAAGCAACCGTACCTCTGTAAATTCTCCAGATGAGCCATAGCCTCTAGATAATCAAAGACCTNTAGTTTATCACAGGGTGAAAAAGTAGATTTTGGGTTTTTAGCATGGAAGATAGATGAAAGACAAGATGGAGGATTTTGGGTGTTGACTCATTCTTCATCTACTCCATTTTCTGCAGTGTTGGTTGCACAGTCATTGATTAGACAAAGTCACAATGCAGATGTTAGGTGACTGAAGTATAATTAGGAATTGGTAGAAAAATAAAAACATGCTACATGTTAGGTGCGTTATAAAATTGAATTGGATAAGGTATCTGTATAAGTATACTTGAAATTGTCCAGTTTGCATCTTGTTGGCACATGTCATTGAAGAGTGCTGAGCCTGTTGTCATCTAGGGCTCTGAATAGCGATAAAGAAATAATAAACAATTGAAGACCAAAGCCAGCGAGTCCCACTTGTCTCATTCCTGGTTCCTGACCCTTGGCACAGACTTTTTCACAGGGGATTCCTGGTAAGGGAACCCCTGGTGTGGGAAGTAATTCCCACAACCGGCTAATCAAAGATAAAGTGCTGACAAGAAAAAATGCCTGAAAAAGTTATTAGAACTAGCTCTTCTCAAGAATACTGTCAGCCAATATTTTTTTCTTTGGTGTTTATACTACAGTGGTTATTGCAGATGGGCAAGGATTTCTTCCCCTCATCCAATTTTTCTGTGTCCTTAGACCCCATAGCTAGTAGTATGAGACTGCATTAAGTAACACATGCTTGGTTCAAAGGACATGGGCAGCCTGACAGCTGATTCTGCCCAGCAGACAGAACTTCATCCACTGGAGAATATACACCATTCACAGTACCACCCCTGTCTCCAGGACCAGCAAGGATGGAAACCCTCCAACTAAGCCCACAAGGTCACACAAGCTCTACCACTAGCAATTATTTTCTTAAATTAGCAAGGTACTTTTTTTTCAAAAAAACCCTGCAATATTAACAGGAGCTGATGAATGTGTAGAACTTCTGAAAGTCCCCGTATTTTATGGAAGCCAGAAAAATTAACATAACACCAGATTTTTCAAACATTCTTTTCATTATGGGCTTTCACTAAGCAAAGTACTTGTTATAAATTTGAGGATAAGCATGTCTATATATGGAGTAAACATGCAGGCTGAGATCGTCAATTTCAAATAGATCTCAATGCCAGTTTATACATGTATGTGTACTTCTTTTTGTAATTAGAGTGGTGGCCATTGTATTAAAAGAAATTGCTTTTCAAATTTTTATTACCCTAATTTTAAAGGTAAATATGAGTGATTCAAAGAAAAAGCAAGTATTGAGGCAGGGACCTTTAGAATCCACCTCAGAAGGAAAAAATTCAGTGAAATTCAATGTGAAGGCCCTATTATCTTCTTTTGTTAGCCATCAATGCCAGCTGTATTGACTGTATATACACCGTCAGCTGCAGTACAGAATTATGTACTGAATTATGCAGACCCCCTGACAGTCCCATATCTCTATCTACCTTTCTGGTTTAACTCAGCCTGAAAGTCTCAAAAGACTACTTTCAAGGATTCATACACAGGATACGCAACAGTATTTCGAGCTCTATCAGTGTCTATTCACCTACACAGAGTATATGAATGAGTGTTTGTGTCCATGGTAAAGCACTCTTGGTCCTAAGCCTGCAACTGAATGCTACTTCTGAGCCCATTGCAAATATTCAGCACAACCAATAGTTCAGACCTGTGTCAATCTATCAATCATTACTGTAAGTAAGATAAAAAATTCAGCCTCTGGAGAGGGATTTCCACTCCTCTCTCATATACAAAATACTATGTAGAAAGCCAGAGTATTACAACACTTTGGATATAGCCATGTCTCCTTTCTTCTCTTGCTCTGAGAAAGAGCTGAACCTTCCTTGATGAGTGATTCCTTGCATAACATTAAAGAGCGTAGAATGAAACAGAACCTCCTTCTATAGCCCCTCTTCCCATCTTCCCTAAGAAAACAAATGGCAGGTCCCCTTAGCAAAGTTTTTTTTAGGCAATGATTCTTCTCCAAGAGATTTACAGCAGCAGCCTTGTAAGAGATTTGTTGCAGGCAGTCCTCCATCTGTAGTCTTACATCTTCACTATGGGAGCCATAACTCTCCTGGAGTAAAATGACAGGAGATTGTAATAGCTCATCATGTGTTATGATGGCACAGTCCCTACAGGAAGGATTGTACTTGGTTTTGTATGCCTCCTCTGGGTAACACAAAACTTTCTCAAAAGGCTGAAATAAATTCTACGGTTTTGATTGCTACCATGCCATCATTGCACACCCCATCCCCACCTCCACGCACACACAACAGCAGCATCCTAGGTATTTCAAAAAGCATTTTGTGAAAAGTGGATTTTTTGGGGGCTTGGATACTGGATATGGAATATTTCAGCTGCAAATTGCTAGCTTGATTCTGGCTCAGGCTGGTAACGATGTAAAAGTGTGACAGGTGTTTTGCTTGCATGAAATGGTCTATTCATACAGTTCTTCATGCACAGGTGATCTGACATTAGAATGAAGTCCAGCAGGTATTAAATAGGACAAAACCCCCATGCTTTAATATATAAAGAATATCCATTTTACTTTCATCATGGCATGAATGTACTACCATAGATACAAAGCAGTACCTAAACTAAATGTTTAGAAAGCCATTTTCCTAACACACTCAAATGATAATCTTCTAATGAGTCCTGAATATTTTTGATACCCTCCTACAGACAGGATCTCCACTGTACACCTCTATCCTCTCACCAGAAAGTTACATCTCTAAGAATATAATGGACCAAAATTTTGTTTCAGTACTGGAGAAAGAAAATTTCACCTTCCTGATTAATTCAAAAAGCCCTATGTGCTTTCTCTTTCCTTGGAGTCTCCAGCTTTAAATTGAAACAGACCTAATATAACTCATTTATGGGGCTCCAGTCCAAAGTAGAATCACAACAGGTTTTCTGACTTTCTCTGAGAGCTTACTAAATTGACCTGTTCTTCTGCAGTCAGACATGCAGCAAGAAGAAAATCCTAGCCTTAACTGGTGAGAGCTCAGACTTATTGAGCACTATGCATCTTCTCTTACTCAGGAATCAAAATGTCTGCAAGAATCCTACTATTCTAATTCCAAAGTAGGATACCTTGAATGTTTTTACTTTGACTGCCAAAAATACACAACTGACAGGATTTTCAGTATACAAGCTGGAGTTTGTAACATAAGCTTCAGTTCTCTGCTTTATTACCGGTGTCCTGTATGATTTGACACAAGCCTCTAATGCTGTAGTTCCACAGCACTTAAAAATGTGCAATTGCAGAGTTTAACTTTTCAGAAAGATCATCAGTTTTACATGGGTCTGAATAAGTCAGTGGGCTTTATCCCCTGCTCATAGAGACAGGACAACAGCCTATTTGCCATGTGTTTGCTGCAATTCCTTCTCATGATGTGCTTCCATTTGTATTCTGCTGAAATGAGCAGAATCACCCCTAATCCTGCATCAATACATGCGTATGAGAACTAAGTCCATTCACCAGGCACTTTATGGAGTGAATATGTGTGGTTCTGTATCTAAATAAATTTTTAAAAAACCCATAAAACCAAAACAACCAAAAGAAGCCAGAATCAAATGTAAAAACCCTCAGGAATATGGAGGCTCAGCACACAGGAGGGGATTTTTAAAAATTCAGAGTGGTTGCCAAGCACACATAGATCTGGATTTATTGGTAGGTGGGAAAAGTCAGCAGAATGATAACAAGCAGAGTTTGTCAATTAGAAGGAGGCAAATACACAGACTGCAACCACACCTTGCTGGTGCAATATTCAATTTTTAGTCTGCACAATGCATTGCTTCCCATTTCATTAATGGCAAGGCCAAGTTTTGACTACCTCTTGGCTGAGCACTTAGATCAGAAGTGCTGTACAAAATTTCCCTCCCAAAATTCATGCTTAAGAACATATCAAAAAGGACAGAATTTTATCTAATACTATTTTAAAGGTATTTCTCTCATTAATATGGAACAAAAGATAAAGATTATATTGTACTTTGTAAAATCCTTGAGTTTTTAAATATGGCTGAGTAAGGTCAGGATCCTGCACCTGGTGGGAAATAAAAAGGTAAATATCACCATAAAATCAATGCTTTCTTCTCAGAATAGAAGCAGTTTGGACATAATCTACAATTTTCTCAAGTACTAAAGGCATTTCTGTCATTCTAGGGCCTTCTCTCTGTTGTTTTCTCTCTTTCTCAGTATCAGATGGTACTTAAAAAATGCTTATTTATAATTTTGAGTCTAGCAATGCAATGAAAATACAGATAAACCTCTTGGCCAGGGCAGAAGGGCAGACTCAAATGTGTTACGGAAAAATATGTAGATTCTTATTAACAGTAAAGTTGGGCAGTCATATTTGCTCTTAGCAGCTTGTGATGTAACCATGCCTTAGAGCCTATTACATTCAGATTCAGAAAGGTATCCGAAAAGCACAATTCAAAAAATGCACTTAGACATATGCCTAAAGTTCAACTTCTGTATTACTGAACTAAGATTCATCAAGTCTCATTTCAGTTCCTTCATGAAATGCTAATCTAAATAAATATAAAATCTCATATAATTATGAATAAACCAGAATCTTTTAACTTTTTCTCTCCTTTGTGTGACTGACTGAGCAAAGTACAGTAAAACTAGATAGAGCCAGGCAACCACTGCTGCTGCTATTACTGCAGCAGTAATTCCACCGAAAACGTAACTAATTTCCTTAGTCCTAAGGCAGAGATTCTGATGATTATTTCTAACACTAGGGTCTGTTCAAATAATTTCTACAGTTGTCAAATATGTGCACTAAACTCCATTTACCTATGCTACAGCTGGCATGTCTTTACAAGCTTTTTCATAAAAGCTCTCCTAGCCAATGAAGGACTGGCATTTTTTAATCACTATAAAGTTACTATTGCCTCTCCATAGCTGCACAAAGCTTTTAATTATTGGCTAGAATGTTGGGGTTTTTTAAGAGTCCACAAATTTGGGGGCAGACACTATGTTTTAACGCATTACTCTCTTCTGATAATCATGCTGAACATGTTTAGTCCACATGCAAAAAAATAGGAGGCAGAATTTAATTTCCATGACAATGCTTTGTGGTCCTAAATGAAACTATTGAAGCAAAAGTCCGAAATAAATGGACGATTTTAAAAAATTATTTAAATTTGGTCTGTTTAAGAGACTGACTAAATAACAGCTATGGCACAGGCCTAATGCTTTTTATACCAAAGCAAACGGAAAAGAGAAACACCGGGACACAAGTCAATTTTACATATGGTAAAATGAAGGAACAGAGATTCTGATGGCTCCAAAGTTACACAAGAATTGGCTACAACTTTCTTGTTATCAATTACTGTGTGAATCACAAAATAATCATTCCTTCTAGAGAGTGTTCCTGCAAAACAGTTCTTTGATGGCCGCATCTTTGAACACCACAGAAATATTTGGATAGGATGAGGTGGATCAATGAAAATAATAGCAATATACATGTAAATGATGAAACACTATTTTAACCAGATACTATAAAAGGTGAAAACTTTATCTAAAGTGTGATGTTACTGATGAGTCACCAACCTTGGAGGTATTTAAAGAATATGTAGATGTGGCACTAAGCGACAAGGTTTAGCAGTGGACTTGGCAGTGCTGGGTTATAGTTGGACTCAATGATCTTAGAGGTCTTTCGAAAATGAAATGATTCTGTGATGATACTTGCCATTAAACTGACAAGAGCTAAAAAAACCCAGTGTGATTCACAACTCACCCACATGTCAGTTTCTGGGTTTTTTTGGAAGCTGAATAAAACTCCTTTTCTAGTCATAAGGTCTCTTTCACCTCATTCTGCCTGTCAAAGGATCATTTTATATTTAAGTCACTGCAATGCTATTTCTAATCATGGATATTCTACTATATTGATAGAATAGCAGATAACTCTGCTACTGAGTTAAGATTCAGCAAAAAAAAAAAAAATTATACAGAGTATTGCTTCATAGTTTTAAGTTGTGCTCAAACCCAACTGCTAGGCCAGTAAACATACCTTAAGAGGGACTGAGGTTAGCCAATGTGACACTCACCTACAAGAAGGACAGGATGGAGCATCAGGGAAACTACAGGTATGTCAGCATGACCTCAGTGCCCAGGAAGGTTGTGGAACAGATCATCTTGAGTGCGATCACACAGAATGTGCAGGACAATCAGGGGATCGGGCCCAGCCAGCATGGAGTTAGGAAAGTCAGATTCTCATTGACCAACATGACCTATGACAAAGTGACCGGTTTAGTGCACGAGGGGAAGGCTGTGGGCGCTGTCTATCTGGACCTAAGCAAAGCCTTTGATTGTCTCCCTTAGTATTCTCCTAGGGAACTTGGCTGCTCATGGCTTGG
>VXBQ01017226.1:0-38064 GCA_013400175.1 Phainopepla nitens | reverse complement strand
ATAATGGGATGGATGATATAGTGTTCATATTTTTCTTCAACCAATAGAATCATTGGACTCAGATCTCGTAGATAGACAGTTTAGGGCCATTTCAGAGGAGACAACAGGGCTCAGTAGCAGTGAGGCAGTGAAACACAACAGTGGAAGGATTTCAAGGCATGACTGCTGACAGGTTTGCACAGAAGTTGTTCTGCTAGCTAGCATATGAACCTTTCAATCAGCAGAAATGAAGTGCACTACAGAAATGGACGAAGAATAATTTTTCTGACCAAGTGCCAGAAGGAAAGGAGCACACTGGATAGCTGCTTTGATCCCTGGCATGTCCCAAAGTGTCAGAATGAGTAGGTCACTAACTGGTATTGCGAAAAACAGTGAGTACGTTGTATTTTATTAACCTGGTAAAACAGCCAAATCCTAAGCAGCCACAACAGGCTGAAAACTATGATAGACTAAGCTTGTCAAGATTTTGATAGTTGGGAATACAAGGAGAAGCAAACAATTTTCTGTCGCTGTGAAGGCTGGCTCGCTAGAATGACATCCCATGGTGGTGTGTATTACAGGCTCAACGTAGAGAAGAGGGATTTAGGCAGTCTGAAAACAAGGCAGCTATAGCAGTGTACCAGCTGCAGCCTCTGTGAGGACAGATGAGTGCAGGACAAAGTTGGCTCCAGACACCTCTGGTTCCAGACCCACCACAGGTCACAGCTAAGCCCCACAGCCCCACACAGGGAGAGAAGGAAAAGACTGAATATCAAAGTCAGAGAAGAAGTGGGGCAGAAATGCTTAAGGCACTCGATTATTTATAAGCCCATACTAGAGAGAGTGGACTATGCTGGAGCATATATCTATACCATATTCCATGAAGGATCCCATGCCAGGTGCAGGAAATCCTTCAGAATAATTCCCAAAGGAATTTAAGTCCATGGAGAGTCCACGCTGAAGCAGGTATTCTTGAAAGATGGCAGCCCACATGGAGAGCCCACAGTGATGCAGGGAAACAGCATGAGGAGGTAGGAGCAGCAGAGAGGAGCTGCTGTAGACTGAATGCAAACCCCTGTGCCTCATGGCATGAGCACAGCAGTCACATGTGAAGCTGAGATTAAAAGTCAGGGTAATGCTAATTTTTTAATTGTTTCTAACTCTCCAAATCTACTTCAAAAAAGAAATTAAAATAATTTCCCCAAGTCAGCTGTTTTACCTGTGATGATAACTACTTTGCAATGCCTCTATCTAGATCTCAATACATGAGCTTTCTCATCTTTGTTTTCTCCCCCTGTCCTCTTGAGGAGGACTGAGAGAGCATCTGGGTGAGCATCTGGCTGCTGGCCATGGCTAACCCAAAAAAAAGCACTGAAACTGAGAAGCAATACAAGGAGAAGGCTGAAGACTTTAGCAGAGATAGTGTAAAATTATTTCTTTCTGTGATGGGATTACTGGGTCACAGAATCACAGCACATTCTGAGTTTGAAGGGACCCATGAAGATCATGAAGCCTGCTCTTAAATGACTGGCCCATACAGGGATGGAACCCACAACCTTGGCATTTTTACCATAACTATTAGATTATTAATTACACACATTAAAGAATATAGTAATAGAAAATTAATATATCTAATGTCTCTTACACTCTTTCTACAACCAGAATATTAAGAAATAAAGAAGAAATTAATAATGGAATACTGTTTATCAGCAAGCATAACAAGGGTTTATTTATAACAAAAAATCACCTCAACTTTTTGAGGAGAACGTGTTTCAAAAAATACCTTATTTTTCATACATAAAAAAAGGACTGCCAATGGGTTTTAAAATATGACAGGTTCCTAAATTATTTTTCTTTTTATTAGACAAATTTTTAAGAAAACTCTTTACGTTTGAACTTCAAGTAGATGGAATTTTATTTCATCAGTCTTTCAGTAAAATTTTATTTATTTCTGTTATCATTTTGCTATTACCTTTTGGTCATCTTCAGTATTTTGAGAATAAAACTTAACCAAACCATAGTCCTCTTGAGGTCTGTGTTTGTCCTTGGTGATTGACTCTGTTTTGATTTTTTTAATTTGTTAAAACATCCATTTTGCATTTAGGTATTTGTCCATAATATTTAGATGGTATAAGATGAAGAAAGATCTCTTATTTTATCGGGAACTTTTGTGTAAATAATTCAGCAGCAGGAGCAGGATAAAGATAGTTAATGTGACAAGACCCAGGGTAAGACATAAAATGACCTTCTAAAGAACATCTTGTAATTTATGAAGGACATGAAACTAGTTGCTAAAAATGTTTCCTCTCTTAGCATATCCAGTGCTCAAGTTCTTCAACAGTTATGCTTTCATAAATATTCATGAAGATTAAAAAGGCAGACCCACAATGATCTTGAAAGAATCATTCTGGGTACAAGCATGCCAATGCACTTTTTGGCAAAGTCATATGTATGATACTAGGAGTTCCACCTGGTCACAGTGCGGGGCAGAAAGTGGTGTAAATGATCCCTGGTCTAGTGGTATATTAGAAGCATGCACAGAGAACATTTCCCTCCGTTCTGATTTCTCTTACTTTTGTTTGCTGAATGTTGCATCCCAGTATACCCAAAGGCAGATGATCTAGTACCTACATTGCTGACTTCTGGAATACTTGTAGGAATAGAATATGCAGAGGAATGAGGCCACTTTAATGGATCAGAGTACAGTGTCTTATCCTGAATCTAACTAAGATTACTAAGGATGTCTGTAAAATCCCTCAGAGATCTACAGGTAAAAATTTAGCATTATGCATTAATAATACAGATCCTGAAGTGATACAGTGGAATTTTGTGGATATTTGCTCATGAATACATCAACACAGAAATATCAAAACCTTTAAGTTCAAACTCCTGTAAGTAAAGCTGCAGTTAATAGTAGTACTTGTCCAACTTCAGTTGATTCTAAACTTTACCCATTTCCTTTGATTTCTTTTCCTAAAACAAAACTAATTCCCAGAATTTCTAGTGTAGAAAGAAAGGCTTATGGTTCCTTTACTAGTATGTAATCCATTTCTTCATGTTCTGATTTTTTACTGTGTGAGAAACCCTTTAAGAATAACAGTGTAAACTTTTTAGTTTACACACAAGCTGTGTTCACTAATGCTAGGTAATTAGTTACCATTATGATGTAGGGTTTACATTTCAGATACTTCCCAAACAAAATCAATAATTTCCCTTTGTTCTTCCAGGAGAAATAGTATGTCAAATTTTGAATGATTTACAATCAATTTTTTTAGTTCCTACTGAAAGGAGCATCCTGACATTTCTAATTCTTATGTTTTTCTCATTCTTCAGGTTGACAAACCAGAAAGGATAAATTATTTCGCTATTCACTACTGTGTTTTGTGAGCCTAACAACTATGTATATCAAGAATTAAGAAGCAATATGGTAACTAAAATTTTCCAAAAAAAGATGGCTGTTTCTCAATCAATTCACTGCATCAGGGTAATCAGTACTAAGCAAGTGACCTTCTCTATAGTCTTTCCTCAAACACTTCAATCCTTCGGCATATAACGGCAATGCTTTCAAAACCAAAATGTAACCTTGCAAACCAGAACAATAAATTCTGAATGCCAAGGACATTACATGTATCTCTTACTGCAAAACCACAACATTTTTTTGCATGACATGAATTTTTAAGCTTAAAAGAAGACAGAATGAAAAAGGTGGGGGCAAAAAGCAAGACAGTCTCTACCAGCACAGTTTGCTGCGGCTAAAACAGTTTTAGGTTCTGTCACTTTCTTGAATATTAAAGGAAAGAAAGATTCGAAATGCGTATCTGAAAATTAGATTAGTTTTGGTGAACACAGAAACTAAAATGAAGAATAGATTCCCATGTTGCTGTGAATTCTAGATGCGATAAGGGAAATTAACACTCCAAGGTAATAAAAACACTTATTTTACTCTCCGTTGCTCTAGACTAAAAAGAGTTATAAAACAATCAAGAACTAGAGCTACAGCTAAAAACAGTCCTTATGGCTAAATAATTAATATACAAGCTTTGTTGGACTTTCAAATAATGCTATACCAGGGCAAAATTGTGCAAGCCAAAGAGACTACTTAAGATTAATACTCAGTTTAAAAAATGTTCTAAAAATATCATGAAAGTTTCTAGCTACAGGTTACAACTTACTGTCTTTCCCGTATGTTTTATCATGTATCAAAGACTAAAGTAGCATGCACAAAGCCATATGTCTTATGGCCACCATGAATGTGACATCACCAAATGACCTCTGACTGACGTGGCACAGACTTAACTCCATAGAAACTGTCATCTGTTTGGATGTTAAATAGTCTTCAGTTGGTAACCAGAAATAGTGCTCTCAGTGATTAAGGGAAGGAAAGTGGATTTTGTAGTAAGTTTTGTAGTAAGAAATAAGAAGTTTGTGTACTACAAAACTGTATTTTATTTCACTAAAAATGAACAGTTTTTTAGGATAAAAGAAGTTGAAGGTGGAAATAAACACTAAAAAAAGGAAGCCATCTTACAATTTCTACTTCTCTCCTTCTCTGAGCAAAAGCAGTGGTAAAACTTTGATATGTTTAGAAATATAAATCAGAGGAATCCTTTTAAATTCTTACCTTATGAAGAATGTCTTCCACAGCTTTCATATGACTAATGATCAATTCTCTGTCTCTATTACACGAGAAAAAAAAAAAAAAAAAGAGGTAGATCATAGAACTGAAACTCACCTGATTTGGAAATCAATGTTCTGCTACTTTTTAACTATCATGTCTTTTCAAATAAATGTTGATAACTCAAAGTAGTATGTTTTTGTCTCTCCTTTTTATATTCCCAATGCAAACCTTAAAAAATAGTTCATGTACCACTATTTGGCATATTTCCATATGAAATTTGCTTCTGTTGAGGACTATGAATTAAACTAGCTGTAATTATGGGCATATTAATGAAAACGACTATCATGTTCTTGGAGAGTTTTAGATGTAAAAGGTATGTTGAATGGAGTCTTCTAGCAGGAAGAGAATATATTCCCATACATTGCCAAAAGAAGTCCAGCCAAGGATCCTATCTTTACAATAGGGAGGTTTGGAGAATGAAACAATTCTCTAATACCCTTTTGTAGCTTAGGGCTCCAGTAAAAAAGACAGCTCTCATCAGCTGTGCTATCATGAAAAGCCTCGGCCTCAACTCATGATTGACAGAAATAGAATTGAAGTTGCATAACACCATATGTCTAAGGAGAAAGGACAGCATGACCAACAAAATACCACAGGAAGTCAAATGGAATTCATGCCAGAAAAGCTAGTATACCTCAGTATTCCAGAACAGTCTCTTATTTTGCCAGCTATGTGTGTATTTTGTATAAAAGTATATCTATAACTTTTACAATACCTAAACCAGAATCCATAGAATCAATATGATTTAGGTTGGAAAAGACCCTTTAGATCACTGAATCCAACCACCCTCCCAGCACTGCCCAGCCCACCACTAAACCATGTCTCCAAGGGCCACATCTACACATCTTTTAAACACCTCCAGACCCTACAACTTCCCTGGGCAGTCTGTTCTAATGCTTGACAACCCTTTCAGGAGAGAATCTTTTCCTAATATCCAATATAAATCTCTCTTGGCACAACCTGAGGCCGTTTTCTCTTGTCCTATCACTTGATACTTGGGAGAACAGACCAAGCCCCACTTCACTATAACCTCCTTTCAGGTACCTATAGAGAGCAATAAGATCTTCCCTCAGCCTCTTTTTCTCTAGTCAAAATCATGGCATTCTTCCCCGTGGAATGATGGTTGCTTTCTCATTTCTCAATTTATACTAGCTCAATAGAAAATACACAAAGGTGGCCAGAAGAGTAGAATTGGCTTTTCCATTCCTAATAAAGCCACTAGACTTTTCTTTTGTCAGGATCCTGCCTTTCTTTGGACTAGTTGACAGTGTACATGGTTGCTGGCTGGGGCTAAACACAGAGAAATTACCAAAAGACTACTGTATTTTTGTCAGGTTCACTGTTTCAGACACTTTTATTAATATTGCTTCTTATTCAGGAAAGAAAGTGGAAAGAACTGCTAGCCACCACTAAAAGAAGATCAAGGCAGCCATTCTCAGAACAAGCTAGACATCTTGCTGTCTTTTGCAGTTCTACAAAAATTTGGGAAAGAAATTGAAAGACATCCATGTATTGCCTACAATCACTTAGGTCATGGAATAGATATTAAAATTAGAGTTTCCAGCTAAGACAAAGTCTGTTTACCTACTTTGCTTACATGTTCCAAAGAAAGAAAAAGACACTTGCACTTGTTATGAAGAGCTGGTGGAACAACAACTGGTATGGGAGTTTTCACATTAAAAAAAAAGTTTCCTGAATATAAGAATGGCCATAGGGAAAGATCCTTCCTGGAGTGCATAAAACAGGTTGGGGCAGGGTGAAAATGAGAAGGCTTTTGAGAACAAATCCGTCTTTGAGTTATAATCTGCTTTGATACACTTCTATTAAATAATATTTGTCATTTTAATTAGCTTGTTAAATGTATTACTATATTACTTACATTATTTTGCTGGTGCATAAGCCCCTCAAAGCTTCTAAGCTATTGTTCTTCAGAGGTCAAATCAACCCCAGGTATAATGAGAAATTTTAATTTTAAATTGAACTTTTTAAAAATCTTGGCCATGAACCAATAATATTCAAAGTGCATACTACTGTAACAGTAATAGATAACAAAGTCTGAAAGGATTTATAATTTTATCTGACTATATAACTCTAAGAGGTTAGTAATAATCTCATTCAAGTCAATGGAACAGCTTTTGACTACCAATACTTTCAAAAATGGTCCCTGAACATTTCATTCCACTCTCCAAGTTATAGTATAAAAAGGCATGCAGCTTACATCTAAATCCAAAACTCTCTGAAATCAGCAGAAATATCTATACTATTCTACAGATAAGCCTAGGTCCAAAATGGGTTTCAGCCCCTTTAGAACAAACAATCATTTTTTAAACAAACAGAATGTGAAGGATCTACCAAAGAGATGTTGTCAAATACGAAAAGTAATTGGCAGACAAAATGCTTATGCATTTTGGACCAAGAATTTGTAGCACTGTTATGGGATAACTACAGAAAACATAACATGCAGTATCTTGAACTAACAGTTTTCTTTTTCAAAGACTATCACTGAATTTCAAAGAGAGGCAGATGTACTTTTGTTTTCTAGCATTACATTAGCCAAGGCTAAAACCCTGTGCATGAAAGTAAGAATTGATCTTTTGTCCGTTTTAAGTGATCTCCCTGAGGTCCCAGTGCTCACTTCGCTGCCGCGCAGAGGGCACTCTCTGCATCACGGATGCTCTCGCTCAGTCGACGCTTGTCCTGCTCCAGCTGGGTAAGAAGTCTATTTTGCTGACGCAGAAATCGATCTCTTCTTCTCAGCTCCATCGTTGCCTCAGAGAGACTCTGCAAGCAGACAGAAAGCAGAGTTACTTGTCAGCCCAAATAATTAACTTCAGTTTATGCCATAGGCTATTAAACAAAGTGGAAAACAGACTGACTGTGTAGTAGATTTGGACCATTGCATACTAAGGTTTTATGAATTCTCTAGCAAAAACATTAGAGACTCAGAACCCCCCCAGTTTTTAGTATATTGACTGTGTACAAATATATTTATAAAATAAAATGATTTTTTGATCAAGCAGGGACATACGCTATGCTGCAAGTACTATATTTACAAATACCTAATCTAAACACGAAGGAAATAATCAAGAGTACAGCTTTAAAGAACACAGAATATTCTCAAACTTAATTTAAAATAAACATTAAAGAAAGGAGTTCACAAAGAAAGTGAATAAACACGGAAGTATTTATTTAAATATTCTACACTGTTCAGAAATTTCAGTAGAATAAATAATCCAATATTCTCTGCTAGCGCATCAAGTAAAATCTATTTTATAGTGCTTTCACTATTCTAACATTAGTTTCCCAATATACAAATAGTATGTGTATTTTTTAAACATTTCTCTCTTGGCTTAGAATTAACACAACATACTTTAATCAATTCAGATTAATCCAATACATGAAAAGTAGCACACAGGACTAATTAATATAGAATCTGGCTGGTTGCTACTCCTTTCTGCTGGGATAAATCAATACATTTATAGACTGGAGTATTAATAATTTGATTTCATAATTTGTTACGTGTTACATTTTACTTACAGCTGTTAACTGCCTTTTTAGAAAGAAATTATAATAGGTGGTTATAAACACACAGCATATTTCCTGACAGATTTTAAAATGCAGAAGAGAAGGCTGCACAGTTGCAAGACTGAGCTCTTGCACACCTTTTTTTTTCAAAATTTATGGATATATTTTCTGCTTAAATTGTAAGAATGCTTCGCATAATTGATAAGTACTCAGTTCTTGTCCTGGACTGTGGAACATGGAGATGTATTCTGCTGTGGATGAGTATGAAGAAGAGTACATACAAAATGCTGATAAAAATTTGGAAGGTGCAGAAACTCAACTAATCTGAAGAAGTTTCAAACCTCTTTAAGGGTCAGAGGCACTTCAAAAAGCATTATGAAAGACAAAATTTCTATAAAATAGCAATCTACATCAAAAGACTGCAGTCCTGCAAAAGAAACTGTAATCTGTGGACTGGCATAAATCTTCTTCTAACATTCCTAAAGAGAAAAGGTAACCAGTTACTTCTATGGTGGCATATTTTGAAGGTACAGCACCATTACTTGAACTCTTGTTCAGGAATTTACAAAATCTAGGCTGAAATTAATCACAAATGTAGGAAAAAATTTTGAAGATTATTTAAGAAACTCTAAACCTAGAAACTTTAATATTATGCCTGTTCAAATGACTGCAGGTTGAGTAATTATGTTTTTACTCTTATGTCCTTATTTTCAACAAACAATTTATGTATTTCCCCTAAGGAAAGATAAACACACAGATAGCATTCATCCACTGCACAAGAATATTCAACACCAGAAGTCCTGCTTTCAAAAATTCTACCCTAAAGCCACTGGCAGCTATCAAAGCCCTGTCTAAACAGATGACTTTGTGAATTATCAGATTTTCAGAAATTTTCTTTCCAAGAACCCAAATGTGGATGAATAAAAGGATCCATCTCTAATTCAAAAACAAAGAGCTTTATCTTCCAGTTGTGTTTACTGTTCGCTTTCAACACTGAGGAAAGAGTTCCGAAAACCAAGTCAAGTAACCCCCCACCCATATTCCCACCTTTGACAAATAGACTATATTTGAACACTGAACAAGGTGTCTGTTATCAATGTTTGGTCCAATCCAGTCTCCCACCTGATTGAAAAACCTGGTTTTAAGTAGTTTGTGCTAGTACTTTGATGCAAGAAATTTTTGATGTACATGCTGCTGAATGGATTTTGGCCCCAAGATCTTAGCAGTCTAAAAGAGTGGAGAAAGACAGGATAATATGAACATTATGCATATTTATTTCATTTTTATTATAGCTATCCATCTGCAGGGGTCGAAGAGCTGTCGGCTCCCACATAAATCTTTCATTACTGACCACAAACAGTGAAAAGACCCACTAGTCAAAATCTTCTGTGAGCTGCTAACTATTCTAGGTTACTCACTGCAAGCACATGCCTATTAATGAGGAAATAGCAGGGCCTAACTTTTTTAAGGGGCATGGTCAGCAATTCATGCTAGCTGCTGCTGAAGCAATATAGAAATGGTTAAATCAAGTATCTCACTGAAGAGCTGCTCTATTATATTCAAAAAGAACCCCATTATTTGCAGAAATCTCTAAAGGACTCAGTCTTTATCTACTAGTAATATTGCAACATCTAAGCAAAATGGAAACTGATTTTAGCACTCCAAAAGCAGTTTCAGCAATTACTTGAAGCTTCTTGCTACTGTGTGTTAAAGTCAAGCCTTGGAAATGTTCAAATACAGTGTGGCGCATTATAAAATAATGACTGGTAAGCCTCTTTTTTTGCTTCTTCAGATTGATCTAATTAAAACCCTTGATAAACTTTATGGACTCTAATATTTCCAGCTGAGTGACTGAAACCAAGAGGGTGTGCCTCAAGGCAGCAAGGCAACAATGATAAGCAGCAGGTTAGCCACTAATTTCTCAGCTAGGGTAGATTGTGAAAGTGTGATGTTCTGATATCCAAGAAAGTGTTCAGGAGAGAATAGGATAAATCAAGTTTAATAACTCTGCTCCTAATTGTTCCCTCAATGCTCCACTCTAATTACTTGGAGAACTCTCCTGACTGTCACCTGATATTAAGTTGTTGGAGGCTGAGTGTGGAGCAGTGAGATAATCAATAAACATTTAGTGGGGAGAAGAATGAAGATCCCGTTAAGCAGTGGGAACCTGCAGCACCCAAAGCCCTTCTGCTCATGAGAAAACCTATGGGAGAGCCATTGTGATTGCAAAGCAATAATCCAAAGCACTGGTTTTAGGCTTTGAGGCCTTTAGGCAACAGTACATTTGAGAAAAAAAGGTTAACACGGTCACCCTAATTACAGCCCATTTTCACATTCTTCATATATAAGCAAAGACAAGCCAATTAGGTAGAAAGGAAGATAAGGGAAGTTTTATTTGTATACTAATTAAACCCCTGATGAAATTAAAGGAAAAACATACAGCTCTGTAATTGTGTCTGAGAAAGGTCACTTCAGGTTCAGTTATCAGAAAAGCACAGCCTTGAGATATTTCACTTAATCCACAATATAGCCCTTATTTTGCCCCCCAGGTCTTAGTATTTACAAAAATAAGAAAATTTCAAAACCTGATAATGCATTTATCTTGAAATGTTTTCTATGGACAATTACAACTGTTAGAAAGTTGAGGCTAACTATGATAAGAAGAATAAAGGTTTTAAAAACCTAGTATGTTTGCACATAGTTCTTTGAAGATGCTGAGCTTTCACTTTCAAGTACAAGTGATTCTGAACCAACTTAGAAGCTAAACTCCAATTTACTAACATTCTGTAAAATGCCAGTTATCTGTCTTTCTCAGGTTTTTAGGCATTCAGGTGCTAATTCAGACATCACCGCACTCCTTTCTCTCCAGTCTGCCACAATCTCATAGATCAGTTGAGTTTGCATCAGAATCTTTAGAAGGAGTTTCCTTTAGAGACACTTAGATTTAGACCTTTTTTCCCTCAAAAATTAAGCATAAGAAAACATGTGTTGGCAAGAACAGCAAGCAACTGATAGCACTGAAGAAAAATCTCATTGGCTGTCTGTTGATTTGGTCCTTCCACAAGCTTCCTTTAACAAGTTCAGGTTTTGCAGTGAGGAATCTTTTTATTCAAAACTCATTACAAAAAAAATCGAAGTTTAATATTGTCATTCTTTACATATTAAAAGGACTCTATTCAAAAGATAACAGATGGAAAATCACTCTAGATGAACAGTGACAGTCATACAGCTTAAATTCATGCAAAGCATGTGTGACACATTTATACTGAGACTGTATTTTCCAAGAGCAACTAAAGCTAGATCAAACTGCTTAGTAAATTAGATTTAAATTACACAGACACAACGCAGAGTACAGAATATGCAAATACACTGCAGTATGTGTATAATGAACTAATTTGTGAAATTGAAGATTTTCTCTTTCAGATTAAGTTTTATATGTATATTCTCTATTTAGATGCAAAATACTACTTTTTAAAAATACATTCTGAAAGCTGTCCTACACCCACAGCTAATAAAATTTCACATTGAAAAAAAAGTATAGAAAGTTTAGCCAGCATCCATTCCTTTACCAGATTAAACACATTTCCCATTATCCTTGTTGGCAAACATAATGGTCTTTGAGTGCCCCTCAGAAGTCTACAAGTAATCTAGAGAAGTCTGCAATTTCAAATGGTTCAAATCCAACATGTACAACAAGCTACATTAATATTTAATGTTTACCATATTTTTATTTGCACCACTGCAATGCTAACCAAATACATTTGCTCAAGCTATACAGCTGAAACTCCACAGAAAGTCAAAAATTTATCAAGAAGAAATAAAAATTATGCTGCTTCTATCAAAAGAGTGGATTAAAAATCCTAGGGGAAAAAATTTCTGTGACAAAAAATAATTCATAACTGAGACCTCTCATCAATACTTAAAAAAATCAAACACATCTAAGAAGTACATTGAGACCTATGCCAAGAAATAAGATGGATTTATACTTCTCAAATAGAAACTATCAAGATACTGTATCTGGATTCACTCTGTGTTTCACAGTGTCTGCAGTAGTGTCTTAAAGCAGTTTGAAATGAACTCCATGTGGCTGATCTGCTCTTGCACAGCAGAACTGAGGCTGACCACCCATGACATCCCTTCAAAAACAAATACTTTCCTATGCCCTTTAAATTTCACTAGGGAAAAAAAAAATATGAGTGCTCAAAAGAACATTTGAATGAGCTGTAT
Source organism: Phainopepla nitens (assembly GCA_013400175.1). Classification (NCBI taxonomy): domain Eukaryota; kingdom Metazoa; phylum Chordata; class Aves; order Passeriformes; family Bombycillidae; genus Phainopepla; species Phainopepla nitens. Next base: position 25,655 of record VXBQ01017226.1, on the reverse strand, counting down.
CTGCACTGCAGAAGAAAAAAACAGTGATTTTTTTCAACCTTCTTACTACTGGACTTTCATCCTGGAAACAACAATCTTTTCATATGCTGGTATTGAGAGAAAGAACATACTCATGACTCATCCCTGAAGTATATGATATAGCATGGAAGCAGTTAAAAATAGTTTACCGATCTCAGTGTATTAAAAAGATGGAAAACACTCTTCATGTCTTTGTTAGAGCCTTGTGCAATGAGGTCACAGAGCATCAGTGGGTCTACTAAGCAAAGCAAATATCAACCAGCACAATCACTTTAATAAATAACCAACAAAATACTGGTGAATGATGAGATACTTGCAGGCATATTTTCACATTTCTAACATGATATCAGATACAATTGTTTGTGATTGTTTTGTATGGAAAATCCTCATAATATTGGAATGGAAACTATGGTTTATCCAAATCAGTATCAAAAATGTCAAGCAAACATCTAAAGACAATTATGAGTTAAATAAGTATTATGAGTACATGTAGCTCTAAAATCAGAGTTGTGATATATGGCTACTGTACAAGATCTAGAGCCTGAGTATTAAGAAACATTTAAGTGAAAGTTTATTTGAGAGCCATTCAATAGATGGGGTAGGGAAAATGCACACATTTACATTTTGCAAGAGATTTTTCTTACAAAAGTCACTTGAAATTTGAGGCATTCATGTCATGAAAGCAAACAACCTTCATTACCTACGTAGGTGTCGACAACAGTTCATTTATTGACAAAAACATAGCCCTTAAGACATCCAAGCAAGTTTAGGTAGCTCAAGTATCTCACCTGCAGTGATTCAGGCTGAATTACAGTGCCTCAAAGACTTACAGCTACGTTTAATATCTCTTTGCTATAGTGCAAACATTACTCAATAGAAAATCTATTCTGATCAACAAAAAAGGAATCTATTTTTCAACTGCATTAGCTCAAGATGTTTAGCAAAGTATGACTGAAAATGCTTTCTCAAGTCATATGTTTTAAAGTTATTGTGAACTAAAAGAGTTTAGTAATTTAAACACAATAGCTTTTTCTGAATAATTTCACACAATAAAATCTCTTCCACAGAATGCATCATATGCTCATTCAGCTTCAAAGTAAAATTAAACAAAACACTTCAAGTGAAGTAATTACAAAATATAAACTGCCCACACATAGCCTAGATCCTCATGGACTGTTGAGGGAGACCCTTTTGAATGAGAAGATTCACTGGCACTGGGCCTTTCAGACATACAGAGAATAACTGAGACCTACTTTTAAATTGTGTTTTGGAAAATGATAAAGTACATGATAAAATTTACGCACATTATAATTTAGACATTTTAATCATCTTCTAAGCTAAGTGAATTATGTTTACTGGAAAGCTGCAGAGAGAGATTATACCACTTAATAGAACAAATACAAACAAGCTTTCTCACTATGAGTTTTAAGAATAATCCTTGAAGTTAAGTGAGAATAAATTTTTGGAATTACATGCATGTTGGCATAAGTACATGATCATACACTCCTTATTCAATTTCTGACACACACACTGCATCAGGACCAATGTTTCTTTTTCTCGTTAGAAATGCAAATTTCTCTCCCACAACATCTTTTAGCCCTTTGCAGTCACAGACTAGAAAAGACCCAGCCCTGCATATGTAGCAGATTTTCTGTGCTTTGGCAGTCTCATGCCTTTAAATCAGACACTTAAATGCCACCAAAAAGGAATAATCTTGATGTTTTTCACTGTTACACTTTACTCTCGTAGACTCTCAGCCTTATAGTTGGTACAGCTCCAAGGTTTCAAAAAGATGGTTTACACCTAGATTACATTTCAAAAGATGACTTTTCTTAATTCCCATGTATATCCCGATAATATTACAAGCAAACTCTGATGCGGCTCTTTAGCACTGCTCTCTGCAATACTGTTAATTTTGCTACACATTATCTACTTCTGCACATTAGCACACACTATGCAAGACAAGAATACAACCAGCACATAGATTTAATCTTCACTTCAAAAGTGATAATCTATCACATGTATATGTATAAAAAAATATTTATTTGCGTATATATGAGGACACAACATAGCGCACCAATTTCTTGCATTTCATTTGTAGCCTCTCTCATCTGTCACAGCCTCAAACCATCTCTCTGATCATGTCCTACTGGTCTCAATGATCTTGCATTACCAGTGAGATTTCTAAGCCCTGGCTGTTTTATCTTCTCAAGAAATACTCTTCCATTAGATTTGTATCAGAAATTTGCTTAGAAGGTAACAGTGAGTTAAAACAATTCAGGAAGAAGATATAACACCAATAAAATATTAACAATGACAACAATTTATTTACAAAGTAAATAACCGCAATTTAATTCCCATTGTTTATTTTAAAAGGAATACTATCTGAAGTTAGGGGGCATCTTGACATGGACATGAAGTCATCTGAGTCAGGTTAAATGACACAGCATTCTGCTTCAGAACTAAATTTCAGAAACGAATATTATGGTACCCTGTCTGTCTTCTCTTCGGACACTGGTTCAAAAAAATGGGAATACTAGGAGTCTTCAGAACAGTTTCAAGGAAATTTCTAAATAGAACTTAAGGTTCAGTTCTGAGTACAAAAATACACTGTCCATGACCTCAATATACACGTGGCCCCAGCTAAGTTTTTTTACTGCTGCAGGTTATTCTGCAGCCCTTTTTTGGAAGAGGCTGTTGCACAATTCCACCAGACACAAGTGCATTAATGTGAGCCATCACATTGAGGAGTTAGGGGTAATGCCAAGAATGTCAATTAGTGCCACAAAAAGCTTTGATCTTGCCTCATAAAGAGTTTTTTATTTCCTCTAAATAATTAATTAATTAGACAGATATCTTTTTTTTTAGAATGGCAGTAACGTTAATGTGGGCTTCACAAGATTTATCACTTTATATAGTTTACATTCAAATACTGCATTCCCTTTCAGAAGAATTATGACCAAACCATACATGCAAGGTATGTATGTTTCAACAGAGCTCCAAATGTTATTTAGTGCATGAATGTTTTATTTTAATATCAGGCCAGCCACATCCTGCATGATGTATCAACAGGGAGAAAACACGCATGCTTCATTATCCCTTTTACTTCTTAAACCTCAATAAAATAAGAAAGAATTGATAAATATGTAATTTTATATTAAAATGTCTATTCTTCAGTACAGGTCACCCCTATCCTTCTATTCATTAAAAACTGGAGAGTAGTCACCTTAGCAGAAAAAAACAGAGTAAAACAAAATTTAACTTACATAAAAGGCAACTTTTAAATCATTCTATTGAAAAAGCATCAAAGATATATTACATCCCAATATTCAGTAAGGAGATCAAAGTGCTATAAAGACATATTGATTAGATGTCTCACTTCCTTCTGGATATGCTTTGAGTCATACCAAGTGCCAAACAAGAACACAAAGCTCAAACAAGGAGTAAGTTTCCCTCAGCATGGCAAATACAGATCCTGAAACAGGGAAGTTAAACAGTGACAGTGATAAATCACTGCAACTGTAAAACTGAATTATTATTTATCTTTTTTTGTATATTTCTTACCTATAAGACAAAATGGCACCATGATGGTATAAAACTTGGAAAGTTACCTACTTCACTCACCTACGGAAAAAACGGTAAGAAATATGCTTATCACTAGGTGACACCACACTATTATAGTTCAGAATAGGTACAGATTTTGGAAGCTGGAATTGGTATAAATTTTGAAAAACCTTCCCCTTGAAAATCATTGAATACCTAATGGAGTGTCAAATTAAATTAAAAGCTCGGCTGCTGTCATAGCATGCAGCCAAGGGAATACAGGTGCAAAGGAATGCATCCCTTGTTTTAGTCTTATGTCACTTACATACATACTTAATCACATTCCAACAGTTTAATTATATTTCAATAGCTATTTGAAAGATTTTACTTATGGTTTGACAAGAAGATATAAATATATTTGCAGAATTAGTTGCACACGAAGAGAAAGGGAGAACATGGGAAAACATGACTAAGGTGAAAAATGATGAGGCCCTGGAGATATCCCAGATAAACAGTAAGAAAGGGCAAATCTATGTATAAAAGACTTCTATATCAAGAAGATATAGAATGTGTATAGTAGAAAGTTATACACATTGATATCTATACTACCAGGAAAATAGGGTATAGAACACCTTCTTTAAAAAAATCACATGCTGTTCTAAAGATCTATTGATCCTCTCTGCACATCTCAAGGTAACACAGTTACTTTGTAGTTGATCCAATAATAAAACAAAGATCTCCCTGGCACTGGATTTACCAAGAAGCCTTTCAGTATTTTTGAGTGAAAACTGAAAATACTTGAAGGTCTTGAAATAACAGGGATAAATGGCATGTAAGTACATATGCTTAATAACCACATGCTGTAATTACACAACAATCCCATTTTTCTTCCAAATTACTTGTCAATAAATCTTTCTCACTGCACTATAAATTCCAAGGTCATGGACAGAGGTATTTATTAGTATAATTACAATGCAGAAATCAAACCATTAAGCTTTTAGATCCTGATATTGTTCCATTTATTTTCTCCTTTCCCCAAGGGGGAGCTGAATAGTTTCTACAAATGGAATACCCAGAAAATATTGGAAGCTACTTTTAAAAGACTAAAAATGTGCTGGTTCATGCAATTACTTTGTTGAAGTTATTTTTTCTCTTTATCTAAACTTTGACAGAATGTCAGATTTATCTTTTTTTAAATACTACAGTGCAGCAAACAGACTCAGGATCAAAAGTATTCTCTGAATCAAGCAATGTTACTACACTATTAACGCTAAAGCACTCTGGATTTTACTGTGCGCCAGTCAGTCGTGTATTGGACCAAAAATCCCAAGGTCTCAACCATTTGTCGAGAAGTAACTTGCAGTCCAAATCTGTGGACTCTTGTTTCCACAAATTCATTATTCCTAGGCACGAATCTGTCTGTCTTGGTTACTTGCCTTCTTCCACAAACCACCAGAAGGGCACCTAAGTGTGTGACTCATAAAGTGACTGTCGAAATGAGAACTACTGAATCAGACTGGCATGAATAAACTTATTCCATAATTTTCTGGAGAAGGGTAAACCTCTTCTTACCTGGAACTTAACTCCTGGTCGTAATTAGCTTTCAAAGATTAACTAAAGTGATATTACATAATCATGACTTATTCCAGTGTTTGATCTCTAAGTGTCTAAGATTTAATGATGAGAGCATTTTCTCAGAGTTGCCTTAAACTCTTCAGCAAGTTGAAAATAAAATATGAACTTTTCTTACTTAGGGATGCTTTTTCTTATTTATTACATAAATAATGTTTACATCTGATTAGTTTGAACAAAAATGTAATAAATTGCCAATTACTTTCATTCTTCTTACAATGTAAAGCAGCAGCAATTTGGATACAATTTTGTCATTTGCTTGCAATATAAAGGTAGTAAATAATATACCTGAATAATATTCTTAATACCAACCAAAAAAATATTGTATAGTGGCATAATTTAGAGAAAAAAATATGTTCACCCAGTGTAAATACGTGTTCAAATCCCAATGTAAAACCTTAACATTGCTCAGAAATTCACTACAACTGACATTCAACTTGTAAAACTCGACAAAAGAGGAAATGCAGAGAAATGAAACAGAAATAAGAGCTTTCAAAATAAGAGCTTACAATTAAATGATGTTGTTGCGACTTATACTACAATATTTTGTATTGTTTCATTGACCTTCATGTTAATGCAAACATATAATGAGTTCATAATCACAAATTTTAACTCTCTTCTTCCTCCCATTCTAGTCATTACTTACACATTTCCCAGAAAGCTTGACTCAGAAAAGTTAAGGCAGACCTTCAACAACTTGGTTGATGGCTGCTTGGCTGTTTCATTGATGACTATGGCACAAAAATCTAAAAGCCATGTACTGACTTCAGTCCCTCCAGACTAATGCTAATATTGATCTATGTTCTAGGCACAGAACAAATGAAGTACAGATTTAAAAACTTGTCTAGGAAAAAGTTATTCACTCAGAGAGTGGCTGGGCACCAGAACAGCTCCCCAGGGCAGTGGTCACAGCACCAGCCTGACAGAGTTCAAGAACCATTGGGACACTGCTCTCAGGCACATGGTGTGACTCAGGGATGGTCCGGTGAAGGGCCAGGAGTTGGACTTTGGTGATGATTGTGGGTCTTTTCCAACTCAGGATTTCCTGTGATTGAATGAACCTAACTCCCTGGACCACAGAAGTGTGAAATTTAAAGTGAAGTTTAAGTTCAGAGATCTGAAATACATATTCACTAATAATAATAGAATGCAGACTTTATCTAGGTTGTGTTCTCTTTCCCTTTGTGAAAAAGAGCTCTCAGGTCTAGCCCACAACTGTGTGCTATCTATGTGTCTTCCTATTATTAAAGACAGCAGCTGCTAGAAGGAAGACTATCCCTTCCCATAAACGTAAATTCCACATACAGCGCACGCAACCTGCAAACCAGAAAGCACAAAGGACCAGCTCTGTCACAAGCTTCCAGTTAACCTACATCTTTGAAGACAGAAGTTAGCAGTAGTGGAAATTATGTAACAGAGCAGAATGAACAATTCTACTTATTTTACAAATAGTGTTAACACAAATTGAAATACTTGATAAATCTCTTTAATCTGCAATTTATTGTACTACAAAAACACATTACCTCTTTCGACTAAGAACAGAGCAGATGCAAATGCTAATCCATTCTTATCTACTTTATAAGTTATTTAGGTGTTCAGAACACAGACAATATGGAAACTAAAAAAAATAAAAAAAAAGCCAAACAACTCCCTGTATTTAATTAAGGAATTACAAATTTTAGTTTCTAACTCATTCAGAAGGGAGCTTGATTCCCTTTAACATGCTAAACTTCGTTAATACAAACTCTCTGTTAAGTTAGATGCCAGCAGTAATCAGCTATACTGCCTTCTTTAAGGAACAGCCTTACATTTAATCAGGCAATGCATAGAAGGCAGTTTCTTGACAAAGAGACAAACAAGTTTTTAGTTTCAAACAGTACCCCTCAGTGCATCTAAATTCTAGCAATCTTTTCCACTTAAGATTTCAGAGGAAAAAAAAATCTCAAGTCCTATTTCTATTCTTACTGTTACTGCAATCTTTCTGAGAAGCATGAAAATCACTTGGTCTTCCTCATGTAAGTGAAGTCTTTTAACTTTTTCCAAGTTAGATTACTGCAGTATTTTCAGAAATAACTGTAAAACTCACTCACAAAGTATGTGCGCTAGTATTAGCAAAAGAAATCGTGTAAGTATTTGAAATGGTCTTTCAGATAAAATATGTGGCTATAAATATATGAAGAGGAAAAGTAATGAAAAGCAGAAAATTGTGTATCACCTTCACCTCAAATTCACTCAAGAACTGAGAGTCTGCTGAGGGAAAACATCCACTTCTAACAGAAAAATCCCAATCTTCATCTGAATCTAATCAATTCAGATAGGCCTGTTTAGTGAGGGATACCCTGAACAGAGAATATGTATGTATGATTTGAATGATATAGGTATTGAAAAAACCACTCCAAATCTTCCCACCAGAAAACATCTTTTTGTGAGTGTTATCAAATCACTTGGATGAGATTTATTTTCCTCACTTATTCTGTCATAAATTAATGTCAGCTTCACTAAATTCAGCAGATTAAACAAACCCAAAATTTAGGGCACCTTCTTCTGAAACAAATATTGAAGCCTATGTTGAGGCATATCAGTATCAAGTTATATGATTTAACATCTATTGCACCGGACTTGTTCCATAAATAGAATCTTAAAAATATAAAGGCACTGATATACCTAAAAGGAAGTAAATGTATAGACTGTGCATATCAATAGGAAACAAAAATACTTTACTTGATTAAGACCAGCTGGTATCAGGAACTAAAAATATGCCTGTTATTGATACTTGTTTAGCATTTTTGTAAAAGTTTCTCTTCAAAGAATAAGGAATCAGAGCAAATGAATCACCTCATCTAATAAAAAGAAGTGGTGTTAAAGAGTTGCTTAGTTCCAGCTGACCTTGAACATAATTGGCTACTTTGGATGTCTCTATGGTATATGCCACTAAGAAGATAAAAATATACAGGATTAAAATCTGAACTGATAAAGCTAAGAAATTAAGTATTACTCCTTTAATAAGCCTACTTTATGAATGTACGTGAATACCAAAATATCTCCTTACTGATTGCTGCTGAACTGTGAATAAGCTTAAAAATAAGCTATTAGAAGTGAAAGTATCTAATATTTTAATTTTATTTTTCTTACCTGTTTAAAAATTATGAATAAAGAATTCAAAGCATTTTTATTCACTCCATGTCACTCTACTCTACTTGTATGCCACCAGACTCACCAAATTTTTATATACACTTAACTCTATACAAGTAATATTATTTTGTATCTTAAGATAAAGATGGAGGCATATTTTTATCTATTTTACTTTTTACAGTGCAACAGTAAAAATTATTTTCTTTTTTTTCTGTATTATTTAAGTGCTTAAAAACCTATACAATTGTAAAAACATTGTTTTACAAGGGCAAGGTTCATTATTACAAAGATGAGATTGTTTCACTACTGCAAAAAGAGAGCTACAGAAAGCCCCACAAAACCCCCAAATATCCTAAGTCACAAAACCCAATTAAACTAAAGAAAAGGGTCTGTCAATTAAGATGCCAAGGCAAAGGCAGAGACCATTTCTTCCTCTTGTGAATGAAGGCATGAAGAAGGCTGGATTGTGATTAACTGTGGGAAAGAAAAGAGACTTTTTCTTAAATTTTAAAGGCAAAACATAGAAGGTTCAAAATTTAAGAAGCACTTTTACTCCTTGGTATCAAAGTATTATATCAGACTCCCACTTGAACTTTGAAAGTACTTATTCAACACAGGTTTGGAACTGTAAAAACAATGATACAAACTGAAGGTGAAAGGATGATTTAGGATGCATACATTATAAAATTATATCTGCATGACTAAAAAAAATCAAGCAATACTAGATCATTAACATGTGTTGACATGTTACCACAGCTGTACTTGTTTTTTTTGATACAGTCACAGATACATGCTCTTACAACCAAAATGCAATTCTGTGCTACCTTTTGTAGCATTTACCTTTTGTAAATACCATGAAGAAATAAAGAGATATCAGTTAATCTTCTAANGTGAATACCAAAATATCTCCTTACTGATTGCTGCTGAACTGTGAATAAGCTTAAAAATAAGCTATTAGAAGTGAAAGTATCTAATATTTTAATTTTATTTTTCTTACCTGTTTAAAAATTATGAATAAAGAATTCAAAGCATTTTTATTCACTCCATGTCACTCTACTCTACTTGTATGCCACCAGACTCACCAAATTTTTATATACACTTAACTCTATACAAGTAATATTATTTTGTATCTTAAGATAAAGATGGAGGCATATTTTTATCTATTTTACTTTTTACAGTGCAACAGTAAAAATTATTTTCTTTTTTTTCTGTATTATTTAAGTGCTTAAAAACCTATACAATTGTAAAAACATTGTTTTACAAGGGCAAGGTTCATTATTACAAAGATGAGATTGTTTCACTACTGCAAAAAGAGAGCTACAGAAAGCCCCACAAAACCCCCAAATATCCTAAGTCACAAAACCCAATTAAACTAAAGAAAAGGGTCTGTCAATTAAGATGCCAAGGCAAAGGCAGAGACCATTTCTTCCTCTTGTGAATGAAGGCATGAAGAAGGCTGGATTGTGATTAACTGTGGGAAAGAAAAGAGACTTTTTCTTAAATTTTAAAGGCAAAACATAGAAGGTTCAAAATTTAAGAAGCACTTTTACTCCTTGGTATCAAAGTATTATATCAGACTCCCACTTGAACTTTGAAAGTACTTATTCAACACAGGTTTGGAACTGTAAAAACAATGATACAAACTGAAGGTGAAAGGATGATTTAGGATGCATACATTATAAAATTATATCTGCATGACTAAAAAAAATCAAGCAATACTAGATCATTAACATGTGTTGACATGTTACCACAGCTGTACTTGTTTTTTTTGATACAGTCACAGATACATGCTCTTACAACCAAAATGCAATTCTGTGCTACCTTTTGTAGCATTTACCTTTTGTAAATACCATGAAGAAATAAAGAGATATCAGTTAATCTTCTAAGTTGAGGGACAATACACAGCAACAAGCCTACAACGTAAATTTGCTTTAAAACCCCTCAGTGGGAAGGATTGAGACTTAAAAAGTAATAAATCAAATCAGTGTACCTGTAAGTAGTAAACTTCAGCCCTAAGGTTTATTTTGTCAATGTTCTTTGCCTCCATCCTATCATCTATAATATTACATTGCATTGTATCTTTAAAGCTTTCAGCAATAAACAAGCATTTTACATTAAATGAAGTTGTTCCAGTAGCAAACAACTGTTAAAAGACTCCAGAATTAGGAGATGTATTTAAGGATCATGTTTTAAAAAAAATTGTATGTAACCTTCAATTAATAAAAACCAGAATCTGTGAAATGTAACTCAGTATCCAATAATCTATGTAACACATTTGTTTAAAAGTTCCTTCTACATTTTAATTGCCTACAATTTTTTCTTAATTTTCTCTGAATAAATGAAAAACTGCGTTTTAGACAAAGTAAAACATGGTGAAAAACATGTATTAATGTATAAAAAGTAGACAGAAATAAAGATTTCAAATAGGATTTGTCTTCTAGACCTTCCCTTCTTTATATTTCTAATATCCATTTAAAAATCTTGAATCAAGCGTTTCTCAAAGAAATCAAACACAAGACTAACAGCTTATATATACACTGCAGTTATATCAGAAAGAAAATACCAATATTATTACCTGAGCAACCTGACTGAAAGTACTAGCAATTTATTCTTCCATTTAATTGAAACACCCACATCTACAGAATTGTGAAGGAGGAAAAAAAAACCACAAAAACCAACAGGTAAATTGGAAATGTCACTGGCTTTTACCCTTAGTGACGTAAGGCATTTTTAGTAAATAACACCACTAGTAAAAACCCTCGTTAATAAATTTAACAACATCCTCCAGCATCCTCCACTATAGATCACTTCAAATCTCTACTCTGCTGCAACTCACCCTCCTTGAAATCTACTTTCATCGTTATATTTTCAATATTTCTGACATTTCTACTGGCTTTGTAGTTTGAATCATTTTGGTTCTCCTCCTGCTTGACAGTTCTTCTCTCAGAATTACAAGTCCTTCCATTTCTCAAAATACTGGTAAAGCAGTCTCTTTTGCTAAGTTGTCAATTCACAAAAGAATACTGGGAGATGGAAGACAGTAGGGCTGAAAAGCAGACACAAGCAGCAAAGCTTGCTTTAAATAGAAAATAAATAAAAGCTTCAGAGCTCAGGTCACCACCATTACTGGCTTGCCATCACCAAGTGTTCTCTCTTCCCATGTTAGATACCCACCTGGTTTCAAACCTCTAATACTCACTCTGTTCCTTTGTTTGTTATCAGAGATTCTGGTAACATCATCTTTTCCCTCATTACTCCTTATGTCTACAGAAAATTCTAAATGCTGATGAAAAAGGATTTCTTTCTATTATCACCTTGCATATTCCAAACTGACAAATGTATTCTCCATCCTAAGATTATATTCAGGAAACAGACAAGTCAGGTTTTAAAATATTATTGTGACCTCTATCAAAAATCAAAGTAACCCTGTACTTTTTCATTTATTTTTCTATCAATTGCAAACACCTTGTCATAGCTAGATGTGCTGTCACTTATATCCACTATAAATTTCAGACACTTCACATATATTAGTGTACACCACCCAGTTCCAACAGCAGAAAAGTGATGTTATACCTTGAAGAATCTTAAAAGTGTTTCTGAGTACACTACAGTGTCAATGGGCTATGTAGTATATGTGCATTTACATTTTATTTGCACAAGAACTAAGACATTTGGCTTATTCACCAAAAAATAAATTTCAGGTGCCTAATTAAGAGCAATAATCATCTTACCTTTACAGATTCACTTAAGACTTGGGTTTTATCTGCTTCTTCACTGGATTGCAATTCTAGTTTATTATTTAACTCCTGTAGCTGTTGTGCTTGTTCATTCAAAAGCAATTGTGCCTGATGCTCCCGATGTAATGCATTATTTAATTCTTCACATACACTTTCAAACCTCTCATGGGTGATTAATTTCTGATAAGAGAAATAAATTGTGTTTGATTATGTAACTATACTTACCTGTTTACATACTTGACTTACCAAGTTCCATGTGCGAACGTATTAAATTCTAAAACAAAAGCATGCTAAATGTTATTATTTATTTAGGTTTTTTAACTCAGAGACAGACAACCAAACAATAAAATGGTCAGACAACTTTATTCACTGTATTTTTTTCAAAACAGCATTCAGACTACTATAAACAATATGCATTTGCTATTCTATTCAAATTAACACCCTAGATTGCAAAGAACCAATATTTAGAAGGAAATATGCAGATCAATGTCCCCCATTTTAGTGCATATCTTCTTAACCCTTGTAAACATCTTCTGAACTCTTACTTCTTTTTAAAAGTGTTCCAGAGACAAAATACTTTTTCAAATAAAATAATTGTCGACATCTGAATGGCAATCTAAACTGTGATAATTTCTTCCAATTTTCCCAGAACTGTAAGCACTAAAACCCAGTATGAGCAAAACTGAAGATGAGCAGACACAATTTTGTCTGTTTGAGTAAAAAAACCCCAATATTTTACCAGCTAGGAACAGGAAAAAGAATGGATTTGACATCATCTGTTGTAGTCTCTGCTTGGAAATGTCTTGATTGGGACACACTGACAAGTCTACACCAGCTAGGCTTCAGTACCAGTGTCAGTCACAGCTACAGAAAACACTGCTCTTTCTGGGCCACAACTGTTTCAGTTCTGCTGTGTACCTGTTGAGCATGTATAAGAATTCTTAACCATTATCTCAAATAGTTCAAACATATGTTCAATTCTGAATGCAACCTACAAAAAATAAGCATAGTAGAAAAGATGCTTAGTGATCCTCCAGCATGCTAAAGCAAGACAAATTTCTTCCCCTCCAAGGACTGAAGGCACAGTTCTGTACCTATGGCAGGGGGCTAACTGAGAACCCACCAAACGGCATCAGCCTCTCAAACACCATGTCCATCAGTCACAATACTGCAGTTTCAAGTAGTTAAGAAAACTTTTTGTTGTGTCTTCTTGTTCCTGTTGGACAATGCTATTTACAGGTTAGCAAATGCATAGTGTTTAAGTAAATTGATCAGTCACAGATAGTAGTCAGAGGAATTTGGTGCATGTATGCTAGCAGGAACGTAGACGAGGGCCTTTTTTACCCCTTCCATAAACCTAGTCCTTCAAGGGAACAGCCACACTAAAATTTGCATTGACTAGCTCAGGGCATAACCCAGCATCAAAGATACAGTATAATATCTATCATAATATTCAGCAATATCCACACAGAGTTTATACTTCTTGGAAGTTCTCATGAACATACTTCTTCAATACCCTCAAGCTGACTTTACTCTGCTGAAGTGAAATCTATAAATGCTTTTTGGGTCTATAAATCACATCAACATTTCAACATACAGAAGAAAACCTGGTTGCAGAAGACCAAACATGTAATTTACAAGAACATCTCATTCTACAAATCAAAAATAAACAGTTGTGGAAGGGAAGTCTTTCTGAACACATCTGGCTTCTAGTTGAGTGACATTTACAACACAAATCATGTGGAAAATTCTTTTAATATTAGGATGATTTTATACTTATTTTTCAAAAGAACACACAAAAATGCGTCTTACAAGCAGTCACCTCTAAATCAAATATACTTACTTGCTTAAGCATATTTAATTGCTCTTGCAGGCTCTGGGCTTTGTCTGCTTCTTTTTTCATCTCACTGAAATTCGATTTGAAATCTGCAAGTTGTAGGCGCAGTGAGCGGCGTTCTACTTCTGCTGCATGAAGTCTTTTTGTAAACTCAAATATTTGCTTCTGCAAGGATTCTATGTTTTTCTGTTAATAATCAGAAGCAAATTTATGTGCTTTAACATGAACTATTTTAGCAAGAAAAGTCACATGTAATACCCAAGCAAATTAGACAAAGTATGGACATTTTGTCCATCATTGCTAAGATGCACAAGTGCAAAAAATGAACCTGTTTCATCTGCTCTTGAGAGTAACTGAAAATTCTGTTTTCAAGGAAGTACCATTTTAATGTAAGGCCCACAACAAAAGACCACTTATTTCAGAAGGTTTCTTCTTTCCCTCTAATTATAGGGAAGAAAGCTATCTTTACTGAAAGATAGAACACAAAGCATGAGAAAATAGGAAAAAAAAACCCAAACAAACAAAAAAACACAACAAGAAAACAACCCCATAACATTTATTTGAAGCCAAAGGCAAGTTACTTCTTACTAAAGCAAATACAGCTTTGACAGAACCTTAAAAACCCTGTTTCTTGGATACATCAAATCTCTTCTTAAAATTCTTTGACACAAAAGATAAAATATATTCACGCTCTAATGCTTCTGGGTGCTAGGAATCAACTTCTGATGTCTGCATAGTTGATTTCAATGTAACAGTCTTATAAACTGAAACAAAATTAATGATCCTATCAAGAGAGCTTCATCCTAACACTTAGGCCATGAACCTACTGCTTACATGAAGTAGGACTATAATTATGCATACCATACTGGATACTTTGTCACAAAATCCAGCTTCCAGGGCCCGGGTATTTATTTTATTAAGTCCATGAGCCAGGCTCTGTAGCAAGGAGTCTTTCTCCAGATCAGTAATGTACTTGCTGTGGTCTAATGGAACCGCCTCCATTATAACATTCAACTTGTCCATAAGTTTTGAAAACGAATTCCTGGCTGCACTTAAAAGTAACTTTCCAGAAAGCCAGGACCTTGTACCTTTAAAAAATAAAAAACAAAGACAAACAAAACCCCCAAACAAACAATCAAACAAAAAAACCCCATAACAACAACAACAAAACACAAACCAAAACACAGAAAAGAAACATGAAGTAGGTTCTTAGTTTGTTTCTTTCAGTTAAAAAAACCACAATAAACAATAACTTTAAGATACTCAGTGGAAATTTTCTATTAAAGACTGGAAGACTGAATTTAAAGGAGTATCTCAGAGAGAGACTTAAATTATGTATTTAGCAATGAAAATTCTGCTACTATCAATTTATGAATGGGAGGGTAGACCACTTGTCCAGTTGTTATTATGTTCTCCAATATCATATTTTCTAAAGACTTTCTTTAGTGTTTTAATTTTATAATTCAGAAAACATGCAAGACAGATGCAAGCAAATGGAAGTCATGTCAAGTAAGTCAGAAGTGAGAGCACACGGTAAATCACTTTATTGTAATATTTAAAATGCAAATTTCTGAGGGTTTCCTGATTTCTCTTCCCTCCCCTCTACAGATGTCTAAATCATTTGCTGTTCAAAATTAGTGAGGCTTGGTACCTTAATGCCATACTATTTATATTCTGAGACAAGAGAATATAATTTACCTTATTCCAAGGCAATTAAAATTTTACAGCTACAATTACGTATTTCCCCACAGGATTTTGGTAATCAGCCTTCTCATATAATGGACTTAAGGCCCCAGCACACCCAACATGTCCTGCTTACTGCTAGATTCGTCAGGTCTGTAATTAATAATTGTGTTTAATGTTGATAAATAAAATTGTCAGTGCTCCTTCCACTAATTGGTATTCCAGATAACAGTTAATAGGTTTATTTATGCCTTAATAAAAGTCTTGTAATTTAGTTTTCCCTCTGCTAGGCAGGTCTTAATCTGTCATTACTTGTCTTATGATACTATCAGTGTAAGATGACAAGCATGGAAGAGCTTATTTACATTCAGTAGTACAGCAGATCTCCTGTTGCTGCAGTGAACTAAAATACTTACTTTAGAGTATAAACAGAAAAAAATAACCCTGGTTTAATTTAAAGAATTTCTGTTTATAGACTGGGAAGAAAAAAGCCAGAGGTACAAGGCAAAGAGAACATGATTATTGATATATTTTTATCACAATTCTCATTGTAAAGAAGATAATTTACATGTGAGGTTGAGATTTATCTATAAGCAGTAACAAAAAAAATGCATAATAAAATCAAATATTTTATTTTCAAAGCCATTTTCTTGCTTTGTTTTGAAATAGCAGCAGTCCAACGATTCCAGTGGTTAACTGGAGTAACATATTTAAGTACATGCTGTCCATAACCTCAGGGACTAGTAGATCTGCCTTTTGCTCATGACTAAGGTAGCACCTTTTAAGTTAAAAATCTTATGAGGCATTTTTATCTTGCACTTCCACTAACTAAACATCCTTTGCAATAAAAAAAAATATATTCTTTTCATACCCAGAAAAAGCTGCTATTGCAATGCTCTGTCTACTTTGGCAAAAGATCCTCTCTTTTCCTTTGCTGGTTCTCTATTACTGATCACATAAAAGAAAAATCTACCTTCCTCAGTTTAATTCTTATCACAGATTATCCTGTCATACTTGTCTTTTAGCTTCAAAGACCCTCTCTTTTCTCCAGTCAGAATGCATTCACTAGTTGAATGTTTAGTTAAATTAATCTAAAATTAAAACTAGAATGTTTTTATGACTTTGCATGTTAGATGATGCCAAAACCTTCTCAAAAACTGTCCTTTGGCATGATTTTTGGTATATATCGAAAAAAGGATATCCTCAATAAGGTACTGTTCCTTCACTTTTCCCAGTGCTTTTCCCCTTGCTATCTCAGCTTATGAGATTGTTTGCCTGTCAGAGAACAGTGTTTCTCCATAGGTGCAGTACCTAGCATGGCAGCCCTCTTCCCTGTGTCTAGAACCTCATGTTTAACTCTAACATATCAAAAGTAAATTTAAAATAATAATTCAGACAATTGTATTGTAGCATTTTCAAATGATCATTTTACTTCACAACAAGCACTCCTCTTAATCAGTACAGTTCAGCATCCACAACTTAAGGCATTTTCTTGGGATAGGGATAAACAGTCATGTCCTTCATTGTTTTTATGAAGAGTACTTTTGAATAAATAGACAGAAGTATTTTGAAGTAAGTTACTGATTGCTTTGAAAGATGAAATGAAAACATAAATCAATTCCACACAGAACTGTATCTATAAAAACTGAGAGGAGAATAGACTGTTTAAGTATATATATCTTAAGTACCTGCCATGAAGGATGAAACAATTGTGTTGATTATGATGTGACTAAGAAATTATTAACACAAATACAGGTATACAACAAGAGGAATTAAGTCTTACATTAAGCAAATGAAAAAAGAAGTGTCAAATATTACTTCACTGGAAGATGAAAAAACAATTAAAGTTTATTCTTTTTTGGTGAAATTGAACACCAAGTCAGCAGGATTAACTTTGTACTATGCAAGACCAAAATGTTCATGTCAAATTTTCAGAGCCTTATATACTTAACAGTTAGTGATATTTGTATTGAAAACATTGGCTGTTACCATCTCTGGTTTATCACAGTACAGATACTGTTCAAACAAACCTAAAATCTAACCTTACAAAAAAAACCAAAGCAAACAAAAAAACTTCAACACTGCAATGAACTTGCACTGGAACTGAGCAAAGAGATCATTCCAAGACATGCTGGAGTGAGATCCAAACTAACACTATGAAGGGAAATGATCATCAACATCAAAACAAATCCCCTTATTTAAAAGATCAAGAAAGGTGTCTCAAATCAGAGTGAACAAACCCAAATGTTCCGGTGTCATCTGAGTGATATGGATTTGGTTTACTTCAGCTGCCTCAAATGGTTCCCCAGAACCTAGCCATCTTTAAATGTAATTTCTAAGACACTGAATCATTCCATCTTGATGATCCAGAGAGCACCTTCTTGTAGTACTCTCTCCTGTGACATATAGTCTAATCTGGAACTGCCATTATTTAAAGATAAGAAAAGATTGCCTATTTACAATTTTTAAAGAAATTCAACATCATTGAAGTCAGTTTGAAGATTTAAATCCTTTTTAAAATATTACTTACAGAACATAATGTAATTTTCTAAGTGTGGAAGCTTTCAAATATATTCCTTCAGAGCCTCATTACTTCAATACTTCCAGAAATTAAATGTTAAACTTTAAATTATTTATGACTATTTTTTAAATCAAAGATTCTTAGGAGACTTGATTTCATGAGCAAGAGAATTCCAAGTAATACATTAGCAATTAGACCTTGAGATTCTGTGGAAGTTACTTAAAATAGAGATAAGATATGAAAGAATCACCAAACTGACTGTGGCCATAACATTCCCAGCATGGTTCTTCCTAATTCTCAAAAATCAAGCCTGTGTTGAGTGCAGAGATATCCAGTAAATAGAGACCAGCAGAATTCTCATATACTTCAAACTGGCAAAACATCATGACGTTTACGGTATTCTAACCAATCACTTCAGCACATCCATGCTGCTGGTGCATTTCTCTCAGTTCTTCTTCAACTAGCTGTTCCTACACAATACTTCCCACACAGGAACACTTGCAGTATAAACCCTGTAAATACTCTGAAATGTAGTTCAAACTTTGCTTTGTAAGGATGTAAATTTAAGTTACTGAAAACAGGACGACCAAAGAAGAGAGCTTCTGAAAATGAATCAAAACACATTTGTTTCAATGTCTTCTGGTATCAGTTTGCTACTTAAGCTTCTGGGAAATGAACCATATTATCCATGTCCTGCTACTTCCATTTATTCATATATATTATCCCTCCTTAAACAGGCTTTATTCTGTGACAGAAGTGTTGGTGTTTTAAAACTAGAAGTTACTAATCATGAGGTGACATTTCCAGAGACTGACACTACAATTTTTCATAGGCACAGTCGAATTCTATACAAGCAGAGACTGAGAAAATTAGGAAATCCAGACACAAACCTGATTAAGCATAAACTTAGAGAGGGAACACTGTAGAGACATAAAATAAGGACTGCTATACATTGTATAAACTGAGAGCATTTTATTTCTCTCTCAAAAACTGTAAGATAGCAAGTAAAACACACTAAAATATTATCCATGAAATTCATTTTTTTCCAGATTTGGAACTACTAAATTCATATCATATAAAACACAGTAGGAAATAATTTCATTTCATTCAGCAGCTGTAATGTCCCAACTGTCCCATGACAGTTTTAGAGCCTGTACTTAAGAAATACACAAATCAAATAAAAACAAAATTACATAGATTTTCTCTGTGGAAAAATACTAGATTGAGCTCCAGGAAAACACTTCTTGAATATTAGACCAGTGGAACAAGATAACTAGGAACCTTGTAAGAGTTACTTCATTGGAAGCTTTTAAACACAGGTTAGCCAAATATCTATTTGTGTGGTGTAGATTATTTTTAATATCTCACAGGCAAGCAGGCGGAATAGTACATATGCTTTCTAAAAGCACTCTCCAGCCTTCTGTTCCCATGACTCTATATACCAAAAGGATAAAGTACCATATCACCAATTAAAGAAAATTCAATCTATTCCATCAATACAGCTCTCAGGAGATTTGATCCAGAAGAGTTTAAATAAATCCTAAAAATGGAGATGATGTAACCACCATGATTATAATTTTAATCTTCAACTACAAGAATATACTTTTAAAATTACCTGGTTTGTTAACAACATCCTGCAATTCAGTGACGGAACTGACTATTGCAGCAAGGAGGTTGGAACTAGCAAACCAGCTGAGTGCTTCCACACAGTCAAGCTCTTCCCCTTCACAACCTGTGGAACAGAATTGTAGCTACCAATACAACTGAAAAACTTACATAAGTTACACTACTTTCTCTTTCAGAAATTTAATAAAGCTGAGAGTACATAAGGTAGAGAGTATTTTCAAGACAATTTAGACTGTATTAAATACACTTTTACGAGCACTAAACCAGAAAAATGGAAGAATCTTCTAGTTTGGAAAGCATTTTGATACCATTTTTCCTTGTAGGAAGACACATTAGCTGGTTTCATAACAGAAAGGGGCAACAGGACTACATAAGGTCTAAAGGAAATCCAGAAATCCTACACTGATATTTTACCTGAATCAGTAAGAAACTTTTTTGCATTTTTCAGTAGGAAATAAAAGAAGAGTATATACCTTTTCAAAAAATATGTTGGTGGCAAATAGTGTAGGAACGTTTCAAGACATTTATCACATAGAGCAGATGCAGTAGCAACTATAATGCAAATATTGAGGATATCAAACAATGGGAGCTCACGTGTGTAGTTGCAAGTTCATTTGCATTGGTAAACAGACTAAGTATTTCCTTTTAGGGGAAATTACATTTATCAAGTTATCTAAAAATTATACATTCAGAAATTACATTTGTAAAAATGTCATTAAATTTGTATTTACACTCTATTATAAATAATATTACTATATGTTATTCACTAACCATGTCATTTGACACAACATTTATCAAGGAAAAAAAATAGCTTACTTGACAGATTACGCTTGCCTTTGGATTCTCCTACACAAACTGGAATTCCAATGCCTTCTTTTAAGCCATTTGTCCAGGTGAAGAGGGAGCTAGAAGACTGTGCTAAAACTTTAAGCCTGTTGGCTGCCAGAACTGCAATCACAGCTCTTCGGAATATATAAATCAGACTTTGGGATTTTCTTTTCTTTAGTTTTGCTTCATCTTGACTGTCTTCCTTATCATCAGAGAGAGCATCCACTAGGGTCCTAATCTTCTGGCTCACTAATTCATAAATGTTTGCCTGATCCTGGAGAAGGTCTCTTTGGGAAGACATAGCACACAGTCGGCCATACAGAGGATACAGGGCACCTGCCAATAATGCACAGGCTGCCAGGAGCGAGGAATGCTCTTTCTGAAACTGTGTTAACATCTTTTTCACAGAAATGCTTTCAAGAGCCAATTTCTCTTGACTTTTTTCAAGGACATAAACTTTTTCCTTATTTTTCTCTGCTGCTTCTTGGTATTCCTGGGATAAGAAGAAAAAAAAAAGCAAACAAACAAAACCAGAAGAAATAGTAAGAAGTTTTTTTACTTAACAAAATCTTTTTTACCTAGACAAAAGATAGAAGAAAATATTTTTTTTTCTTCACATTCAAGTAACACACTAAAGGAATAAATATTATTAGTAATGATGATGAAAGTATCTCTCCTAATAAACAGTTAAACAACCAGACATACGAAAACAAACAGTATTAGTAAAGTTTGCAGTCTTTAGTTTCAGTTACAAATGGATTCCTGGTTCCTGGTGATAATCTTTAGTACTCCAATAGACTGCACCTAGTTGTCCACAATGCAGTTTTATGAGTTGACTTAAGAGTAAGAAATTACATGCTCCAATTTCAGAAAGAACATCATTCTACAAAGCAAAAATAAAGTTACTATAAGGGAGAGGAAAAAAATAAGGCAGGCTCTGGAACATAAAAGTAGACAGATTGGCAGCAGCTGGAAAAGGGGAAGTAAAGGTGATCTCTTAATTACTTTGTAATCAACCCCCTACTTATATATTCACAGATTAATTAGGTCTCATAGAACTGAGTTTTCAAAAGAACAGCATAATGTAGATGTCTCTATTTTGCCTAGTGTCATTATAGATTTCTTTAAGTTGCAGAGCATGTTTTTTCCTCTAAATGCCTTGAAATAGAGAAAGAGCGAGATTTAAATAGCAAACTGGTATAGAGAAATGAACATGATAACAAGTCAGGAAATGCCAGGACTACAGTTAGAGGATGCAGACTGCAGTACTGAAGTCAAGACACTACACTGTGAGCTCTAAGTGACCTCAGAGATGTAAACTGGGCTCTTGATGCATGCTATGATTGAAACAGTGACTACATTTAAACAGGCTCCACTGGTATAGGGAGATAATAAATTTTAGGCACTGTTCACAAAGAATGTACAAGCTCAAGTTAAATGCTAATGCTTCAGCTACAATACATGGTCTCAAAAAGGCAAACATGAATGGAATTAGAAGCCCATATGATGAAGAAAACTGAGGACTGTGCTAAGTTCCAGATACTGGTCTTAGAGCTACAGACAATTTTGTTGAACATGGAGTGACATTATTCCTGTAGCAGTGGTCTAAAAAGAAGCAAAATGTTATCATCCAGCCATATTCTCCTGTGTGCTATTTGGTACAGGTCCCAAACAAGTGGTGAGCAGGACACTCCAGTTTCTTTTCCCTCCTGAATTCTGCAAGCACAGAAGGGAAAAAAAAGTATACACAGCTATCCCTAGAATGAAAATAGAAGATTCTACGCTTCTAAAGAGATGTACCCTAGTCAGTTAAAAATGTCTTTGACCAAATAAATATTTTATAATTTTTTTGGAAGGGAAAGAATTTGTAATGCTATTAAAATACTTCAAGTGATACAAAAATAGAGCAGGCCACTAAAAGATTTAATTTCAAAATGCAATTTACAGGCCACATATGTCACTTTACTATGCTGAAATAAAGTATGAACATGGACAATACTTTCAGTGCTACTGCATTATTTACAGTGTTTGATTTTTATAGATAAAAACCCTGATAGCATGACTGGAAGGAACTGAAAAGGTAGGCCAAATTTAGAAAACAATCTATGGTTTCTGGCCAGCACAGGTGAAAAGCCAATATCTAAGTAAACAAACTGTGATCCCTACAGGGCTGTTGGACAGCAATACCAACATTCAGTGCTCTCGCTAATTAAGGTACTTTTCATGCTTTTTGTGATATGGCAATATGCAGACGTAAATAAGACAACCTCTGACTTCAGAAATGCAAGTTTTGTAAGAAAATAGACCTTCTTTCTTTTACTGGCTAATAATTTCTTCTTCTATACCAGACACTGTTTCTAGAGTTTTCCTTAAAGCTTAAAAGCACAGTTCTTGAAAAAGACATAGACTTTTCTTCTTAAAATATTGGCAAGCTGGTTTCCTTTGGTGTTTGAGCTTTGAGGGGCACCTCACTGGGTTGCAGAGCTTCATCAATTCCAAGAAACCTTAACAAAAAATCAGGTGCTACTAGCAAAACTATTTTATCCTACTTCTTACTACACCCTTACCCTTTGTTCTGGCATGGAAACAGAACTGAAAACTAGAAATATAATGACACAGAGTCTTCAAAAGATTTTTCTTTTGGAGCTCTGAGCATAGATGGCAGTAGAAGGAACAGGGCCCACCCCCTCATGTACTAAAGCTGCCCCCAGGGAGGGTAAGCAAGCAGGAATTCGATGAACAGAGAGGGCAAACAGGGCATGAGAATGAGCCAGAGCACCATGACACTGTTTGCAAAGGCAGGGCAATCAGGAAGGGCACTGAGGCACTGCCAACTCAAGCACTTAGCTCAGCTGGTGATCTTCGGTCTCAGTGATAGAGCTCAGGTGTGGTGTTCCTCTGTGCACACCAGAAAGGATGGGGCAACCCAGATGTAGTGCCCATGGAACCATGCAAGAGTCTGGGTGTCAGGCTGCAGGGAATGACAGAGCCTGGCACTGCTCTCAGGGCAGCAGAGACAACAGCTGTGTGCGTTGTGATCAGGTGGGTAACTTAAAAAGCCTCATGCTGGAGCTGAGAGAAAGCGTATAAGGACTAAGAAGTATTAGGGATTCTGAGGTAGAGACTGAGTGGTGGAGCTGCACTCTACTACACCTCAGACAAATGCACCCACTGTCCACTTCACATGAAGCCATGGATCCCCCACCCTCTCACCACCAGGCAGCAGGGGACCTTAGAGACAGAGGTGAGTGGAAAGAGGTTTCTCCTTGCAGGGGACAGGTGAATCCCCTCCCAGACTACTTCACCTTCCCAGGTGCCCTTATACAACAGATATGGGGCCCTAGAATCTCCTGATCAGGGAAATGAGAATGTGGATGAAAGTCCTTTTAGGCTCAACCGATTGTCTAAGACAGGGCAGCCTACACCTGTCATATCATGACTTCCTCAGTTAAGAAAACAAGAATGGTGGTAGTAATTGGGAGGGAGTAGTAATTGGGAGGGAGTAAAACTCCTTTCTTAGAGAAATGGAGAACCCAGTATGCTGATCAGAATTAATCTATACAGAAGTATGTTGCCTCCATGCAGTTCAGATAAGATACATTACCAAGAAACTTCCCAGTGGTACAGCCAACTGATCACTACCCATTACCTGTTTACCAGGTGGGTAGCAACGAAGTCCCAATAAAAAGGCTGTGAATTATCAAGAGGTGCCTCAGGGTCTTGGGATAACTAGTCAAGGGATCCAGAACACAAGCTATGTTCTCTCTTGTCCTTCCAGTTGCAGGAAATGATGGGGCAAAACCCAGGAAAATCCCACAGAGCAACACATGGCTTCAAGAGTGGTGTTACCATCAGAATTTGTGGGGTTTCGGTCAGGGTCAGTTTATACGACACTGAGTCTCCTGACAAAAAATTAGGTCCTCTGGTGTCAAAGAGGGAAAAGGATCTTAACAGGGTTCACTGGAAGAGCTTTAAACTAGATTTAAAGGGGGACAGGGCCAGGGCCAGGCTTGACAGAGAGAAGATGTGGGAGGGGGAACACTACAGTGACCACCCAAGCAGCAAGAAGAGGCTTAACAGGGGATGCCTCCAGAGCGTATCCAAAGATGTAACCAGAAGACAGACTACGCACCCCCACTGGGATATCAACACAATGAAATACTTCCATGAAGTGCCTTTACACCAATGCACACAGAATGGGAAACAAATAGGAGGAACTAGAGATCTGTGCACAGTCAAGGGACTCAGACCTCTGCAACTGGAGATGTTGTGAGAGAGCTCACATGTCTGGAATGCTATAATAAAGGAAATGCTATTTAGGAGAGACAAACCAAGAAGGCGAGGTGGTGAAGCTACCCTCTCTAGAGGCAACACCTGGAATGTAAAGATCACTGTCTTGGGGTGGATGATGAGTGACTCAAGAGCTTATGGGCCAGGATAAAAAGGCAGACCAGTAGGGTCTTGTGGGTGTTTGCTAAAGGCCGCCTGAGCAGCAGGGGAAGATGGATGACACCTTCTACAGGCAGCACAAAGCAGCCTCAGAGTTACAGACACTGGTTCTTGTGGGAAACTTTAACTACCCTGACATCTGCTACAGAACTAGCACAATGAAACACAATCAGTCCAGGAGGTTCTTGAGGAGCAGTAATGACAACTTCCTGTCAAAGGTAGTGGAGAATCCCACAAGGAATATTATGCTGCTTGACCTCATACTAACAGAGAAGAACCCATTGGGGATGTGAAGGTTGGGGGCTTCAGTATCAGGGGAGGAGGAAGCAGAGCAGCAAGTGAAATAGTAACCACGGACTTCAGGAGAGCTAACTTTAGCCTCCTTGTAGATATTCTGGGAAGAATCCCAAAGGAAGAGCCCCTGCAGGTAAGGAAGGTGCAAGACAGTTGGTTGATATTCAATGATAAGTTCCTCCAGGCTCAAGAACAACATATCCCCATATGCAAGAAGTCAGGCAAAGGGGAGTAACAGACTTCTATGATCAGATGAAGAACTGTCATTACCCAGGCAGGAAATACACAAGATGGAAAAAGGGTCAAGCCACTTGGAATGAAGATAGAGAGGCTGTCAGAGTAAGTAGAAATGAGA
>VXBQ01017221.1:20080-42792 GCA_013400175.1 Phainopepla nitens | reverse complement strand
GGGTAACAGGAGAAAGGAAAGGTTCAGTGTTGCTGATATCACCATCATGTTTCCAAACAACACAGCTTGGCACAAAGCTCATCCCTCTGGGAAGTGAGAACATGTTGGCTTAGACACCTTTTGGACAACACGTCTCACTCCCATGATGGTCTGGTCAGGTTGGTGCTGTCCATGCCACATCAGCAGGGCAAGGCACTAGCATCTGTGGAGTTTTTGCACCTTTTTTGTTTGTGTGGTATTTTTTTGGTTGGTTGGGGTTTTTTTGTGGTTTTTTTTTTTTTGTCTAACCTGAAGTGATATTGTGTGGATGCCTGGAGCTTGTTTACTTTAAAAGAATAAAACACAGAAGAGCCCCAAGCCCACAAAACAATCTCTTTGTGATGGAAGGTGCAAGTCCCCCATTCGCATTTCAGCTGGACTCTGCATTCCTTCAAGAAAGGAAGAAATGTTTCGCAGGAAGAAGCAGAGCATCCCTTCTTCCTGCTGTCATCAGTCTTCTGTGCTGTGGAACATGTTACCTTGGTCACAAGAGAGTAAGTGAACCTTTATAGGACATCACACATGAATATAATCCAAGATAATCTTGCATTGATAGCTCCTGCCACTAAACTGCAGCAGGTTTTTCTTTCAGTCATTCCAAACAAAACAAAACAAAACAAAACAAAAACCCCACAACAATCTAGGATTATAAAGACATAGTATAAATAATGTAAATTAGAATATAATTTTTTAAGCCGTTGAATCTCCGCCCAGAGGTGGCTCTCGACTCATTGGCTGTCTAGCTTCCACAGCAGCCCTGGTTTTGAATGAATAGTTGTATATATATATATATATTTATCTCATACAATATAAAAATATAAATGCAAAAATTTCCCCCTGCCTTCTCTATTTTGCTATTTTATAGTCTGCACATGACATCATGTTATAACATATGTATGATAGACTGGTACTACGGTTATCATAAAAGGAGCTGAAAGCCAAGTATTACTCTACAGCCCAAAGGTAGGGAGAACTGAGAAAGGGGTATCACAGTTTAGTGGAGGCATTTGTTTCTAAATCAGAATAAAAACCCAAAATCATGCCCCCAGCCCTTCTCTCCTGTCAGTAATCTTTTGAGTGAAGAAAGCTTCCACTCAAATGAAGAGAACTGGGTGGAGCTGGGGGCAACAAAACATACGGGATGCTCTGTCAGAAATCAGAAATCTGATGGTTGCAAACAAAAGGCTCAAATGGCTCAATAACTGGGCTGAACAATGGAAAGAGAGGCAGAGATTGAAACTGAGGGGAAAACAAACAAACAAACAAACAAACAAACAACCCTGAAACAAAACAAAACAAAACAAACAACCCAGCAAACAGACAACACACATACAAAGGAAACCGCTGGGAGGATGAGGCTGACAAAGACCCGTTGTCTAGCTTATAGGTTGTTAGGTTTGAACATGTAGAGTATGGCCCCAGCACATGCTTCTAAAGAATGAAATGTTGCCACCTACATTGCAGCTGCCATGGTTGGAGACACCAGTAAATGTCTAAACATTGTCTCAATCTTTAAAATCCCGCTTAGCTTCTATCAGACGCACATCGTCTTAACTTTTAAATTTTCAGTGTGGGTTTTTCCTTAATATAGATAATATATATATTTTATATAATATATCAAAGTTTAGAGTATAGATTAAAAAAATTATCTGATCTGAGGCATTCCTTCCTAAATATCAGGGTAAAACTCAGAGCCATGGTCCATGCTCTGCAACATCGGCTTCTGGTCAAGAGATGACATCCTGCTCAGCATTTCGGCCGAGAGCGCATAACTATTGCCTGACTTCTCCTCGAACCAGCTGTCGAGTGCCCTTTTGCAGTCGAAGTTGGCAATGGGCGGCCCGTTAACAGCAATGGTCAACAGGTCACTGAGCTGCTCCAGCGTGAGCCGAGAGCGGTTGTTCTTGCGCACTCTCTGCAGGGCGGTGCGCCCCTTCTCACAGCAGGCCGAAGAGGTGGGAAGGACTTTGAGGATCTGAACTATTTTATTTAGGAGGGGGAATCTCTGTTTGTATTTACAAATGTGACTGAGCAAGTCTTTAAAACCATTTTTGGTATAATAATCCACCTTGAGTTCTCGCCACTCCATCAGCAGACTCCCTCGGGTGTCCATCCCCTCTCTGCAAACCTCTCTCGAAAATGATGGGACTGTCTCCAGGTGTTCAAATATTTGTACCATATCCTCCTTCCCATAGCTCATGAGCTCATCAGTGCTTCTGGGCCAAGCTGCAAGGTCAAATACCTGACAGGCCTTCACAAATGTCCGGCTGCGGGAATCGAACCTTTGGGCTAAGATCACCTGGGTCTTCTGGCAGATCTTTTCTCTGATCGACTGGAATTTGGCTTCAGCCACCCGTAGATTTTTCACAGCAATGCCATTAAAGCTTTCACGGAAGTTTTCCTCAAACTCTTGCAAGTACTCCCCAGGGGAGTCTGCTAGCCGGCTGATCTCCTGGATGGCCTCCTCTATTTTATCGTCCACCTGCGACACAAGAAGGTACTCCCCTTGGAAGACATAGGCAAGGCGTGAAAGCACAGCAATCACATCCAGCAGGAAGTAGATGAGTTTAATCGACTGGTAGTCCATCAGGAACTGGAGGAGGGCCAAGGCAATGGCAGAAGCATCCGCCCTTTGGGTCTGGCCACTGACATCTTTGAGATGGGCCACAACCTCAAGGTAATCCTTGATGAGAGCGTTGAGCACGTTCTGCTCCCCAATGATCCACTTCACTGCTCGAATGTCTCCCAGGAACTCGGTCTCCTCACACAGAGTGGCAGCAGTGACCCTTAACTCGCACATGAGTCGGGGAGAATAACGATAGAAACTGAGCAGTTGCTTCAAATTGTTTTCTAGCTCCTCCAGACATGGTAGTTCCTTCCCACTAATGGCATCCAAAATTTCCAAGTGGGGCCTATGTACCATAAAGGGAAGGCAGAGAAGCCAGGGCAAGGTCTTTCTGATTGTCATGAACAAGTTGGCTCTCAGGCTGGCGGTAATGTTAGCACCATCAACTCCCAAGCCAATAGTTGGCTTCTCATCCTGCAGTCGTATTCCCAGGCTGGAAAAAGCCCGATCTAATGCTTGGAGGTAACTGTCTGTTGTAGAAAAGCCAAGTTCCTGAAGAGACAGGAATTCAGTAGCTGGAGGCCCATCGCTGCTCGTGTACTGCACATAGACCGCAACTGTATCTGCAAGCAAGTCGTCGCTCTGCCCATCCAGAATGATGCTGAGGAAGGGAGACTGCCGGATGCGCTCAACCAGGTCCTCTCGAAGAGCCCGGGCGATATGGTGAATTAAGATCTGGCAGTCTCCTTCATTCATGTACTGATCCACCACCTTGAGCTCACACTTTCTCAGTAGTTCTGCCAGAGGCCGAAAGTCGTAGTAGGGCCTGCCCTCCAGGGCCAGGTGGTAGGCCGTATTGAAGAGCAGGGTCATATTTCGGCACATCTCTTCTGTCTTCTCCGGGTGCATCCTGAGCTTGTAAAGCTGCAGGCACTTCTTGTGGAGGTTGCTCTGGCTGTGAAGCTTTATCGTGTGTATCTTGAACTGCTTAGAGCCAATGATGAAGGCTGAAGTCCGAGAAGATTGCACTGTGTACTGCCTACAGACATGGCACCACATCTCATTCAGTGTCGGGGAGTACCGCAGAAACCAAAACTTTTTAAGCCACTCTTGCTTGAACCGCCGTATCCTCCGGCCCGTCGCAGAAGACATCTTGGAAGGCTCATCTGTAGCAGCAATCATGTCATTGGAAACTGATTCATCAGCAGAATCCACCTCTTGGTCATCATCCTCCATGATGGTGGGAACTGAGATGNCTAGAGAAGCATCCTACTGGTGACAGTAGAGCACTGCCCAAAGAGCTGGCCACAACCTCTCTTCTCCTGCCCACAATACATTACGGATAGAATTTGAATCATGACTTTGAAAGGAAAAGAAATCAATATTTCTGCATAAGAACTTTTGTCTACAACATGCCACAATGAAGAGCAAAAAAGGACACTACATCCTGCCCACTTGAATAACACACTGTGTAACCCAAATATTCCTTTTACTGAAGGCTCCTGGCTGCTTGTCAGCGTGTTCCTGGAGGAAATGAAATGTATCTTCAGAAAGGGACACGTGGTTGTGTTAAGGCAGTGGAGGAAACAGAGAGAGATTTCCAACAAGGGACACAGCAGGACATAATTTCATACACAAAGAGAGCACATTTCAGCGTTACCACAGAGTCATTCATACTTTCTTGGTAGCATGTGAGGCATTGTGGATGGGCTTCCGCTGAAAGAGAATGCATCAAAAATACAGCAAACAAACTGTCTGCAATGGAATGTCTTTTTTATTGGCAGTGCATTATCAATTACAATGGCAACAAATAGAGCAAATTGTCATACAGAGTCTTTCCCAGACAGTGTTTTCCACTGTACCCACAGCATCAGCTCCTGGCCCAGCCAGTCACAAAACCTGACAAAGAACCTTCCATGGAACCACAGGTTCACCTGAATACTGAGAGCGAAATGCTTTAGATGGGTACACAGCACACAGGCATCTCACTAGTCTCCTTAGGCAGGGTTTGGAGAATGCTCTAACTCGGCAAGGCTTACCTGTGGGGTCTGAGAACTCTTGGAGCTCGGGTACCTGGGGTGGTAACACGGGTGCCTCAGGTAACTTCCCAGATCTCAGCATGTCTAACTCAGCCTGCAGCTCCCGGATCTTCTTCTTCAGCCGAATGCAGTTGGGACAGAAGGATGTGGTGGGGATTTCATGGGAGTTGCCTTGAGCAGAGGCCAGTGACAGCTCGGTTGGGCTGTCTGCTCTAAGTGACAGGGGCTCTTCTTCCTCGTCTTCAAGGATGCTTATCTCCTTGGCTGAGATGAAAGAGGAACTGTGAGGGACCTTCCATTCCCTCTCACTCTGGTTTCTGCTGAGGCCCAGGGAGCTGTGCTGCATGGCACCACCACACTGCTCAAAGATGTCTTCAGCTTGGTATTTAGATGCTCTTCTGAGGGCAAGTGGTGTACTTGTTGCTAACTGGTTCTCTTCAAACTTGGCAGACTCCAAAGAAGCCTCTAGGACATCTTTGAATATGAGGTCAATTTTTTTTTTCTTTGTTTGGGGGTGGGATTCCCCCTCATCACAGCTGCGCTTGTAGGGGCTCTTCCCCTGCTTTAAGGTAGTGAACTGGAGTGCTCCCCTTGCATCCTCTTGATTTTCTACATTCTTTTCTGAGTTTTCGTTCTGTAACATTTTGTCTCCTAGAATGGAAAATGAGGGGTG
This sequence comes from Phainopepla nitens, assembly GCA_013400175.1. Lineage (NCBI taxonomy): Eukaryota > Metazoa > Chordata > Aves > Passeriformes > Bombycillidae > Phainopepla > Phainopepla nitens. The sequence goes on along the minus strand of VXBQ01017221.1, from coordinate 37,475 downwards.
GGGATTATCACTGGGAACCGAGCAATATCCCTCAATCTAAAACTCAAACAAAAAAGAACAAAAAGGCAGAATGAATCCCTGCAGGTCTGCATGTTATGTTACAACCCAGGGAACTGACACAACTCAGTGGAAACCGAGGCTTGCAAGAGGAGAAGCCCCGCTAATGGGCATGTCTGCAAAAACAGAGACAGTCCTGGGTAACCACAGCAGAGTAGAACCCACACACTTCAGAGAGAAGAGAAACTACAGGCAGCTTGTTTAACCTAAAGGTATAACCAACCTGCGTTGGAAGAGGACTGTGAGGTGAATGACTGATCATGGTGGAAACTATACCCAGAGCCTAAGTGCCATTTTGGCTGGCTGGAAGTCCTGTGCCTGTTTTGACTTGGTAAAAGGTATCAAGTGTACAGCAGTGCAGTGAGAGATTTACACCATTTCATGACAATCCCAGTGTCTGTGCATGCCATGGCACAAAGTTTGCAAGCCCCTTTACTCTCGTTCAGTTTGGAGGCTGCTCCAGAAATGCAAAGGTAAAGGAGTAAAAACAACCTGCAGACTTAAAACCTAAAGTACACATTGTCAACTGAGCTACAACGAGTGAATGCCCTCCAAGGATGGGACATCTAGCTTGTCCTGGTGGAGTCTGAGAGCATGACCATTCAGTAATCGAAAAAAAAAAATATTAACCTCATACAAATTATTAATTGCTTAAAATAAAGGGAATAGCCAGATTTCCTTACCTGGAAATTCAAAAGACGATAGGTTTGGCTCAATTTCCATCACTCTTCTATCTTGTAAATAACTTCAAGCATTGATGGCTTCCCAAACAAGACGCTGCTTTATGCTGATTTTTGGTTTTGTTTGCTTAAAGTGTATTCATGCTTTCATAAGAGTTATGGAGCGAAAGCTACCATTCCCTCTCTAAGGAGAGCAATGCTAAGAATGCAGGAAAGATGCAAGACTCAAAACAGTTAGGGTAAGGCACTGTAAAAAGGGCTGGCCTGAATGGATGGGATTTTGTACTGGGTTTGGAGGCTGGCTGGGAAACCCAGCCACTTCTTTAGTGAATCCATAACAACAGATCTCATTTTCAATACATTGATGAGAATTTCTACGGTCAAAGCTTTCAGTCTCTCTCTTAGTATTTCCCCTGTTATGAACCACAGCAACTACTGTGAGAGGTAGGGATTTAGAGAACCGGTTCTTCTTTCTCGGTGATTTTTCCCCCAACCAGCCGAGTGCTTCAGCCCTATGGAAAAGCTAGAAATCACAAGATGATCCCTCATATTATTGGTCTCAACTCCAATGATGAGGCGGGTCAGAAGCTATCAACAGAAACAAAACCCAGGAACCGTGTTATTTTCCTGTGAGTTCATGAAGTGTGCGACTTCATTTGACAGACTCATCTGCAGGGATTTTAAATCTTTTAAACAGAAAGTGACTCAACAGATTTTTGTGCTGCTTCCTGACCACCTCCCAGTGCCTTCCCAGCTGAGGCTTCGATGTCTCTCACAAGTTTAGCAATAGCCCAGGTGATGCTCAGCTTTAACAACACCTCTGTGCCCCTTTTTTGAAGGCAGGCTGAGCCCAGCTTGCAGCAGGGTGAGCTCACCAAGATGTCAGGGGGTTTCTGGAATGGTCTCCGTGGCCACATGAGTTTCTACCTGAGGGTGCATTAGGCTGTGGCAGGTTCTGGAGAGTCCTGAGGCAGATCTTCACCACACTTGTAGCACAGAGCAGGCTGTGAGTTACTGTTTCAGCTCCCACACACCATGACACCATGACAAACCAGGACTAAAGGCATGTCTGCATGGCAGTGCAATAGCTCGTAGCCTTGGTGCCTCTGTAGAGCAGCTGCACCGAGGGCACAGACTGTCTCTTGCTGTACTTTCAGAAAGCACTAAGCCATCTGGATGACTAATGTGTGCATGTTGTGGCAGCAAAATCACGGCAGCCTGTACCTAATCGCTCACTGGTGTTCATTAACATGAAAAAGCAAATTCATACCAATATTAATTCAGAAGTGGGAATTGCCCAAGTACAGCCACCAAGATGTAACACTGCAAGTGCATAACAACCCTAAGGTGATAGACATAACCAGCTTTTTCAGGACATCTTGTCCACCCCATGACTGAAGAGGAGACACCTTTTACCAAGTCAAGGCAGCAACAGCAGCTGTATAATAATATACTCAGGAATCGTAATTATGAAGTTATATTTAGTGTGGCTGCCCCTCTGAGGCCCTGCTATTCTGCATCTAGCCTGGAAAGAAATGCTCCTAATTACCTTCAGGTATCAGCATTGTACAGATGAACAGATGCATTAAGAATTTTTGCTTTCCTCTAAAGCTTCCTATATTACTGACAATACGTGGGCCCAAAGGACTGCTGGGTTTGTTTCAACATTGCTACTCTTTAGGCAAGATAATAATTTTTATCCAAGAAGGAATCAGTCTGACAAGTACAATGTGTGTACGTTGTATACACATTCTAAGGTTGTGAGACTAAGGAGCAGATGTCGCGCTGATCCCAAATTATCTTTCTGAAGAAAGAGGAGATAAATTAAACGAGGAAAATGGACATACAAACACACCAAGGAAATCTCATTCATATGGACACAAAACCAGCCAGAGCTCTTTCAAACAGGCTGCTCACAGGAGCCAGAGAGAGCAGCATGTTCGGAGGAAAAACCTAATGCTGTCTTGTAGGACCATCAGCTTGGCAATCTTCAGGCCAGAAAGTCTTGTGACAGGGGTGCTCTGTGATCCCTGGGCATTGCATCAGGCCCTTGCAGCACACACACACACAACATAACACAACACATGACATGACACATCACAGCACAAATCTTTCTTTCATGATCTCCATGACTGTGGGTATCTTATTCTCCTTGTACACCCATCCATCTATGCCAGGCAGAGCTGGGGGCGCTCACCCAGAGGTGCTCTGCTTTTAGAAATGCAACTCTCCTCACACAGCCTGTGCAAAACCTACTTCACCCACCACACCTGGCCCAACTGTGGGGCAGCCCAAGGGGATCAGGAGGATGAAAAGGGAAGGGACTCACCACTTATGAAATTTCTGTTGATGGTTTCCTGGGACATACTATGCAACCGCTTCATGTAATCCTCACTGTACCAGACCCGCAGCTTCTCCCCAGGGTGGATGTCACGGCAGGCACGGAAGTAAATCCTCTCGCTGTGTTGAAAGGCCATCAGGTTCTGCTCCCTCTCCTCCCGGGAGATGATGACGTACCTGAGGGCAAGGGGACAAGGCAGGTGTGAAGCACAAACTTCTCTCCTGTGCCCCCCTTGCATCAGAATGACAACCATGAAGAAGCCAGAATGACCTTCAGAGAGAGCCACCAACACAGCCAGGCTGGAAAGCATGGAGTTATAAGCAATGGTGTGCAAACAAGCATGGACACCCAGGGAACACTAAGCCAGTGGGGCCACATCTTGCTGGGGAAGGGACAACACAAATGCACATCCAGTCTGAAGGGATGTCTGCTAGCAAGGGTGACAGACTCTCCTAGTCAGAAATATCTTTGCCTAGTGATGGAAACAAGGACTTCTGGACTCCCCACTGTCACTTCATGTCCCAGGATTCCCTCCCTTGTTCTCAGGAATATCTGCATTATGGCAGGGTTCCCCTGCCTGTCTGTTTCCCCAAAACACTGCCTTCTTTTTTTAGCTGGGAACAGATTTGCTTGCTTCTCCCCCCTCAGGCAAGCAGAATCCAGACTCTAAGGAGAGAAATATGGATACCTAATGGGCACGGGAGTATGTGCTGGTTGTCCACTGGCATGCCAGTATTGCAAGGTTTTGCACTTTGGAGTTCAGCAGGGTGTGACATAAAAAAGCAATTCAGCTCTGCAAGTGGAAATCCCAGCACCACACTGTGGGTAGTGCTGAAAAAAAGATTACTTTCAGGGCATGGGATTTATTTTCCTGATTTAAAACAGCTACATTTCAGCTCAGCAGAAACACATTTATTCCCACTCCAAGCAACTGGCCCTCTGTGCAACTTGCTTAGACAGAGATCTATCACTAGGGTCATATTAATTGCTCTCACACTCCTTATGTTCCTGCTAGAGGACATGAAAAAGGTTTGGTAATACTGGTTCCAGCTGCCACCAGCAGGAACCTACCCAGCAACACCTACCCAGGAACATCCACCCAGGAAGGAGGCCTCTTCAAAGAATGTGCAGACCCCAAAGGAGACCTGAACAGCACATAGCTAAAACTTATTTTTCTCTTACGCCATTTGCCTCTGTTGTTCAGCACTCCCTGCTGCAGCAACCTTAGCAAAGGCAAGGAGGCTGCAGGGGAGCATAAGGCTCCTCTGACATCTACTGCTCTTAGTCCTTGCCCAAGTTCCCTAATGATGAATTCCCTAATGAAAGAAATACAGGTATTTCTTTGGCTTAAGAAATTTTTCAATTTTTTTGAATATTCTACCTTCTCTAGCCATATGAATACATAAATAAAGACACAAGCCCACCTGCACGTGATCCCACTAACCCACACAAATAAGGTCACAAACTTGGTGAAACATCCCACAAAACACAGAAAACAAGTCTTCAGTGACTGTGTCTCAGACTGCCTGAGGCTCAAGCAATTCTGGTTTTATTATTAAGCAACTCTGCATGTGCCTGCAAGCAGTTGTATTTTTCCTAACGTGTGCTACCCGGGATTCTCTGCCATCTTCAGTAATTATTTAAACAGCAGACTGATACTGCCAAAATTGGCTTTTATTAACCCTTATTTACTTCTGATCACAAAACAAAGGAACTGTTAAAGTACCAGTTTGTGTATTTGAGAAGGAAGAGAGACTCGGACTAGGGTGGTGGAAAGGAGGTCCTGCAACAGCACACAGCTGCCAGGCTGTTGCTTTTGGGTGTTAGTGATCACTCCTCAAAAGGTGCATCAGGCTTTCATCCAGCCCTGAGACACACAACCCTTTAGACAGAGTGACCACAGCACAGTGGTCACTCTGATGCCTTGCAGCACAGGAGATCCTAGAGGATGCTCCCTCTGGTACAAGCAAAATGTCAGGATGCTTCCTAGCACCCTGCTCTGCATCTCCCTGTCCACAACAGATCAGGCTGCCCCTGTGAAGATTTACTAACCTAAAGTCACTCAGAGCTCCTTAATAAAACATACATGACTTGTACGTCCATAGCTAGTGGCACCAAGAAATTCATACAGCAGTGGCAGGATGGTCTAGTGCATTTTCAGCAAACTGCATTTGACAGTGAGATGTAGAAAACACAGCTTTGAATGGGAAGTTAACTATTCCCACTAGGGCTCATTTTTATTATGAAATATTTTTTTAAGCATGAGCTTTTTTTGTTCGCTGTTCTCCTTCTGCCTCCACAGCCCTCCACATTTCTGCCCGAGTATCCTTCAGCTCCATTGCCCGCATCCTGTGGCTCTGGTCACTTCCTGGAGCAGCAGGGAGCTGGGAGGAGAGTGCAGGCTGGAGGGCATGAGCTACAGCACTGCTGCAACGCTGCAGCGAATGCTGCCTGGCTGCTCATCCAGCCTCCTGCAGCCACTGGCCAGCCAGTCTCATCAGGAGCCCCCAACAGAGAGTTCTGGGATAATCCAGTCAAAAACATGCTTCTTCACAGCTGCACCCAACTAGCAAGTGGATGAGATCATCCACACAAAAGAAACTATTTTGAACCAGTGCTGCCCAGCCCCAGGCTCATTTCCCCAGAGGCACAAAAGACACAGGTTACAAAGGACTGCATAAACCCCACATTCCAACTGTTGGTCTGAGACACTTAGTGCCACTGCACTCCACAGCTGAGAGGCAGATGCTTTCCAAGGATGGAGAAAGTCATTCCACAAAAGAGGAGCCAGAGGCACAAACCATCTGCTGAGGAGGCACTGCATGATCTGCCTTCACTGACATATACCCCAAGGCCAAAGTGCTCACATCCTGAACAACCCAACCCTTCCTGCGAAGGCTGCAGTGTCCAGTCCCCTCCCAATGCCAAATACTCCATTTGGATTGAAGCAAAGAGGCTACCTTGGTTTGGACACCCAGGACATGGTTAGGCTGACCCAAGCACTGCACACTGATGGGCAAGGCCCTGCTTGCAGAGCAAGTTTCCCAAGGGACTGAGATCCCCAGAAGAGGAGCAGAGTCATACTGCTCCTGTGGCAGACCCAGACACCCTCAGCTGCACCTGGTCCTGCAGAGAGGCATCGCCACCAGCCACAAATCCGTCATTTCATGTCCTGTCTAGTCCTTGGGACAGGCCAGCCTCCAGAACACTACAGATCCTGACCAGGCCACTCAGGGCCAGACATCACACCAATGGAGACCACTTCTGACCCATCTGCAGCGACTGGGGCTGGGATCAACCCCACAGCTGTCAGAGGCACAGCTCCTGGCTCTGCAGGACCACCTTTCCCACAGACTCTCTAGCTAGCAGCTAATAAAAGACATTGTTTCATGTTTCCTAAGCCCCAACCCACTCAGGACACCAAATTCCCAACAAGAATGGCCAAGTGAGCATGGCCAGAAAAATGTCAAGGTATTTTTATATTTTTATATTTTTATGCAGCTGGGATAATTCCTCCCCAGGAGGGAAACAGAGCCTCTGGTGAGGATCCAGAAGAGACAGTGAAGAGGGAAGAGACCTCTGCAGCTGGAAAGAGGCTCAGGCTTCTCCCCTTCTCCTCTCCACTATCCCCCTGGACTTGCCTCATGGCTTCCTGCAGCCCACTCCATAGCTCACCCTCCGGCTGGCCTCGGGAGTGCTCCACAGATGCCCTGCCAGGGCAGAGCACTGCAGGGAAAAGGCCACTGGCCTTCCCAAACCAGCTTCAGGCACAGAGCCAGGGCAGGAGATCCCATGCATGAGAGCAGCCACCAGCCCAGGCGGATGCCATGGGATGGCATACCTGTACACCCTGCCTCAGTGCTCTGATGCCAAGTGTCTCCAGGAGACCCACATCTGTGACAGGCTTGTTACCAGCTCAGGCAAAAACTGCAGAGAGAAACAAATGACTCAACAGCAGCTGTGTTAAAAGTGTTATATATTTATTGCATTCTTAACAAAAATACTTTTAAAGAGAGAATTTTTTCAGCATGTACAAGACATGGAGATACTGGGGTTGAGCACAGCAGTTTGCTTTGACACAGACACTTACTTCAACAGCCAGTTAACATGACAGGTGCAGGAAGAAGTATCCTTTGTGAGCCAGTACAGAAAAGCCACTCCACCGAGGGGTCTACACAGGGCAGGAGATATGTCCCCAGATCTGGGCCAATCTGCAATAGTCCACAGAGGAAACTAGGGGAGACATCAGGCAGTTTATAGTAAAAGGTCCTTTCTCCTGACTAGTGCCCAGCCTCTGGGGATTTGCACTGAGGGCTGCGCGTCCTGCACCAGGATTCCGTCTCTAAATACATCTGTGTGGGCAAACTGATGGCAGCAATGATGCTAACTCCCTCCACTGCCCAGCACCTGCAGGAGTCTCCTCCTTTGCTGACCTCAGGGTTCCCAGAAGGGACCCTCCCTGGACAACATCAAAGGAGATAATCTTACCATTATATCCATGGGAAGACATCAGTAGAGACCAAATATTATAAAAATATAAAATACTAATATTAATACATAGCAGCAGCACTATATTGACTCAGAAAGCCTTTAACATATACCACTTTTCTCAGCTCTCTCTGATTCATAAATTAGATCTACTTCTGTCAGATTTCCCAATCTCTCCTTCATCTGAAGAGAGACTGTGACTTCTGCAGAATACAAATGTTTCAACAGAAGTAAAAGGACATCCTCGGTGGAAGGTCAGCAAGTTCTGCCCTGGTCTGGCATGAGCACTAAAAGGAATGTCCTCTGCATGAAACCAGTTGGGTCATTCCTCAGAAATGAGGCTTTTTCCTTGCCAGACCACTACTTCCTTGAGCAGTCTTTTATTGCATCACTAAAAATAAATTACTTGAATTAGAATTACAGAACATGTTAAAAAAAAAAAAAGGAAAAAGCATGTCATGAATGCCTGACACAGCAGACATACTTTTCAGGAAAGTTATACAGACATAACTTTTCAGGGAAGAAGATAGTGCACTATACTTTCAAAGGAGAGTCCAGACAGGTTAAAGATGACCCTTGAAGAACACACAAAACAAGCCATCCTTCTACACTGTGCTACCTATGTTGGGGTTTTTGCATGTTACTGTAACTTTTTTGCCAAGACTGTAGCCCAGCCATGGCATGATGATGCACACTCATATTAACTGGAATAGTTTCCTGCAACCAACCTCCAAAAACAACAGGACAGCCTGGAGACCATGGTGTGCTGTATGGTTAACACCTTGACCCTTTTCCTTGCTGAAGCTTATCAGGATAATGGTCTGGGTTTTTCCAGAGATGGGGGCAGCATGCTAGATGCAGAGGTGCAAATTAAGGAGAAAAGAGACATATTATAGAAGAGCTACCACATACATTATCACCACCCAAAGTGACACTATTAAAGCCTAGTTCCAGAGTCAGTGTTGTACATGGGAACCTCACACAGCTCTAGAGCAATTCAAATGCTGTAACACAGTTTTTTCTTGCCTCTCTATGGAGAAAGAAAGCAGTATGAAACCAACATGTCTAAGATTTTAACCTATGTAGCTGTGAATTTAGACTGTAAACTCTTTATGACATGAGAACACAGTACAGATCCCACCCTAAATAAAACTAAGTGCAAAGTAACTGTACTGAAGCTCACAGAATTACAGTAAAACAAAACCAAACTGGCTTGAGGTCAGAAACAGGCCCTACATCTTTTCTGGTTTCTATTCAGTCTCCCATGTTTTGGAGGGGTGAGGTGGTTCAAAACTGAAGTTTGACAACATACAAGAAAATAATACGATACAAGTATCTTTAAATGTTGTCATAAGATTAAATAATTGTATTTTAACTGCAATTGCGAAAGGTAGGGGTTTCAGACTGGAGCAAACAGAAGTTAAACTCTTTAATACAAGTGCATGTATACAACCCTTTTTGGCAGTCTAAAACCCCCCAGTGTTCAGACCTGTCCTCAGAATTGTGCCTTCTTCCCTTCCCTGCACAAGCTCTGCTTTTACACTCCTCTCCTCAAAGCTGTGTGTAAGTCACAGTAAGCCCTGGACAGCCCACTATTGCTGAATGAAAGATAAAAGCAATGATCAGTAGGAGTGTTTAGAGTCATAAGGCTATATTTCTGCACATACTGCTTATACTAATATTCAGGAAGATGATGGAAATGCAGTAGTAGGATAAATTTGTGAGTTGATTGCAAAGGGATCTCTGTAGCATACTGTTTCAGTAAATAGTATTTCACAGGCATGGGAAGAGATCCAGATAATGATTTCTATTGCATCTCTTAGTTTATACAGCATTTAAAGCAAGGGGAAGCCAGTGAAAAAACTCTTAATCTCTATGAACCCAAAGATTAATCTCTATGAACCCATTCCAAGCTCTACAGTATTTGAGATTCCTCTTTGCCACTGCAGAGGACCACTCCTACAATTAGCTGCCATATTCATACTGCTCTGTTAGCTAGCAGGGGGATGGATGGGTTGGGTCAGCTGTTGACCTTCCCCACAAAGTACTGATACACATGAAGAAGCCATGTGAACATGCAGCTGCGCAGGAAGGGGCATCCTTCTTTACCTTATATGATACAGACTAAAAATGATGTTTTCTTTTTCGTGACCTTGTGGCCCGTGCAGGAGTGGTCCATTTTAGAGAGTTTTGGTTAGACTCTGCACTGGGCTCTGGGGGCTGCTTAGAGCCAGCTGCTTGCAGACAGGACCCTGGCACGACACTAGGATCTTGCATCGTATGGAAAGCCCGGACCCCATCACGTATTTCTGTCAGTGTCTGACACATCTGGCTGACCTGGCTGGTGAGGTCAGCCACGCTCTGGCTGACGGCATGCATGCTATCTGCCATGTCCCTGTGAATGGCCAGCAGCTCCTGGCAGAACTGCCTGAACAGGTCTGTTTGCTGGGCATGGGAATGGAGAAGCTGGCGATCGAAGCCGGCGAGGGGCGGGCTCCTTGTGCGGGGGTGCGGGGGTCTGCAGGCCGCGGTGCTGCGTGGGGGTGGACAGGGCAGTTCCTGCCTTTGGCCGGCAGCTCCCGAGGGCTCCGATGAGGAAGAAGCGCGAAGGAAGGAGGGCCTGGAGAACGGGCTGACACCTGCACCAGCCCTCTGCAGCGAAGTGAAGTGGTGCTCCTGAGAAGTGCCTGGCATCTCTTCATCTTCGTCAGCTTAAACAGAAGAGGAAGCATGAATTATTAATGTGAAATCCCTCTCAACACTGGCTTCTGTTTCAGGATATCTCAAAGAACATGGAAAAAGGTTTTTCCCCTCCCCTCAGTCTGCCAGTTCAGACAAGCCTGTAGCTTCTGATGCTTAACTCAACGTGCAAGTGCTGCAATGTTAGCATCTGGGTGACAAGCTTAACCATGAGAAACCTGAGAGTGGGTGAACCCAAGCTATTGTGGTATTCTGTACAGAGCACTGTTCATTACTAGAATATTAATCCATTTCAGACAGTAGCAATGATATCTCTTCCCCAAACCCATAGGTAGCTAGCACAAATATTCTGGAGGGATACAGACTTTTCATTTTGCCAAGATGCTTCCCCATCATTTCTTACATCCTCTGCACTGAGAAGAGCATAAATGTTGTATTTGCTGCTCTCAAAGCGTGTTCTGCAAAGCCACTACGTGGCTTGGCATCACTAAGACAACCAGGCAGTCAGACATAGCGACAGAATCCCATGTTAACCAAGCAAATACACCTGATGCAAAATCAAAACTAAACCAAAATGCCGTGGGAAAATTCTCATTAGTGTGATAAATATCTAGTGATGTGCCAGCTCATAGGTACAGGCATGTAAAGAGTAAGAAGATACAAGGTTTCACCTGGTGCAGTTGCCCACTATTTCTTTGCATAACCTGTATTCTTTTCACCTCTGAAATAGTGCAACTGGCTTCCAAGATAGATGCAAAGAATGACCAAGTCCCATCTTGTTAGTTCTGGAAGATTTTGTCCTTGCTTTCCCACTAACAATTTAAGATATGAGATCAGTCATATCAGTGTGGGAGGACAGCGCCACCCATGAGGTGTTAGTTGACTCACTTCCCAAGAAGTTATCACCTCCTTCTCTTCTTTGTATCCCTAAAACCTCACAAACAAGAAGCTGCACTTCCACAAAAGAAAACTGTGTGTACAAAACTATGGAAAGAACCTGCAACAAAGCAGGTTGTGCTTTAGCACTGGAAGGTGTCTGAGAACTGTGGTGTAAGACTAACTTCAAAAGCAGGGCCAGCAGTTTCTTTAAAACCAGTGAAGAAGGAGTCTTTATTTTCTACCTTTTTCACAGTGTTCATGCTGATCCTTCAGACCAGTACTGAGAAATCATTAGTGGCCCAGCCTCAGCAATGAACACCAGTGATCACTGAGATGCCCAAAGCTCTCTCGTAAGTGATCCACTGCTGACAGACAGATGCCTTGCAGTTTGGTTGCATTGCTGTTTTATCAGGGTGAAGAGCTCCTAATCCTTTACAAGCACTTTTTCCACAGACTGGAGGCAGTCATACTTCAACTACAGATGCTCCCTTACTTGTAGGATTAATTCATACTTATAATCCATTATCTACCCTCAGACAACAGTATGGAAAAGAACTAGATAAACAGATAAAGATGATATTAACTTGGAAACGATCCATCTCAACACTCCACAACCACCAGAGCAGAAACCAACCACAGAAGAAGAACCCGTCTTGACAGGCAACCCAGCATCTCACACAACACACACGCTCTTCTGGTGTCAAACTGAGATATGCAAGCATATGACAAAGAGGTGTTAAGGCAGTGATACTTACAGCTCGTTGATGGGCTGTCAACCACGTCCAGATCCGCTCTCTGGCAGCCGTGCCCCTGGTGGGAGGAATGCAGCGCCGACTCGATGGCTCTCTGGTGAGCTGTCAGGACGATGGCCGAGGGCCGCCCCGCGCTGCCGGGACTGGAGAGGGACCTCTGCATCAATGCCAGCTTGTCCTTGGTCCTTCTCTTCATGTCGTCCCATCTGTGTTTAATGTCTTTTACAGACCTGGGGACCTGGCTGACTGATGTGATCTGCCTGGCTATGCTTTCCCAGATCTTGTCCCTGTCAGCATGGGACAGACGCACTGTCTCCCTCCCAAACAGCATGGCTTCATTTCGGGTCACCTCAGTGACCAGAATGTCCAGTTCTTCCTTGGAAAACTTGGGCTTCCTCTTTCGTTCAGCCACACTCCTTGGGTTGAACATCCCACAAAGCATAATTGGGTAAAAGGAAATCAGCGCAAAGCAACCCCCTGCATCCAACCACTTGGCCAGTGCAGTACTGGGGCAGAGGAGTTTGGTGGGATCCAGCTCCCCCAACCCACAACAACCTCTCAGCAGGAAAAGGCAGCTGTTTAGTTTTTAGAAGGCAATTTTCAAGCTTAAGAAAAAAAAAATAACCAAGCAACACTAGTGTGAAGGAGCCCTTTCAGCTTTGAAGTTAAAATTAAATTTTACACATCGTCTGATGCCCTGACTTACAGAGATTTTCAGTTCAGCCTCACATCACTTGCCACAGTTTGTGCACAGAGAAAACATGAGAACTCACAGTCACAGTGGTGAATTAGCTTCTAATGTGGCACTGCTTGAAACTTAGAGGAAATTTAGAGGCCTGAAACATATCTTATTGTGCTACCTGGCACAACATGCAATAGAAACTTTTACACCACCCTTTCTGTTACAACTTGCAGGATGTCATGAAAAGGCTACATCAAATGGGATTTTTTTTAGGGTAGGTAGGTTTTGACTAGACTGGTGGGCAATTTCTGCAATTTGCTTTCCCTAAGGAAAGTTCTCTTTCTTCAGCATTGGGGTACTCTACATTCAGCATTTGTCTGCTTCACAGCAAGTTCTTGTTTCACCCAGAAATGACTGCCATTTCCTACTGTTCTCAAAAGGAATGAGGCCACCCACTTGTTTTTCCTGGCTAGGCTTTCCGTCACTGCCACAGACATGAGCCTGCACTCAGTTTCTGGTGCTTCACATGAACAACTTGTAGCCTCAGCCCATTGAGAAAAAGAGGCAGCCATCCTGAGAACAAGCAGTTTGGTCCAAAGGGGGTGTGTGTTAATTTCTCCAGCCACAGTCAAAGAAAACTATAAAAACAAACAAAACATTATTCCTAACTGTGTTTTGTAATTGGGAAAAAAATAGAAGGCAGTAGATCTATCCAATAAGGAAGGAGAAAACAGGCTGTCTGAATCTACAGAAAGGCACTGACCCACGTCATTCTAGCTCCTTCCTAGTGCCGTTAACACAGTTGATTAATCAGTCTCACTGACACTGCTGCCTGCCATCGGGGCAAGTGTCAGTTTGGTTAAAGCTGGAAAACTAGTAGGAGAAACTGCTCAAATCCAGACCACATCAGGGAGAACTGGGACCTAAGTGCACAGATGCATTTCACGGGAACAAACACAAATGAATGCTTGAGATACTGTCTTGGTGGAGCTTCATTTACAGAGAGAAAGAAGGAGCATTTAGAGAAGATGGTAATGAACTGATGGAAAGCCAGCAAAGCACCTGTTACCCTGAATCTCAAAAAACCCCAACAAAAAAACTCACCACACTTAAAAGGAAAAAGGCGTTCTCCCAGCTGAACACAGAGGAAGGGAAAAGGCTACACAAAACATTGAGCAAGGGAGCATTTACAGTTCCACTTTCAAAGCATTCAGCAAAACTGGGCTGGGTGTATCTCCTCATCAGGTATGCATGACTGCACAGAATCATCAGTGCCTCCATGAGGTGGCAACAAACCTCCACTGACAAGATGCTCTGGTGAAAAAGAGTAACAGTATTCTGCAAAGTGCTCTGAGTAGGGGTGAAGTTGCAGAACAGAACAGCAGAACAGAACAGAACAGAACAGCACTTTCGGGAGCCACAGAAAGTGTTGTGACCAGGTCACAAAACCTGGTGCCCCCTATTCTCTGCCAAACTCACAGCTGCTGTCACCAGCAAAGCTGTGCCGCTGGGAATTAGAGCCCTGTTTGCTCTTCTCAGACAGGATATCCCATCAAGTGCACTTAGGGCAGCTTATGGTAGGCCTGGATATTCAGATTTCAGTGTTTCCACACGTGCTCCAGCACGACTTGGGTCAAAACAATCTAACTTACATATTCCAACAGCAAACTTGCCACACACTGAGTAATGAGCTCTGGCCAGTTTTAATCACAACTTCAATTAATGTTAGGTTCCTAGCAGGTACATCAACCTCCTGCTTATAAAAATGCAGACAGTATTACTATCAGAGGGATCTTCTTCTCCTCTAGCGTGCCACATGTCCCTAGAGGCAGTCACTGATATTTACAAGTACCTCTCTGGTGATGCCACCGGGGTTTTTGCAAGAACCAGAGCAGCCCCAGCTGTGAGGTTGTGAATTCACACCTCAGCCCAGGTCAATCTGAAAGTGCAAGACACATTGAACAGTGGGCACTTAATGATTAGCCCACAAAAATATCAACCAACTCCACTTTTCTTGGCCTCTAAGAAACAAGCATGTAATTTTCCCCAGGAGTTTGCAGTAGTTTTCGGTTTGGCTTTTTTTGCAAGGATTACAGTCCCACAGTAATTTAGGATCCTTTAGCTCTGCATAAATGTAACTCTGTAATAGATAAAAACATTTGCTCCACTTGCTGCAAGGTAGCAGAAATCAGTTCATGATGTTCAACAAAATGACAATCATAGGCTGGTGGCTTTTACTCACCCTGAAGACAAGGGCAGTCACAGTAACCCTGTTTTTTAAATGCTTATTTTTAAAAGGTCCTGTAAAGTTGAAACAGCAGCTCTGTACTTAAAAGATCTACTAGTCAAAGCTGGTCCTGCTTTAGGTAGGCTATTGGAACACTTGAACAGAACTCCCTTCCAAGCTCTATTATTGTATGAAAATCAAATCAGAGATGCCTCTGTTATAAGGAGATATAGGAAGATTTACAGGACAGTCTGGCTCCCCATGATCTCTGTTACTACGTTTGCAGAGGAAAGGGGGGAAAAAGGAAGGCAAAGGAGAAAGCAGTGAGAAAGTCTTGCTTCAGCCTTCTCACATTGGCTAAGGCAAAGGATGAATTTATACTGTGCCAAAAGCCTAAGAATTCAGGTACTCACACGTAAGAAGGGCTACAAAATGCTCAAAATATCCTGGAAATCCCAAACATGAGGCACTACACTTCAACAGTTCAGTTAGACACCACCAGTTTCTATCCTACATCTCATTCTGGGCCAAGCAAGATATACACAGAAGGATGCACTTTCCTGGACTTCCTGAATTACTTTTGGTTTTTTTTCAGATCCATTATTTTTAGAGGACACTAACAACTGAGTAAGAGAATTTCCTCAGAAGCTAGCAGGAAAATGGATGGTCCTCTGAACCCTTCAGAAGCCCCAAGAACTACCATCAGCAGCAATTTACAATTTATGTCCAAGGAAGCATTAATATTGCTTGCTGCAATCCATGGTAATCAGCTCCCAGAAAAATAAAAATGGAGGAAGATCTTTGCATATGTTGAAGTCATGGAGTTTTATGAAGTATTGCAAACAGCAGGGCTTTACTCTGGACAGAGATAAAGGGTGCATTAGCCGTGTGCCAGCAACCAGCTCAGGAGAACATGCTCCCAGCACCAGGAGTTTGTCTTACTGACTAAGTGATGAGGGAAAGGGCAAGAGGATGTTGCCATTGCCATGCCATCTGCTGCACTTGTTACTCCTTCCTCCCTCCCTGTCATCCACTGCCTTGGGTAAACAGGTACTTGAAATTAAACCAGCAGTGCTGCAGTGTACATATTGTCCTCAGGCAACACGAGAATGGACTCAGATGTGGTATTCAAACAACAAAAACAATAGCCAGATCTACAAGAAGAGAGAGGAGTCAGCCCAAGCTGCCCTCCCCATGCCATACCCACCTACCCAGAAGGTGAGTAGATCGGCTTTGCAAAGCACTCCATCTGTGAGTGATAGCAAAGAGCACCATCTGAAAAACAAAAAGAGCGCTGTCTACAGCGTCCTGGAAGTCAAGTGTGGTTTTTGTGTGTGATCTCAGTGTCAGGTGATGTTCTAGCACAGAATATTGAGCACACATTAGTCTAAAAGGTGCTAACAAACAGAATCAAGGCTTTTTGAGGACTCCTATTGCCACTTAAACTGTCAGTTACACTCTACATAATAGTACTGGTTATAAGCACTTTTCAAGAGTAAAATCAGAAAGATCAATAAGACTGGTATAGCCTGCAGAGACCCTTTGATATATCCTTCCCATGAGGGGTCACAAACATCCCCTTTCCACAAAGCCATAACTTCCATGCCTTACCAGGTTGTATACAATGGCCCAGACCACACTCATACTGAGACTGAACCAAGGCAAATAAAAGTTTAGGCAAGAATATTCTGCTCTTCGGTATTAGGACCATGAGTAGTGCCCATTTAAATCCAGACATCAAGCTTACATTCACAGCAGTAAGAAGAAGAGCTCATTATAGAATCTTTGCTTTCCAAGACTGTTTTGCCCCAGCTTCACTGTCATGCAGATCACAAAGATCCAGATCTATGCAGATTTTTGAACTTTGCATTCTTTACTTCTAGATATATATGTCCACCTACCTATCTCTCCACTGTACCACTGCTTCTTTTTGAAGTGATGACTCCAGCCTCAGCCCTGGTTGAGTATTTTATCTCATCCAGCAGTGAACAACTGTAACAGCTGGAATCCTTACAGAAAAATGAAATAATTTGCTGAACTTTATGAACATAAATGTCAGAACAGCTGCTATCCATGTGAAGACTGAAATGGTCAAAAGTGGTGCAACCAAATACGACCAGTAAGGTCAATCTTGCATTTACCTGTACTTCATGCTTTTTATTCCCTTAATGAGGGACAACTGAAAATCCTAGACAGTCAGACCAACAAACCAGGCTATCCCACGCTGCTTTACTCCTGTAGGAAATGCCTTCTTGATAATAACTGCTTCCAAAGTTCCCTGCAAAAGCAAGACTGGTGTGACAGGCCTCACCGCACAGCAATGCCCCGTTCTGGTGACTCGCCACACGTACGAGGCCTCAGTGACATACGTTTTGCAGATCTATGCCAATACTTGAAACACTGCCCCACGGTCACAGACACGGGCCCTTCCTGCTGCAGCTGGCGGAGCGGAGCCAGCCGCGCTGCCGGCGGCTCTGCCGAGGCGCGGGGCCAGCAGAGGGAGCACAAGCCCCCGCGCCAGCCCTGCCTCCGGCCGCCCGGCCCTGCCTCCGGCCGCCCGGCCCTGCCTCCGGCCGCCCGGCCCTGCCT
>VXBQ01017221.1:0-19985 GCA_013400175.1 Phainopepla nitens | reverse complement strand
CGCCTGCCGCCGGCCGCCCGGCCCCGCTCTGCCCCCGGCCGCCCGGCCCTGCCCTTCTCCTCGCACAGGCCAGCTGACACTGCCAACCGAAAGCCAGCACGGACAGCTGGCTCAAAGGAAGCCCAGAAAGAAAGCAAATAAAAGCACCTCTTCTAGTGTCGGTCAAACGAGTAGGGACAAAATAACCCCAAAGAGAATCAAATGCTACCTTGAAGGGCTAGTGCAAAGCATTTGGCAAATATTTGAACATAACATAAAAAAATGAGTTAAAAAATGGAGTGAGACCTTTCAGTGCTTGTAAGAGTGGAAAGATAAGATCATCTTTAACATTTATTCTCATTCCAGAAAATAGCGATCCTCCATATACACATCCTTGTCTTTTTTTAGACCCTTTCTTTGAATCTGACGTCAAAGATACTCATTACAATAAATACTGAAAGAGTACAAGCACACCATTTGCAAAATGGGTGGTGACATTTTGGTTTGGTTTTCCAATACACGAAATAATAAGGAGTATTTCATGGCCTCTCTCTGGAAGACTGAGTCCCAAAAGGGAAGGCAGAAGAGAACTGGACTCACCTCATCCAGTTTGCTTTGGTTTCATCTGTCCCATCAATGGATTTGTAGCGGTTGTTCTTATCAACAATCTGTGGAACAAGAGAATGGATTCAGCACGTCAATCAGCTGGTCCAGTCAGGAGAAGGTCTCAATCTCAAATCACTGCTTCAGTTCTAGCCTACAGTCATGGTGTGAAACTCTATGCTGTGAATCTCAGCTCTGCCAGTACTACAGGCTGCTGACCTGGAGTGCATAGAGGCTACTCTGAACTGACTGAAAGGCATTTTTCTATGTACAAATATCTGTAACTATGGATGCAGCTGACAAAATCATTAACCATCCTGGGATATAAAAGATTAACTTCCCTTTTGGGATAGGGCTGAGACACACATTTATTTTGCCGACAGAAAAGTGTGAGGAGCATTTCATATCAACAGCTCTCCATTTTTTCCCTAATAATAACTCAAGTCTCACATTGCAATTCTCATAATAGTTAATATGTGTGGATCCCGTGATTTCTATCTGATATGCTAACCAAGTCGTGTAGTATGAGGGGAAAAAAGTTGTGGTGCTGGAATCTGCATGTAGATCAGTTCTTGGTGGACTGGATCTTTTTTCTGGCCTCTTGGCCACCTCCTCTGCTCAGGCAGGCTGGGAGGAAGTGCTAGAAGCCCACGAGAGAGCTCTGCAATCTCTAGATCATCTATCTATACCATTAAGCTGCTAATATTTACAGCAGGTCAAAGCTGACGTGGTGCCCCTGTGGCTAGCGGAAGACCTTCAGAGAAGGGGGAAGATGGCTAAGGTTTGGCTCCACAAGCCCGTGACTCCCCCAGCTCTGAGCTGCATGGCTGAGGTGCCACTTAGTTGGGGAAACTTGTCACTCACCAGCCACGAGAAGAATCCTGCAGACCTGTCCTGGCTAGAGATCTGGCCCTCATACGGCCCAAAGATGTGACCTTTGGGGATCACCTCGTTCATACAGCGCACGTCGTTCTCCCCACTGGGCTCTTTAACCACCTCCATTCCAGGTGGGATGGTCAGCGCTGCCCGGTCAGGAATGCCAACAGGCACTGGGGTGTCAGACACGAACACTGGGGGGCCGTGGTTTGGACACTCATCCACAAAGTACTCCTGGCAGGACTCACAGACTGCAGATGTGAAGGAAACAGGCGTTAGGTAGGGCAGACATGATGCACGTGATGCAGGCTGACACAGCGCACCGAATGCGCAGCACTCAGACAGCTCCCTGTCCTCTCCCTGGCCTAGCTGAGCCCCTTCCCCAAACTACAGCCTACATACAGACAGATACATACACACACTGGCTGCTCCTTTGTTCTGCCACGCCTCTCAACAAGGGCTCTGCCCCAACCCACACCTGCCCTACCAACACCTGCACCTGCGTAAGCCCTGGTGTCCTGCATGAATTTGCCACTGAACACACGCCGAAAGGCCTCGTCACGGCCTGCAGAAACAGGCTGAGGGCTCCCTGCACATCCCTGGTTAGCAGCAAGTCCTCCAGCCAAAAGGTTTGATTCCTCACACACCAGACAGGAGCTAAAACAAGATTTCCTGAAAATTAATACTCTCATCATACAGCCTTCACCCTGTGCTTGGGAGAGAGACAGCATCCTAGGCACCTGTCCTGTGTCCAGACAGAGATGCGGGTCTACCAGCTGATAATTTGTAGGTATGCCAACATAAATGGCACCCGTTTTCTTTCCAGATTATGACAAAAAGAGTTGTCATCTGCCCAATGCTCCCTTCAGAGCTTCTGAATTCAAGTCATTGGGTTTTCCGGATTCTCAGGGTTTTCCGATGCGTGTTTTTGTATTTCCAGCTTACCTTCCTCCTACGTCCCTACTTCTGCCTAGCCCCTTCATGGACAAGCTGCTTTTGTGCAACAAATTCCCTCCCAGCCATGCCAATCTTTTCAGATGAGAATGCAAATTTGTCCCTGGCTTTTTTTTTCCCCCTGCTTCCTGTCCCAAACTGACAGGGAAGATCGAAGTCTACACAAGCAGCAGTGGCGCTTTCCCCTCACTCACAAGACACTTACACCAGAAGTCCACTTGCTGAAAGCTCTTGGTCATGATTACATCCCGTTTCCCTTTCAGTTTCTTGGGTTCCATCTCCATGGACTGTGGGTCAGGCCTTCCAGAGCTGAGGAGGGAACAGAAGGATGATGTTAACCTAGCAAGATTCTGGGACTCCACACAGAGAGAAACTGAAGCAATGGAGCCTGACCAACTCCTTCATTCCCACAACTGTAGCAGAGAAATAACTAAACTTGCCACCCAACCTGCCAAAAGCTGGTATATCAGATCCTTAAGGCTAAAGCCCACAGCAGATAATGGCTTCAGCTAGAGTAGGTGCACATGAGTAGGTGACCACCTCTGTCAAACACCCCAAGGCAGACCTCACAAGGAAGAGCTTTAGTAACTTCAAGCAGCTCAAGTATATTCCTCAAAAGCCCCTTTAAGCTGGGAGGTAGGTGGAGAGAAGGGCTTAGAGTACATCAGACCAAAGCCTCGCCACATACCAAGGCTGTCCATACTCCTGGTCCCGGTGCGGAGAGCAAGCCTCTGTTTTTATCGTCACCATCTCCCCTAAGGAAGCCTGGGTCTGGATCAAACAGTCCTTCAAGTTCTCACTCATGTTCTGAAAAAGAATGAAGGAAGGGAGTAGAAGTAGGAGTAGCCAAGAAATGACAACCTTGCTCCCCCAGGAACCAGAGCCTTCTTCCCCAGGCCGGGATGCAGCCAGCAGATCAGGCTCCCTTGAGGCACCAAGAGTCGCCATCACACACCAGAGCACCCACACGTGTATGTGGAAACCTCTTCCTGCCCTGGGGAGGGAAGAGCAGTTCAGCTGCAGGTCAGGTGAAGAGCATGAGACACCACAGAGCAACCTGAGGCATGGAGAATCTGAAGTATGTTTCACGGAGCCCATTAAAAGCACACATGGGATTTCCAACTGCACATGGAATTCAAGAGTGATGGGTGTGCTATGTTATGGGAACATGGAGCACCACTACCTCAGAGCAGGTCTTTGGGGGCAGAAGGACAAGAAAGAGGAATGCAGATTGGGGACTGAACCAGGATCTGCCTACAAACCTTACATAAGCCAGTCTCCATCTGGAAACAGAGTACAGTGTACTAACCCCTGCAAGACAGAGCTTTCTGCGTGCTCTAGACACCTCTGACAAACAGGTAAGTGCCTACAGCGCCCTTTGGGACTCCACCAAGATTGCACAAATCATGCTCGTGATCTTCCTTTGCAGCAGCCAGAGCTGAGCCACCAGCACCGTTCTGGCACGCAAGGCTGTCAGAGTGAAAATGCCTCTCCCTCTGCTCAACACAAGAGCCAGGAGACACTTCACAGAATCACAGAAACATCAATCACTTAATGATGTTTAAGGACAGCAAGCTCCAAAACAATAACACTTCCCTCCCCCTCCCGTCATGGAGTGGTGCTGAAGAGAAAATATAGATATGCCAAGTGATAATAATTTGGAATGGATTTAATTTAGATTTTTGAAAGGACCACTGAGCATAAGAGCATCTCAGCTTGAGAAAAAGAATAAATTAAGAGTGCTGCTCATCTCTTCATTTGCATTCATCTTAAGACTTCCTCTAAGGCACAGAAACTGTCTGCTCTCAGGTACCACACCAGATCAGACAAAATTCACAGCTGCTCCCCTCAAATCCCCTGTGATGGCCCCTTCCATGTCCAGTGCCCAGTGACATGCTCTGTTATGCTGCATACTTGCAGTGCTGACAGAGGGGCCTCCGTAGCTCCTCAGACCACTTCTGTCAGGGAAAATGGTGGAAGAGCCCATCCCCATCATGATTTGGCTCAGGTCATTTCTAACTTCATGTTCTAATGTCATAAACCTCTGAAGACAGAAATTTTCTTATTCCGCACATGCTTGTATGGGCCTCAACACCATGGAAGTCTGGTCTGCATTTCTGCCCTATTTACCACAAGAAGGAATGCCATTCCCAACCTCTCTGGCTCCTCTTTGTGCCAGAGGACAAATGATTCGTTTTTCCAATCGAACTTCCCACATGCCAATGTGCAGCCTGAAAGACATTTATCAGGCCTTTATCAAGGAGTGTTACTGAACACTCATAGAGTGGTCTGAAAGCAAAGCCTCAGCCTAAGTACAACCAGACACATGCAAACACTTTTAAGCCTTTACAAGACGTCCAAAACAAGACACATTTTCCTTCAGAATTACCACAGCCATTCAGAAGGAAAGCAATAGTAATGCCAAAGAAGGGCTCATTATTTTGGCAGGCTGAGTCCCTTGTCTGCGCTCTCTGGAGCAAGAGGAAATCTCTGCAGTCCTGTACCCATGCACCAGCCAGTGCTGCAACCAGGGCCTACCTGGCCTTCTCAGAGAAGAAAAAGTCTTTTCTGCAAAGTCTGCAGTAAAGCAGCTGAAAAAGGGACAAAGCGTGGGGAGAGGGAAAATGTTAAAAGACAAGAAGAGATAGGTACTGCCTCAGAGCTGGTTAGTTGTGGGGCCTGCACTGTCACAGGAAAGGTGGACACTGGCTGTGGGGCAGATGCTCTGTCAGAACAACCAACCTGTTTTGGAAGCCTGGCAGACAGGACACCTGGAGTTAAAACACCCATATCCCCCAATCATTCAGTAGGAAGAGATGCATACATTTGTTTCTGAAGATGAAATGACTTTTCCTTTCCCACTCTTGCCCCATGGAGTCTTACAGAGTGAGAGAAACCCAGTGATGACACAGTCTGACCTCCTGCCAAGGAAGGTCACTGTGCTTCCTTCAGCTCTGGTTAAACTACTGCATAGCTCCAAACAAAGGGAAAAAAAAAAAAAAAAAAGGAAAGAAACACTGCATTTACTTTACACACGAAGCTCTATGCTTTACTGCATAGCACATTATGCAGCCTTCCCCTCTCCTGGTCCTCCCTGAACTCCCTCCAACTTATCAGCAACATTCCTGTGCAGCACACTGGCAGGAGCAGCACCTTGCACTGAGATAACGCCCTCGCTGCCCCTGCTCAGGATTGCCGTGTTTGTGTCCAAGTGCTGCACTGGTCACCGTGCCCAGCTGAGGTTCTGTTTTCAGTGAACCACCATGCTGCTGTAAGAGCCCTTGCTCCTGCAGCAGCTCCCAGGCCCCACACATCCTGCGAGCCCTCCCACGTGCTCCGAGAGTAGGTGACTTCTTTAAGGGTGCCACACAACTCCTTGTTGTCTCACCCAGCACACACGCAACCCCAAGTTCACCACTAACTCACCTCTTTTCACAACTTGCAACTTGTCCACATTTTATGTTGCCCACAAACATAATCCAAATTAACTTCGTGCTTTTTTTCCCAGGACACCAACAATCTTAGAATCAAGGGAATCATTTAGGCTGCAAATATCCTTTAAGATCATCAGGTCCAACGTAAATCTAGCTCTGCTAAGTGCGCCACTAAATCATACAATCATTTAGGCTGGAAACAACTTTTAAAATCATCAAGTTCAACCATAAACTTGGCACTGCCAAGTCCACCACTAAACCATATCCCTAAGTGCCATAGCTACATATCATTTAAATACCTCCCAGGGCTGGGGACTCAACTACTTCCCTGGGCAATTTGTTCTAATGCTTGAAAACTCTTTCGTAATTTCCAATTCAAACTTCCTCTGGTGCTACCTGAAGGCATTTCCTCTCATCCTATCACTTGTTAAAAGGGAGAAGAGACCAATTTTTGCCTCTTGATTAGCACTGAGGCAAAAAAACCAAAAATTCCCAGCTGAGACTACTCCATTACCAGCAACGGGGCTCCTTTTGTTGTCAGACTGTGACCCTTTATTTAGTCAGGTTTCCTTTTATGCACTGAATCATAGAATGGCTTAGGTTGGAAGGGACCTTAAAGATCACCTAGCTCCAATCCCACTGCAGAGACAGCTTCCACTAGACCAAGCTGCTCAAAGTACCATCCCATTTGGCCTTGAACATGTGCAGGGATGGGACAGCCACAGTTTCTCTGTATTCCAGTGCCACATCACCTTCACAGGAAAGAATTTTTTTCTAATATCTAATCTAAATCTACCTTCTTTCAGTTTAAAGCCATTCCCCAGCTAAAAAGTTGGTCCCCAGCTTTCTTAAAAGCTCCCTTCAAGTACTGAAAGGCAGCAATCAGGTCTCCCTGGAGCCTTCTTCAGGCTGAATAATCCCAAGTCTCTCAGCCTGTCTTCCACAGAAGAGGTGCTCCAGCCCTCTGATCATCTTCATAGCCCTGCCTCCTCTGGACTCACTCCAACAGTGCATGTGTGACACACTGAATCATCCCACCTATTTATTCCCATGACTTGTTGCACAACTTCAGTGCATTAAACATGCTAGACTTAACAAGTTTTACCTTTATCGAGTAAAATTATAGCAACACCAGAAAATCATACTATGTTAGAAAAGAATGATTAAAAAAAACCTGTACAGACTGACTATTACAATTTACACTCCCTTAAATCATGACCAATCTGATCCATATCAGCTATTAGGTCATTTTACTGGAAGCAAACATCAGACTGCAGATAGCCTAGTTTAATTTGTCCAGTTAAACTTGAAATTGGCCTACTTGCTTATGAGTAATACACAACATATTTTTAAAGTCTAACTCATTATGCATGCTTTTATTTTTTTTTTTTAATTATTTTTAAATTAGCATTTATGGCCCAGAGAGTGCTGCTCAGCCAGGCCTTTTAAAATCCCTGGGCGCAAGTAAGCCAGAATAGCAAACTTTAAAATGTACTGCTGTAGTAGCTGCTATTTGCTAATTTCCCAAGTTACTACTACAACAGAGAGCATTACACTGCTGCTGTAACTGGTACCAACTTCTAGCTTTTCTTTCAAGAAAAAAAACACATGACATTTCTCCAATTCCAGACCTCGGCAGATGACTGTGCTTTTAGGACTTTTTTAGTTTCTGATGTATTCAAAGTGATGTTTCATTTTTTGTAATTTCACTGCTCATTAGTTTCTCTTTCTTGCCATTTCTCCTCCCCCTTCAGCTTTCTGTAGCTACAAGAGTCTAGATCACTTTCTGCAGTTTTCACTCCCTTCACTTCATTGTTTTGGGGTTTTCTTGGCAGTTTTTATAATTGTGTTTGTTCTAGCACCTAAATATGAAGAGCCTCTGAAGATTTCAGATGATGTGGAGAAGCACCATGTAAGCATAAGCACAGCAAGCTCCTAGGTTGCTTCTGAAGGTATTCCCAGGGGGTACTTGGCCTCACCTGTTCAGGTCCCTGCGCCCAGCAGGACATTCAGCCCTCCCAAAGTTCAGTGGGTACACAGCCTATTGCAGCGCCCCAGCAGCATGGCTGCTCGGTGAGGGGGATGCTGTGATGACCCAGGTGCTGTTTGCACACAACACCAAGCGCTTGGACAGCAAAGGCAGTTGTGTACAGTGGTCCTTGGCAAACCCAGGACACCATCGTGACTGCTACAAATCCCAAGAGGCATCCCTGGATCATCCCTGGGTTCACAGGCGGTGCCACATAACCTCTGCTGTTTCCTTTACAAAGTAGGCAAGGACCTGTCATGTTTCTGCATGACACATCTTAAGATCTCCAGTGGCTTTGCCATATTGCTCAAAATCAGTGAAGTAGAAACACAAGAACATCTGAGCTGTTAATCTCTAATGCAGGAAAAAAACTCCAAATGGGGTTAAGCATGAACAAACCTGTGAATTCCTGTCCTCAAGTATGCTGCCTTTATCACTGCCCCTCTTGTAGTTATTAGTTAACAGTCACAAGCTCTTATCTGCATGGATCAGCCTCCAAAACAGAGCTTTAATTTTACGTTTTACTGGCAAGTTTCCCAGACTGGGACATTCTTTCATGTGAAAAAGCCATATAGGAATCCATCCCCTTCTCAGCACACAGCTCCTTTACTCTGTTTCTCACTGCTGGCCTTCTGGGGGTCATCCCCTCTTCTTTTAAAGCAGATCTTGCTTAGCTTGTACCACATTTTAAAGTGCAGACCCATGGTGAAAGATGGACATGAATTCGTAGGCTTTTGCATATTATTACCAGAAATAGTAATCCAGAACAGTCAGCTACTGACAAGCTGAGAACCGGGAATAAAGCACAGCATTCAAGGCTCTGAGCTGCCCCCCATACAGCCATGGAAGACCCAAGCTGACCGTTCTCCCTGAGCTGAATGCCCTTCCCAAGGTCCTTGGCCATGCCAACCACTTCAGGGCACTTTATGAAGTACCAGCTGGCTATGCAGCTCATGCTTACAGCCAGCGCAAACTCTGACAGATCAAAGATCCCAAAGTAAGAGGGAAAACCAGTTTGCTCAGAGGAGGGCCACTGTCCACAGTCAGATATAAGCCAGTGCTCCACTGGGGAAAATTGCTTTTGCCTAGACAGTTGCCACAAAGTACATTTCTGTGCATGAAGCAGCGGAGCAGTGTCCCGGCACAGCAAAGGCTGGTGGTGGCAGGGCAAGACCTCATGATCTGTCTCCCAGCCCGCTGCAAGGCCAGGGCTCTTCTCTGATGGCACAGAGCAAGGCTGAATGCAGTCAGCACAACTGGCAGCAAGCCGAAGCAGTCACAAATTCAAACTTAATTAGTGAAAATTATAGGTCGTGCATGATGTAGATTTGAGCAGCCCTGGGCTGTGAACCAGGATTTGTTTAACTCATTGTCAATTACCCCACTACACTCAGGAGCCATAAATTCACCAGAAGTATGAAATATTTGTTTGAGTTTCAGAGAACACTGAAGAAGGTCAGGACTACAAGAAACTCACCTGGAAACACAACCCAGTTTTTCTGCAGCTTTCTGCAGAAGCTTGGAGAGCAAGCTTCAAAACTGTAAAATTTAAACCTGTTTTACAGCAGGGAGGGCTGAGAGTTTCCAGTGGTTTTAACTTGCCTAAGACCAGCAACTGACATGACAAACAGGATGGGGTGCCACAACACCAAATTCCCACTGTCATCCTCACTGCAGACAAGTTGGGAACAGAGAAATTCCAGTTGCCAACCTGGAACTCCTCCTGTAATCTCAAATTGATCTGAGTTCAGACTGTCACTCTTACATGGTTCACTGGCAAAATATGTTATCAAAACCCTCCACGATCTGCCTCATGGCAGACACATTTCAGAGGGGGAAGAATACAGAAAACCTCTGAAATAATTCCTGAATTAGTCTTAAGTTTGTTTAATGACGGCTTCTAGTGAAGATGGAGCATACCGATAACTTTACCAGATTTGCCACAAAATTCTGTGTGTGGTCTCAGAGCATTTGCCCTTTGTTGATCTCAGAGAGCAGGAAAAGAATCCATGTGCTGGTCCACGCCCTGTCATGGATCAGCACAGCCTATGCAAAGCAGGTATTACTCCATGCAACTTTTCCATGTGAAGTATTGAGTAAGGACTCCAACAAGCAGGACGCTGATAATGTAAAGCTCCCATGCAGCCTACAAGCCTCTGAAAGAGTGCACATGCCACAAACCAAGGCAGGTACTTACTGCAGCTGAAAGAATACATAAGTGACTTGCATTTTTAAAATACATGGAAACTTCTCATTTTTGCTGTACTCGGCTCCCTGCGTTGATCTCACAGATTCACAGTTAAAGGGTAGAAATGAGAATTAGGACATATAGAATCTGGCTGACACCCTGTACGTCCCACTCCTTTCCTTTTAGCCTACAAAAAGGACAAAACCTCCATCTGAGACTAGCAAGAAGAAGAGAAGCCAGCATTTCATGAATTCATCTCAGTTGTTAATCCCCATAACAGACAAGTCATATGTGATTCTTTTTAGTTCTGGGCACCAGGCAGCAGTTCTTTCAAAGCCCTGGAACCTGATGGGAAAGGCTGAAATATCCAGCATGCTGGGACACTGCTTTGAGCAACTGGAAAGAATTGCTTCCCAGGTCAATGGCTGTAATAAACCTCACCATCTTTGGTCAGAACTGCCAGTTGCACTTCTTTGCCTTTGGCTTCAACATAAATATATACCTACATTTATAAAGTTAAAACAAACAGACACAAAACCCCAGTACTAAAACTAGATGTTATTTCACCATTTTTCTCCCTAAGGACAGAACAAAAGTACAACTAAGTGGCAGCTGTAAGCCTTCTTCCTTAAGACACTACTTAAAGGTGTTTGGATAGCAAAGGTGATAAGCACTGAATAAAACCACATACATAGCAGAGCCCTGAATATGTACCCATGCAGTAACTTCCTAGCTTTCCAACAATTTATATCATTCTTTTGTGTAACTCTTCCAGTTTTCTCTGTATTACTTGAAGATGCTGGCATTAGAAAGCCATACTGATGTAAGACTGAGTCTGAAATAAACATAAGCTTTACAGACACAAAAGGACCTCCTCACCCTGATTCATTAAAACCCTGTTTGTGTCCAAAATCATGGTTGTCTTTTCCAGCTAGGACCTGGCACAGAAAGCTTCCCAGAGTTGCCTGCCCATTCTGATCCCCATGTTCTCACATGGGACTGCTCAGGGCACAGTCCCCCTTCATAGATCACGCTCAGGACATGCCTTTCCAAGTTCATAAATCTCCACTTGTCTGCATGAAAATGATTCAGTTTCAACAACCTCATTTACCAAACAAACTGCATTACACCGTCCTGCCCCTATCAACAGCTGCAATTCACCAAACATGTTTTATCTACACAGTTTGCCAGTGATGAGTCATGTCTTCTTCTGCATCACTGAGTAAGTGTCAGGCAGAACTGGCTTCTCCCTTCCCCTTATCTGAAGAGAAGGGTCATCAAGTCTACTTCTTTGAAAACACAGCCTCCACATATCATGTTGCAGAGACTCTTCTGTAAAATGATCAAGCTCTAGCTTAAAATAGCTGAACTATTTGCTCTCCTCGTCTAAGCTGGCAATGCCAGAACCGTGATCTTTTGATGCTGAAAAGATATTTTCTATGTTCATCTTAATCCTCAAACAGTTGATTTATTAGTGTGCTAGTACTGTCCTTTAGCCTTAGAATATCCTTCATCCTCCTTACTATTTATACTGACACTTCAGTTTATTCATTGGATGCTGGTCCTCTATCAGTCACTACCTTCACTTCCTAAGCCACATATAATTTACTGATATTCTTTGGCATTGGATATTAATTGGGTTCTCACATACTGAGTTATCTGCCTTTTATATGTAAATATATGTCACATCTAGAGATGTCTCTTTAAACCAACAGCAAGCTTCTCAAAGAACAAAATCAGACCTTTTAAGAAGTACAAAACACTTTCCATGACATCAATTTTCAGGCATGAATAACTTTATATTTACCTAGGATTGGTGTCATGCTAACCCAGCTTATATCTTCCTGGGCCATCCACTTGGCATTTTCAAAACTGTCCAAACACAATCACTCATTCAGTCTCCTGCATTTGCTATGATCCACCAAGACTGATTAAAAGTGAACATGAGCAAGCTAGAGATCTCCTTTCATTCATCTAGCGCTCACTGTATTTCAAGGGAATGTGCTTTTGTCCTTAGCACAGCTGCCAGCAAAACTTCTCACCAACAGGATCCCACACTATGCAAATCCCATCTGGGTCCCTGGACTCTGACTTGTAGCACACAACTTCTGGATGGTGAACTTATCCTTTCCTTTCTGCTGGCCCAGCTGTCAGCCACAATGGCACTCAAGGGCACACAGCTCAACAAAGGGAAGCACAGATGTGAATTTACTGCCCAAATGACCTTTTACTCAATTCATGGACAGACAAAAAAGCTGGAGAGAGGAAGCATTCGTTAGGCATACGACAGGCTGGGCCACTGTCACACTCCTGCACTTCTGCTGCGTTGGGAGAGGGAAAAGACACTGGAGTGCCTTTAATGTTTTATAAAGCACGTGCAGGAAATTCAAGATGCCCTGGTCAGGTCCTGCCAGCATCACTGTGCACCTAGGACCCTGCCACATAGCACTGAACATCTGCCGGCCACCCCCATCACCCACAGTGAGGTCACATGCACCCAGAAGACCCCTGCACCTGTGCAGGCTGGTCAGCCTAAAAAATTTTGTGGGTGACCAACATTAGTGATTCATGTATTTCAGCAATGATGGAGGTAAAAAGGGAAAGGGAAGGTGTGGGGGTGGGCAGGAAGCAAACCCCAGACATTAGTTTCTAAATAGCAGATGTGGCTATTCTGGCTAGTAAGCTTCCACTTTAATTTCTAACCCACAGAGATGGGAAATGATTCATGAAAAATCAACAGGATAAAATTAGCTGGAAGGCAGAGAGATAATTCATGCAACCCAACCGTCATGGGCTGAAGTGCCAGCACTACCTGGCATTTCAGCCTCCAGTGCCCTTCAGTCACTGGCACTTGGCCAGCAATCAGCTCTACATATATTTCCTTAGTGTCAAAATTAGCTCCTCTGAAAGCACATTCGTCTTCTAACAAGACAGCCTTTCACTCAACACTTTTCCAGAAGTTCCAGATTTTTTTTAAAAAAAAGAAAGATTACCTGCAGTGTGCTGTGTGTTTCTTCTACTGGTGAATGTTTAGTGGTGTCAGAAGACCAAATGGATGGACAAGCTTGCACACATGTCTGTGAGCCATGGCCAACTGCCCCAACAACTCAGAAAACTCAGTGCATTTTGGCCAGAGCTCTGTTTTCCTGCACAAAACCAACAACACACTCAACAGCAACAACCAAGTGCCGGTCTGCCTTTACATACATCAGTGATTTTTTGTAAGACTGCTGCTAAATTCTGTCAGGAATCACAAAACACGATTTCACTCTTGATACAGCCACATGACAAAAAGTTTCTTGAGCACACTGTATTACTTACAAATCACAACCCAAAGCTCTTTATCCCAAAGGCTGATGAGAAACTTCCACTCCTCCAAGAGACCTCTGGGCTTCCAGGAGGCACTTGGTTATTGAACAATGCCCCCTCCCACCAACTCAAAAGCTTCAGGAATCAAACATAAAATTGTAAAGCCTCTGGAGCAGCAATACCTCTAGGGAGGCAGTTTCAGGTGCAGGGGAATCCCCATTCCACTGGGACCTATGAGTGCAGATGTAAAATAGAGCTAAAATCCTTCTTTGGCACCATTTATCTAGTTGGTGCCTGTTTCTGTAGAAGGATGTTACAGGACAGTTCCTCTATGCTTGTTACAGTGGTTTCACTCTACTTGAACTACAGGACACGGCAAGCAGCTTCTTTCTTTTTCCTTGTTCAGCAAAAAGGGAAAGAGTATGTAGGAGAAAATGAGAAGGCAGGAGGAGATCTTACTTTCACTTGTTCCCAAAATTCTGACAAACTAGCTCCGTCCCTTAAAAGCACTAACAAACACAGCAGGCAAAATGAGAACACATCAACTGTTCCACAAACTGCAGAGGAAGCAAAAGCAAGAGCAGTATTTATTTCTCCTCATTTGTACCCTCTTGCAGGCCATTAGGAAGATAAGATCTCACAGCACAACAGACATTATTCAGAGCTGGTAAATCTGTCTGCAGGTTAGGGGCTCATGTTACATGGCTTGGATGAGTAGTGGTTGAGCATGGGTCACACCGACCCCCTTTTCCTTGAGGCAGGCAGCAGTCCAGATACTCCCAATGTCAGAACTGCCAAGAAACCAGATATCCGTGTGCTGAATTCACCACCACCACAATCTGATCTGCACATTCCCTTCCATACAGAGAGAGGGGTGTTCAGACCCTGAATATCCTAACACAGCTAACTAGAAAGAAATTTCCAGCAGGAGCCAAGCACTTCTGGTCTATATGTGCAACCTTAAGTGCATCTTCTACATAAAGGTACTGGTTGCACAGAAATACCTGGTCCTTTACACTATGGGTATTTTTAAAACACTGTGATGAGCAGAAGCATGGAAAGAGCCCAAGAACTCATTCAATTCCAGTCCAAAAAGCAGAGGGAGCATGTCAGAATGACTTCATGTGTGCAAGTCACTAAGGGACTACATTCACCAACTATCCTAGAAGAATTCAAAAGCAGCATCCCAACACCTGACTAGGAATGAGACACGTTAAAAAAAACACCCAGCCAATCACCAGCTAACTCCATTACAGCTAGAGAGGATACATTAGCACCTGTCTCAGCACATCCAGGAGATGCAATCAGTGGATCTGCTGTTCTGTACCACCTTGGCAACAGCAATGCAGCATTGGCTGGTGGGACTTTGTTCTGAGGGTCAGGCACCACGACACCCACACAGTGGTCCTTCACTGCCTGAGGTAGAATTTTCAAGGAAAAAAGCAACTTACAAACATACCATACATAATAATGTTGTCTTTACAATCACAAAGGGAAGAGAAAATCAGTAATTTAAAAGCTTCTAGTCTTCAAAAGCTGATTGAACTAATGTGATCTCGGAAAAGGTAATCAGCAAGCCTAGGTGTGAAACATGACAACTACAGAACATATTTTATTGTTCATAAAAGTATGCTTCTGTGTCATCAGTATTGATTTCTCCTTCAGTCAGTTTCCAAGTGTTTTCATTAATTTCCCCTGAACTGATAAAAGGACTAGACTCTGCAAACTGAGGTGTATTTAGCATTCTCCTTAGTGTTTCCAAACAAGCAATCTCCAAGTCAAAGAAAGCAGCAGACTACATGAAATACTCCAGCAGCATCAGAAGCAAAGAAGCTTAAAAATGCAAACAACAGTAAATCCCCTTGATATACATAGACATGAGGAAGTCAAGGTTTATACAAATGAAAGGTGTAAAGAGGAACATATTGGGTCAAACTGAGTTCATCTTTCAAGGAAGATGCTGTAAACACTTAGTTTTGAGTCTGCAGTTGAAGGACCACATTTAACTCCACCCAGTATATCATGATGCAGTTAATATGATACATTTTCAAATTAAAGCTTCATTGTACTAAAAAGGAATGCACTGGAAAATATTTCATATTGATTATCAGCCTGCAAATGACTGATGGCCCTGAACAATATCAGCTCCAATTAGCAGCCTTCAACACTCTGAAAGGGTGTTAGTGGAGGACCATTGGAACTATGTGTCCCAGATGCCCTGAACCATAGTCAGGAGCCTGGAGCCAGTGCCCTGCAGCCCACAGAGATGACCTGGCTTGGCGACCAGCACAGGATGCTCAGTGCCTCAGTTCCCCACTGTGCAAGGCAGGAGCACTGCTGGCTTTCAGGGAAGCTAATTACAGCAATCCTAGAGCTATCACCTGAGTTAATCCCCCTCATCACTTCCCATGAACTTTTTACCACTCCGTCCTTATACATATCCCCCACTACCCACAGCCAGGTTTCCACGGGCAGAAGCCAGCCCCAGCTGACAGCAGCACAGGCAGGCAGCAAGGTGAGTGCTGGGAGTGGCAGCCCCAGTAAGGCTTGATGCCAAGACCTCAGAACAGCAGTCCCTCCTCTGGAACAAGTCACTACAGGCGAAGTAAAACTAGCCTTGATGAAAAGCCAAAGCCTAAGGAAGGGAGAGAAAGGGGGCAGAGAAAGGAAGAGCATGCTGAAATTGGCCAGCTTGGCTTACAACAGACCCTTCTGATGGGCCCCTTACTGACAGCTATCTGTGAGCTAGGGACTGCACCGAAACAGTTCTGCAGTATGCATTACTGATTGACTGCTGGAGGCTGCCAGTTTCTGCAGCTGAAACCTTACATTATATCTATAATGCTTTTACCTTCTGACTGCAGAGGAACTGTTCTGAGCCCGAGTACTGCCAGAGTACTGCCTCCCAGCCTTGCAGAGAGAAGCGCCCTTTGAGCAACAGCTCTGAAGGATACAAGTTATCCTGCCTCCACAAACGGAGCAATGACCAAGAAACACAACAGCAAAGCTTTAAGTGACAATACCTTTAATTCTTTGACTGTGTCTGCAGAAACATACGTTCCTGCACTTATGTGAAGAGCTCGGGATGGAAGGTGGAAAAATGCCTGTGCTAGTAGTTCACCTCTAGCTGAACTTCGAAGCCTATTGAGGAGGCCTGCTGAGGACAGTGACCAGGCTTCTAAAATACCACATGGAAAACGTGATCCTAGTTGCCAAGTCAAAATTTTCTCCTTCATCTCTGTGTTTTTGCTCCCAATTCTCCCAGTCTTTTCTATCAGTACTGTCCCTCATGTGGTGGGCATTATAAAGAAAAACTTCTCCAGACTGGGATACCTGTGTTGCCCTCTTCACCAGGTTTCTTCTCCATCCACCTTGGCTGCCCCTACATTTCAAAGATGCCCCAGGACAGCTCTGTTTTCCATTGCTCTCTGGCCTCTTGTACCTGCAAAATTCTTCCCTTTCCAAAGCACTTTTCTCTCATCTTCTTTCCGAAGACGACATACAGGAAGACACGAACCTCTCAACCTGTCCTCTACTTTTCTTAGGGCGGTTGGACTTGCTACTGGAATCCACTTGCACAGACAAGTTTAACGAGCAGGAATTCCTGAAAAGCCACATTTTACTATGTAGCTTTAGAAGGAACATTTCTCTAGAGGCTCTATTTAAAAACACCTTTGGCAGTGGAGAAGAGGTCACAGGGAGAACAGAAAACCCTGTGAAATTAAAGCCTTCTTTACCCCACTACTGCAGAATGGTCAGTGAAGGAGAGGCACTAAAACTGTGTGCAGCTGCACAAGAGCTCTAGCCCAAGCAACTTCACCCAGTACAAGAGAGCCTCAGGCAGGAGCGCTGTGCAGACGCTCTTACAATGAGAAACGCCACAAGCATGACAAGGGGTGAAACGTGAAGCAGCAAGGCCAGCATCCCACAGCAGGGCTGCCCAACTGCAGGCCAGCAGGAATTCTGCCACTTGCCCAATGCCAGCAGATATTGCACATGCTGACTCCCCTTCACCGGCTGTGCCTGTGCCTCAAGCAGCTCTCAGCCTGGGGCCTGAAGGGTCTGTGCTCACATGAGAGAACAGATCAGACAACTCAGCACTGATGCGAGAAGATACATCAAGCAAACCCTGACACGCATCCAGTTGACTCCAGATTTCTTAAAATGCCTGAAAGCTGCAATGCAAACTGAAGAATAAAAGTAGTATTTGCTCATTTTGGCTTTACTTAGGAAAACCACAGGTCTCAGATACACATATTCCCAGTGCAGAGGAGGCATGGGAAGTTCCCATCTGCACTCACTCCACTGGAAGCAACAGTCACTGCTTCTCACTGGTACCCAGTCTTGTATCTTCATATCAAGTTTTAGCAGCTTATTTCTTTGTTCTGAAGGTCCCCAAGTTAACCTATAGCATTACTATTTGATTATCAAACACAAAACAAACCCAAAGCATTTTGTCTTAGGGATTACATTTAGTTTCTCTGTGCAAATTATCACATCCATGTAAACCACTGGATTGGCAATAACAATTTTAAATATGCTACACCAAAATGTCACAAATATTAGGCAGTATTTTAAGAGCTCTGGAAGTGGTTTAGTAGCACTTATAGATGAACCAGCGAGAGACAGACCCTGCTAACAGCAACTTTTAAGAATAAAGAACTAGGTAAAAGCATATACTTCTCTTGCATAAATGAACATGGGGAAAAAAACAAAATTTAAAACCCCACAAATCCACTTGGGAATTGACCAGCATGAGAAAGAAGTTATGAAAAGAAAAAATAATATTTAAAAAAACCACAGAAGGATAAAGTGTACATGGTACTCTCTATAAAAAGACCAAAGATTTTCCTGCCTGGGCTTGTTGTACTTCTCATTAATCTACACACTTAGATTCCTGACTCAGAGTGGCAACTTCCACTTACCACAATGCCTTTATCCCCTTGATTGCAAAGCTAGCCTGCTGCAGTGCAGGAGCCCTCCTGCTTCAGGCTCCTCGTGCAGTGTTCACAACCTTTACACTGCTCCTACCAATTTCAAGCAGTTCTGTCACTTTCCACCACGGAATATGAGCAACAAGTTGCCCCCATTCCATCCCAGTAAGATGGACCTTTCATCAGTTCATAAAAAATCAGGCTTCAAAGAAGTCCTTGCTTTTGTCCTCATTATTTAAAATCAGGTATTACCCTCACAATACTCCTCCCCTTTACTTGTTTAAAAAGTGCAAGTAATTGCTATCAGTGACTAATAAGGATCACAATGAGAATCCCCCATATAGTGCACCAGAAAGCACCATGCTTCATGCATGGTCCACAAAGATGCTAGAGGAACAACAGGCCAGTATCCCAGAACCCGGGAGCTCTGCACCAAAGCCAGCACTGAGTCTGGAGCCTCAGGACTTCTTTTATGCTCCACAAACAGCTGGAAGGAGCTGCAGCCTTTGACATGACTCCTGGGCAGGAGGGAACAATGACTTGCCTTGCAGTGAGATCAGTCAATTCAGCATTTAGCCAAGAGCCAAACTTCGGCATCTCCCACGGCTACCTCAAATCCCCCCTGGTGAGTGGCTCCAGCAGCAAGCCCCTCCTTTGCCAACACAGTCCTTGGCTACACCAACATTCAAACTCTTTGCAGGCTGCATGCATTTCAAGAGCTCCACGCCACTCAGCCCTGTGCTAAACTCTTCTAGAGCAGGAGCACCTTTGCTCCAAAAGCATCCCTTGCAAAAAGCAAACACCCATCATCTGAATACTTTTGTTCCTGACTGCAGTCTGCACTTGAAAAGCAAAAGCACACTACTCTCAGCAGGCATGCTTGTCTGTTGTGGGATTTTTACACAATTCATTAGAAAGTCTCATTTCCCTTTCCACTTTCACTGCTTATAATCTTGGTGATTAGACAAACGGAAATTTAGGGGACATGAGGCACAAGCCAGGCCAGCGAGCTTGAGCTCTGCCAGTCTCACAGGAAGTTAAACCTTGCTGGCAGGACCAGATCCAAGGGGCTGCTGGATATTTTGGGCTGGGGCTCCTTTGCTGCTCAACAAACTGCTGCACACACCTGCAGTGCTGGAAAACAATCCTATCTTACGGTCAGGTTGGTATTTTTTAAGCTGGTTCTGCCAGTTCTCCTCCCACTAATGAGAAGCATTAATCACAGGAAAAAGAGGAAGCAACAGTGAGCCAACAGTTTTGCCCATAGGCTAGGGGTTTTTTTTTTGTTTGTTTGTTTTTTGTCAAGGACCTGAAAGGGGACTCTGGAGGCATCTTCCCTTTCCCTCTGAAATATAAGCGATACACGACCATTTGCAAAGAAACTGGAGAAATTTTGTAACTTAGAAAA
The DNA here is from genome assembly GCA_013400175.1 of Phainopepla nitens. Lineage (NCBI taxonomy): Eukaryota > Metazoa > Chordata > Aves > Passeriformes > Bombycillidae > Phainopepla > Phainopepla nitens. Next base: position 271 of record VXBQ01017221.1, on the reverse strand, counting down.
ACCCTCCCAAAGGGGTTTTTTGAAGAAGGCCCAGGAAGAAGGCCCAAGAACATTCATCTGGAGTTTTTCTGCATGAGTTAAGAGAGCATCCGGGCTGAGCGGCGGAAGGACAGCTCTGCCCTGGTGCTGTGCACGGGGCACGGGCGATGCCACAGGTGGGGTGCCCATGTCCCCCAGGGGGCTGTGTCCTGTGTCCCGCGGGGGGGCTGTGTCCCGTGTCCCGCGGGAGTGCCCGTGTCCCCCAAGGAGCTGTGTCCCGTGTCCCGCGGGG
>VXBQ01017215.1:3957-34958 GCA_013400175.1 Phainopepla nitens | reverse complement strand
CGTGCCCCGGGGGCTGGGCCTCTCTGGGGCCCTCCCAGCGTGGAGGAGGTGCTGGTTCGGGCTGCCGCGGGAGCCTTCGGAGCCCCGCTCCGCTCCTAAGGAGGAGGGCTGCTGCCGGCCCCCAGCGTGGTTCGGGGGGCTTGGGTCGCTGGAAGGGTGAACTGGCGTGGGTGAGGAGCGGCCCCGCTGGGCTTTGGGAGCGGCAGCGCCGCGTGGGCGCGGAGCCTGCGGGGCCAGGGAGCCCGCCTGCTTTGGCTTCGGTAGGGTAGAGCCGGGCCTTGGCGGCCTGAGCGGTCCGCGGTTAGTGAGAGGAGGTGGGTGAAGTTTTATTTGGGAGAACCGGGGTGAAACTCGCAGGCCGGGCGGTGCCGAGTTTCACAGCCTGGGCGAGCGGCAGGAGCGCCGTGCTCCCCTTGGCGCTGAGCGTTGGGGAAGGTACCTGCGCACGCTGGGGAGGCGGCTGATGTCACCAGGTGGAACCGAAATGGAAACAAGCGTTTGTTCCATTCTCAAGGCTGAGAGGGGATCTCATTAGTGCGTGTAATTATCTCAAAGGCCGGTGCCAAGAAGATGATGCCAGACTCTTTTCAGTGGTGCCCGGAGAGAGGATGAGGAGCAATGGCCGTAAACTGAAACACAGGAAATTCCAGCTCAACACGAGGAAGAACTTTACACTGAGGGTGGCAGAGCTCTGGAACAGGCTGCCCAGGGAGGTCGTGGGGTCTCCCTCTCTGGAGACATTCCAAACCCACCTGGATGTGTTCCTGTGTCACCTGCTCTAGGTCACCCTGCCTTTTGAGGGGGTTTGGATTATATGATCTCCAGAGATCCCTTCCAACCATTACGATTCTGTGTTTTATTGAAACTTATGGTGGTGTAGTTGCTGAAAGATGAGTAGTTCATGTTCCTTCTGGACACTGGAGACTTGAAGTTCCAGCAGCATTGAAACCATTGTTATCCTGAAACTTGCTGTACTGCACTGTGGGAAGGGGTTTCATGGGCATAGGAAGAGGTAGCCTTGCTGGCATGGGGGTAATCTGCTGAAAAAGTTGGTGTGAATAATTTTGGTTTGAAACCAAATCTAGTTTGGAACAAAACAGGGAAAAATACTGAGAGCAAACTGGAGTCCTTGATTTGATATGCCCCATCCTGAATGCCTGACACACACAGGTGGAACAATATGTTAGGTTTTTAAAGGGACTTTAAAAAACAAACAAACAAAAAACCTTAAGGCAGTCTATTTCAAAGCACCAGTACTTATTGTCAGTGTTACTGACTTGTGCAGCTGACTGTCCTGCTTTTAAATAACTGCTGGTCTTTGATTAGAGTAATGGAATTGAGGTTAATCTCAAGAACTGGATCCACCTGTCGTGGGACCTGATTACTGCCAGCTTTAGTAATATACAGTCACTACCAAGAAGGTTCTTGTAGCAAAATTTGTTTGTTGTTTTGTGGTTGGATTTGGTTTTGGGTTTTTGTTTATGGTTTTTTTGGTGTTTTTTTTTTTTGGGTTTTTTTTTTTTTTTTACTTTTATAATCTGTATCAGCATACATTCTGTGCTGTGCAATACTGCCAGTTCTGATCATTGAGAACAGTACTGTGCCACGCAAACAGTTTTGGTGATTTCATCAGTTACTGTAAACAGGTTGGTAAAATTGGTTGTGTTTTGCTTCTCTGTGTGGGAAGGTCTTATTGGGTCATATATGCTAGTTTCTATTTATTTGAGAGTAGTTTGTTTAGCATGCAAATGTAGAACTCTTGGCAAAACCAAGTATTTATGTATTAGAAATGTAGGTGATTTGCTGCTCATTTTGAAATGTAATTCAGACCTCTAAAATAATATAAAATTGCTACTAGTGCTTAAAACACCAGTAATGCAGTAAAAGTGATGATTTGTTTCAATTCTCTAATACTTGTTCAGATTCTCTAAATTTACACAAATTATTTGTAGGTTCTGTCACGCTATTGCATTTTGCCCTCTATTTGTCCCTGGCTTTAATCTTCCCTTAATCCTGTGTAAAGAGATTGTGCACAGTATGTCATTAAGAGTATCCAACAAGCTGTTGTTTAGACTAGAATTTCTCTTGTCTGTTTGGTAGCTGTTATGACAATTTTACGTTTGCATCACTGAGGAAATAATATCATATAAGCATTAGTATGGAAAAGACCACTCCAAAGGCATGTTTTAACCAGAAAAGCTAGATTGGGCTCTTGCTTTTCCTCAGGTTGGTGCAAAAGACAAAACTGAACTGCAGATTTGAAGAAGAAAATACAGATAGACCACTGAGGAAAAAATTGCACACCTGAGCTGGGTATGGTGGTGCAAAGTACAAAGTATGTAGATGTCTGTTGTCGTGAAGTGTGAATCTCTGGAGCTTTTATCTTCTAATTATCATGCTCTGTAATTCCAGTACATGTCAGTGTGGGGTAGGTGTGATGGTACACAGACATTGTTATCAGAGTACGTGGTTTTCACACCTCATTTTGTGCATTTCCATGGTGTGGATTTGACACTTGCACTTGGTCATTGAAAGAATGCATCGACTTTTCTGTACTTTACTTGATCAGATGTTTTCGTACCCTAAAAATTAAAGTATACAGCAGAAAAGGAGTAAGGCAATAAAATATATTACAGAACAGACAAAATGAATAATTTGGTCTGCGATGTGTTGTATGATGGAATTTCTGGAGGGAAGGAACACTTTGTGAGGTTGTTTTGATTGCACATGTCAAAATATTAGAACTGGACAAAGGGAATAATTGTAAAAGCATGTGATTAATATATACTCCAGTGAAAATTACTTGGAAAGTTGATAGGATTTGGATGCCAAAATTAGAGGATTTAAAGGTCAAAACTTGAGGTTTGTGTCTAGATCTTGTTCTGTTTATTGCAAATACAAGTTTTCCTCATGTTGTTTTTGGTCCACTTTTTTAGAGAGCAAAAGGTTGAGCATGAAATGCATGCAAATTTTCCAACTTTTTAATGTAACTCTAGGAGTTCAAGCTAGGGCCGTCTGTGGCAAATACTGCTGAATCCCCTCAAAAAAAAAAACAAAACCCCAACATTCTTTAAACAATGCACAGTGGTATTTGTTGAAACAGAGAAACACAAACACCCAAAACTCATTACATTTCACATCACACGATATGCCTGTGTACACCTATACACAAAATGCATGCACAGTTTATCATTGCTGATGTTTTAGATGTGATGCTGTGTTTTAAAATGGGTGTAAGAATATCCTCAGGCCTTTTGTCTTGGTTTGTTTTTTAATATATACGTAGAGGTAACCATGGACAAGTTGCAAGATGTGTATGCAGAATCTTAACTTGGAATGAACACACTTGATCATCTGCTTATTACCAAAGTCAACAAATAGCCTTGTTGTAGAAAGGCATTATTGATGGTACTAAAGACTAGAGTGTGTGCAGGCATTTTGGGGCATAAGATATAAAGCTGAACTCTGAGAAAAACAATTTGCTTAAATATATGAAAGTCCAATTTAAAATCTAGTCATGATTTGAGATGTCTACCTTACTGTTTGTTAAATCTGGGTTTTAGCTTTGTTTCAGAATACGCTATTAACCAGAAATCTTATTTCACTATAGCTGTGGCTTTAGGGGAGGGGAGGTGTAGATGGGTGTGGAAAAAAACTTTCCCTGACAAAATGAAGGTTGCCTGGTATAAAGATTATAAATTGAGATGTCTACGAGGCCACTTGTTTTTGGCATCTTGACAGGTGATGTGAGATTCTTTCCTGGTAACAGAAGCAACAGGGAGTAACACTGTGTGTTATGACTTCTTTGAGGAAGAAGCATTTCAACTAAGAACAACTTAGAAACGTTGGTCTGCTGTCCAGGCAGTTTCCTTTACACAACAGGCTAGCTTGCTTGAGAATGTATATTTTACACTCCTTGAGAGGCCAATTTTATTGTTATTTTGCCAGGCCTGTAAATCTCAAGCCTGAGTCTTGTTATCAGCTGAATCAGAGTTTCTTAATCTGTTTGAGCAGACCAGATTGTAGCTAATTCTGGCAAAAGGATAAGGATAGAGAGTTGCATGCTGAGGTCTCCATCTCCTGTAAAGGTAGACTGATGGTGTGTTCCCACTGATTTGAGTTTTATTTTGTCTTTTCAGACAGCAGAGGCAAAAGACAGAGCAAGCAATTATTCAGTTAACATTCAGTGCTTGTTTGTGTATTAGCATTTGGGTTACAGTGATAAAGGGTACAATGAGAAGTTGTTAGTTTTTCCTAGTCCTGCATAAATAATTGGGTGACTCTTGTGAGTTTGTGTGTTTGACATCAGGCAACTGGCCTTCATCTGAAGTGTTGGGGACAGATAGTACTGTGTGTAATGGAAGCTGGGGTTCAGATTCAAACTTGGATTGAGATTCAAATTAATATTTGCATGGAATCAAATATGGTGATTCAACATTGTTCAATATGGATTCTTTTCCAAATGACAATTCAGATTTAATCTTCCCTACCAGTGCATGTAAGCTCTATGCTTCTCTCCAGAAGCCTTGTAAAACTGAAGAATGAACTTAACTCTTCAGCCATTATCGTGCATAAGAATTATGTGAACTTGAGAGCAAGATGTCCATGTACATTTACAACAAATCAGTTTATGTGGTGAAGAATGCAGTGGTTATCTTGCTGTTCACCTCCCTTCCTCACTAACTTTTAAGCATAGAAAGCCTGCTTGCATTTCCAATCCAAAACAATGTTCAGACCCTAAGTTTGCCGTGGCACCCTGTGCAAAATTTGTGCCCTCTATGTTTTCCAAACTGCAACCATGCCTTTGTTATAGTTCAGGAAGCTGCTGCTATCTGTAGATTCAGAGTAAGGGCTTCCATCAGAATACACCAGCTTTAAAAACACTTTGCTGGTTCTAGAGAATTATGAAAGTGACCTTGACTCTCCAGTCTCTGCTTACTCTAACCATAATTGTACAATAGGCACCTTCTGTGGCTTGAAAAATTTAAAGGAACTAATTATAATTGCATTTAAGTCTATATAAAGAGCACATATGTCTCTGGAGGGTGTTATTGTTTGATACAAATAGTAAAGTGTCTCTTTCCTAAAACACTGTAAAACTACCAAATCTTGTTTGTTTGTTTGTTTGTTTTAAGGATCTGTGTGAGAATGACCATGTTCTTCTGTCTCCCATTCTTTGTAACTGGATCTCAAAGTAGCTGTAGTTTGGAAGAAAGCAGTGAATATCCTGATCAGTTATGAAAAACATTTGCCAACATAAAACAGTCTGGAAGAAGATTTCTAATAAGAAAATCAAAGAGTACAGAACCCTTTAATACAACAGAAGACATTTAGCATTTCGTAAGCTTTTGGCTGTCTGAGTCATAAGAAAAAAATGAATCGTTACACAATTATGAAACAACTGGGTGATGGCACCTATGGCAGCGTGTTGATGGGGAAGAGCAACGAGTCAGGAGAGCTTGTGGCTATCAAAAGGTATGTAGCATCTCAATCCTGTAAAAGTGCTTGCAAAATCTTAGATGTTCACTTTTGATTTTATTGTTTTCTTCCATTTCTGTAGAATAGAAAAAAAGTCCCCCTTTAACAGGAAATTAACATAATTTTTTTTAATTAAGATGTTTAACAAGGTGATTGTGAACCAGATTTCTGGTAACTGATCAATAGAGAGACACATCAGTTGAATTAACCGATTTATGTTGGCTTGTAAAATTGCATGCTGCTTTTGTTCAGTTTGAACATGCTTCCTTCTAAAAATGTTGTTGGGCCAGCACCAGAGGAGAAGCAAAAGTGAATGTGATTAATTAGGGAGTTCATTTATATGAATTGCAGAAATAACGATCTTGACAGGTAGATTTGAAATTCCATCCCAGCCCCCTAAATCTTTGTAAGTACTGCATTAAGTTAAATGTGTTGCTACAGTGATAAATAACAGTAACAATCTGCTCAGGTAAATAAAGGCTGTCTCCTTGGCTCTAATAAGCTTGTGTTCTGTGTAATCAAGAGCATTGCCATAAAAGATGATTACGAAACCAGAAAAATTCTACTCAAGGCATGGGGAAGTTCCCCTTGTATTCCTAGAGAACTGCAAGCAGGATATAAAGTGTAAGTTGAAATACCAGAAATTGTAACTTGCTCAGACTTTTCTTCTCTCATTTATTGATTTACTGCAGTAAGATAATTGTAATATAGTTGATTGACTTTTTCTTTAAGAATTTCTGAGAATTTCAGGTTTCACCATATCTTGCTGGTACTGTTACTGAAGTTAATATTAATCTAAGCTAAAGAAAGAATCTCCAAGTGATTATTTTAATTACTTTTAGTAAAAGGAACAACAATGTTGTGGGAAACGCTTCTTTCTTGTGATTTCAGGATTTGGAATTCTGTTGTGTGATTTTTTAAGTTTGGGACTTGAGAGGGTACAGTTCTGCTTGAAGATACTTTTATTTTAAATGAATATCTTGGGTTTAAATCTCTTCACTTTAGGTCCTCAAACTTTACTGAAACACATCAATGACATTCACAACTTCATCCCAAGATCTGAGCAACACCAAATATCCACATTTGGATTTATGCAGGAATTACAAATAAATGTATTACACTGTTACATATAACAATTAGTTTAGAGGCTGTGATGAAAAAAATGAAACTCTTTTTTCTGAAATTATTATCTTGGAACAGACTTTTAAAATGACTAATCAAGTCAGATGCTTATCTATAATAGAGAGCAGTCCACATATTTTGCAGATTTCAAAAATTTAAATTTTTTTTGTTTTCCTAGAATATGCAACTTATGCATAAGGAAGTGATTTTCCATGTTATATGTGCAGTGTCATTGTTGCTTACTTTATTATTAAAGGCACAATTCAAATGATACAAAGGGGTTTTATGTCCCTTATAGTTTGGAGTAACATGATCTCTGGCTGTACTTTTCTAAAAATATGTTTCAGTGTTTGATGATTAATCACTGTAATTCTAAGCAATTTTAAGCATTGACTTTGGTTTTAATTGCTTTGTTTTAATGCTGATGGGTATGCTAGAATGTTTTAAATTGAGTTCAAAACAGAGATAATGCTAATCTTAGAAAATATCATTTAGATTTTCTAATTCTAAAAGCATTCTGTACTGTTCACTGAAAATACTTTGTCTTGGACTTTATTTCAGAATGAAAAGAAAGTTCTATTCATGGGATGAATGTATGAATTTAAGAGAAGTCAAGGTAAAGGGGTGAACATACCACATTTAAAAATAAGTTAGGCTTGCATGAAGGAGAAGGGCAGCTACCATGTCCGAGTGTAAGGCCAAACTCTGTGAACTCCTTAAATGATGACAAATTTCACAAAACCGTGGGCTGCTGGCACTCTTAGAGGTCCTGCTGATTTGTGGAATATCCCACTATTCTCAAGCAGTGGCCATGTCTCATAGCCAAGCCTCTTCTCTTTGAGAAAGGAAAAGAAATTGATTTTGTATGTATGTATTTCTGTGGTTTACCATCCTCCTCTTTCATTTTACTTCCAGATTTCTGGCTGTGTGTCCATTCTGTATATCTTGTGTTTGGGGCATCTGTAGAGAGCACTGGGAGTTTTGGCTAGTCAAGTGATAGAATAACACTTGAAAACCTGGGCTTAAATTCCAAATAATTCCATGTTTTGAGCATCTGATTTTCTGCATATACAAAACTCCTTACTAAATTGCTTCAAATTTAACTTATTGGAGATTTCACACAAATCAGTGTGTCCAAAACGAACATCTGTAAGAGAATCTTTCCGCATGAAAGTTTCATGCCAAAAAGAAGAAGAAGGAAAAAAAAAAGAATGCAGGTTTTCTTATTCAGTTCAGCAAGCAAGAGCTCTTAAAGCTTCAGATTTGTCTTTTGTTGTAGAGAATTAGGTTTTTGTGCTAATCTTTACTCCAGCTCTGAGGTAATGCCTAGAAATAGGTTTAAACTACTATTAATAGAGTTGTTGCTTTCAATTTGAAATTTATTCAGACTTCTGGGTTGTTCTTCTTTAAAACAGATGACAAGATAATTAATGGAATATCACATGAATATGTTGTGTGGATTCTGTGCTAGAAACATACATGTTAAAAATTTAGTTCTGGTAAGGACTCAAGGTCATTGTGGGGTTATCTGAAGCTGTATTTTGCTGTGTTGCAGTCTCTGAAGAAGCTAAACCATGCCAATGTAATAAAATTGAAGGAAGTCATACGAGAAAATGACCACCTTTACTTTGTATTTGAATACATGAAGGAAAATCTCTATCAGCTAATGAAGGATAGGTATGTCTTTTTTCACAGGAAAGTAGTGTGCTATCACATTTTATTTAATGATTCTTATACTACCTTGAAGAACACTTGGGGATTTCTAGTTTTGGCTCTTCTTGCAGCCCCACTGATGTGAGTAGGAGTTGCTGCACCTGCTTATCTGAGGGTGGAATTCTGTTTTGCTCCGTTACAACACTGCATATTGTAATGCTTTTGGAAAAAGTTTCATTGCTTGTTAACAGGAGAGTTTGCATGCCTTTGTGTAGAGCCATGAGAGAAATTCCAAATAGTTGTGTTTTGGGTTGTTTTATATTTCTTGAATAGCTTTCATTTTAATGTATGAAGGATTGGGTGAGCACTGTTGATGCTAATTTTGCTCATGGGTTTGACTTAAGGTGGGGATGCTACGTGCATGCATCTTTGTAAGAGTGGCCTGTATATAGGCCAGCTCTGATGTTGCACTCTTGGACAGTGCATAGCAAGGCTTGCCAGGTGGGCTTTGGAGTAGGACCTGCCTTTTCAGTACCATTTTCCTTTGATGAATTGTTTTGCCTTCAGTGTGGGTTTCCTTCAGACTTTGTAATGCACTTGTATCTCCTAAAGTGCTAAGCTGTAGGGTTGACATCCTGAGGTAACTGCGGGTGGCATCAGCACAATGCTACTCTGCAGCTGAGCAGAGCTGCTCTTACCAGGGTTCCCTTAAGGGCACCACTGGGTAATGCACCTGCCAGTGCTGCACTCTGCCATCTCTGCCTTGCTACACCACTGTGCATTCCACGTTCACCTGGTCAAGCACACTGCTGGCCAGCCAGCTTCTGCAGAGAGACAGCACCATGAACCTCTCAGCACAGTTCTGCTGCTGCATTTAAAGTGGTTGAGGTTGAAACCCAGTAGTTTTGAAGTGAGAGTTACATCTCTCTGACTTGATGAGTCTGTTTTCATGTGTTCATGATGTGTTCGGCAAAATAAAGAAACACACGTGTTCTGAAGATACATAATTAACAAAAATAATGTAAGTTTTTACCCTGTTTATTCACAGAAACAAGTTTTTCCCTGAGTCAGTCATCAGAAACATGATGTATCAGATATTGCAAGGGCTGGCTTTCATCCACAAACATGGTAGGTTTCCTACTATAGTTTAACTGTGTAGCACTTTTTTTTTAGAAAATAAGATCATACACAGAAACAATATGAATAAAATAACCTAGCAAGGGCTAGTAATAATCTCTGATAAAATCATGGTTACCTGTTTCAGGTGTGGTGCAGTTTTAAACTTTGCCTGAAGTTACTCTTTGTTTTCATGTAATTGGATTTTCCTCTTTCTCTTGGAAAGCATTGGATGTTATTGATACACTGTGCAGTAGTTTTTTTCTACTTTAGTTAGCAGATGAATGAACAAACTAAAGAAACTTGTATGCTGTGCTATACTAAACCCTTCTGCTTCCTCAAATAGATCTAATCAAAAACCATTGATACATAATAATCTTGTGTTGAGATACTATAACTAATGTGTTACTCTGCATATAAAAATACTAAAATAACTTGTTCACTAAGAAATTTGAAAAGTATCCTTATCAAATACAACCTGGATTTAAATATTTTAGTAAGTGGGATGTTCTAGGAATTACAGGCACAGTCTAAATATTATTGTTTATAAACAACAATAAAGTTTCACAGTGTTTTCAAAACTCCTAATGCTCATGTTTAATATCTGTCTGCGAACTCTATTCTGAAATACTGGTATCAAACTCCTTTGCATTTAAAATGGTAGTAATTTACTCTCATGCTCAACTTTTTTATTTTGTAGCTATTCTTCACATCACATTGGTATCCTTAAAACTTTCCAAAGGCAATAGAACATTAGCTGAAAATAAAATAAGAAACAGTGTTCCTAATGAGGTTTGATTTGTTTTCAGTGTACCCTGAGGAAGCCTGTTAGTGAATTAAATTAATAATTAGTTCTGTTCAGTATTATCAAATACCCAGTATTATCAAATACCCAGAAATTGTCATTTTCTTGTCCTTCTGATTGGGATCATATACTGTTCTCTGATTGTTAGCTCTCTCTGACCCTCCTTTCCTACCTCATTTCTCTGTGAAATAAGTTAGAAAATTAGATTTTAAGAAAACTTCCAATTTTAACTTACAATATTAATATCTTGATTTGACCATAAGTGTATAAGGGAATACCAGGCATGATAAATTTGAACATTTACATTTCACTTTAATAATTTCAGCCAATTTCTTATAGTCGTTTTCAACTTATGCATGCAGAAATTCAGTGCTCTATTCTAGCAAGTGGATTTCAATCAAATTAATGTATAACAAAACAAGTTGTGTGTTCCAGTTAAACAACAGAATTAATTCGCTTAGTGACTTAACCACTGCCCAAGTATAGAAGTCCTCAAGCCAACAGGAAGCATTGAAGAAGCTTTTTGTGCCTCCATTACTAATATTAGCATTTCTGAGCAGGATTCTGATATCCTTTATATGTCTGTATCTCCAAATTGTTGTCACAATGACAAATAACTAAAAATGAGCTAAAAATCATTCAAGCAATTTTATGAATCAAATAAGTGTGTCAGATGCTCAATTTTCCATTATCCAAAACTGACAAAGCAGTTGTAGTTTTTGCAAAAGATTTCATCCTGAAGTTGTTTTTTTACTTGATGTTGCTGCCAGCCAATTCATTTCCCTTAGTGTGCTAATGACAGTTTACATTTGTTAATTTAAGAACACTTGGTGTAATAATCACTGGAGGGAAAATGTGTGCATTTTTGGAGGGAGAGTTCATTATTTTTTGTTGAATTCTAAAAATAAAAATAATTTTTACAAAAGACTGAAAACCACTATATTATTCTAAAACATCCCAAAGTAAATATTGGATTACTCCTATTAGAAGTTGCTGCTTAAGTGATTCTGTGACAATTTGTGATTCTTTTCTGTTTGGTCTTCTACAGGATTTTTTCATAGGGATATGAAGCCTGAAAACCTTCTCTGTAGTGGACCAGAACTTGTGAAAATTGCAGATTTTGGGTTGGCTAGAGAACTAAGGTCGCAGCCACCTTACACAGATTATGTTTCTACCAGGTGGTAAGTGTACCAAGAATTTAATACGTTAGCTTAACAAATCACCTTCCCATGACCATTTTAACTTATTTATTCTTTCCTTTCATCCTCACAGGTACCGTGCTCCTGAAGTTTTGCTGAGATCTTCTGTCTATAGCTCACCTATTGATATATGGGCAGTTGGCAGCATAATGGCTGAGTTATACACACTCAGACCTCTTTTCCCAGGCACAAGTGAAGTAGATGAAATCTTCAAAATTTGCCAAGTCCTAGGAACTCCAAAGAAGGTAAGGCTTAAAAAAACCTCACACAATTTTATTACAAAAAAATCAAATTATTACAAAATTTTTGTGTTATCTTTCAGAACATACATAATAAATTAATGTTTCAGTAAGTTTTCTGCAGACTTACTGTTTGCTCAACTGTATTTCTTTTCAGCTTCCATTAAGGCATGTAATGCTAGTCTTTTGTTGTATATTAGCATCTGTTGTATATCATGCCATTATGTGGAGCCTTGCTCTCCTCTGATGAAAGCCAGATAAAATTGTTTAATTTAGTTATGTAAAGCTATTCATAATGGACAGCAAATCAGAAGTCTCCTAAGACTTAATTTACCAGAGCCAATTTGCTTGCCCTTCGCGATAGTGTAATTCTGTGCTGGCACACAGATTTTGGGGCTTGTAAAAGTTACCATAAATAAGACAAATTATGCTTTTCTTCTTTTTAAAGCATAAAAGAAACATTTCCTCTCAAACACAGATGTCTCATAAATATTATTAGCAATAAGAAGTAATGGAGGGAAAACGGTGTTTTAGAGAGGAAACAATGCTTTTTGCCTATTTTCTGGATGAGCTAAATACTATTTAAAATTACAAGGAAGGTTTGGGTAATGCATATAAAAATGGATGCAATTATATTCAGTTTAAAAGTTGTTTTAGTAAATGGATGGAAGAACAGGCAAGAAAAGAATAAGGCTACCTTCAGGATTTTGAACTAACTGAAAAAAAAAGACTATATGCTATTTAATATTTTTGTAGATTAAAGTAAGAAATGGCAGATGTATATCAGTATTTTATGGGTGCAAATAGAACTTGGTGGAATAACTGGCCAAACACACCTAGATCTGAAAAACCTAAGAAACATCAGTTTCATTAGTGTTCTACTTACATAAAATACAGTATAATTCTTGTCCAGTAAAGGAGCTTTTATCAACAGAGAAGTAAGGAACAGAAAACTTAAAACAGAAATAGATTGAGCTTAGCTAGGAATGTGCAGAGCTTGAAGTGGTGGGAAAACATCCAAGAGAAGTAGTGAGAAACAGGTGCAAACTCATGACAGAGCAAAGAGGAAAGGTCAGGTGGGGAATTATAGATGATACGTTGTGGAAGTGAAAATTGATTGAGGAGGACTCAGTGAAAATTGGTATCATGTGTAAAACAGTGCTTGCCATGACACAGTTGTGCCTCAGCAATAATGTGCAATAGGAGCAGTATTTTAAGACTTGAATTTTCAAATGCAGATGTGAACTTTCTTAAGCAAATCACAAATCTAGGATAGTAAGACTGACATTTTGATGTATATGAAGAATATCTGAAAGACAGCACCACGCTGACTTCTGAAATGTTTTCAATGTATAGCATAAACAGGCTCTGAAGTGCAGGGAAATCAGAGAGAGGTTTTCACTGTGTGCAGTCGCAGAGCAGCACTGAGCTGACTGCTGTGTTTTTTCTCTAACCTTGCAAAGAGCTAACAGATGCAAATTCTGACTGTTTTAGAGTCTGTCATTCCCTGACTAGAAAACTTACTGCTTGGGAAAGCAGGGAGCATTACCAGCTCAGTATTCCAGAGCAAACTGTAGCCTTCACTAAAGACCTTAAGAGTTAAGGACATTTTAAGTCAACCCTCTAGGATCAGGAAACTGTAATTAATTACTTTGTGCCCCTGTCATCTGCTGGGCACACTTGGGAATTTTCTCTCCTTATGACAATGCTAAGGCATTCTTCAGGGACATTGCTGTATAAAAGGAGTACTTAAATATTATGATAGGAATTACCACAACAAATAATGCATTTGTTGCAAGTACTTACATTCTGAAAAACTTAAGCAGTTATTTTAGTAGTCTGATTTTGCAGATAGTTTTACAAATATTATTTTTTCAGACATGCATTTTCATTTATTCCATTATTCTGCAATAATGAATTACAGGAGTTATGCCCAGAAGCTATCTTCCTTTCAGTTTATCTTCCTGTATTTAAGTCCATAACACTGTACCAATGACTTATGTGAAGCTGGGTGTTTTAAATAGTGATAGGCAACTATTTTGTTTTATTTTATAAATTAAGTTGCTTTATTTATTTTATAAATAAATTAAATTGCACCATTCAAGTATTAGCAGTGCTGGTGTACTTGTAATGTGCGTATTTAATGAAAAAATTGATTACAATCTCAATTTGAGATTAATTAAATGAATTTTCATTAGATGAAGGTTGGCAACGGCATTTTTAAAAATTGCAAATTTTTTTTATATAACTATAAATGTATTTTTCATTTTTGCTCTCGTACTATTTTCACCTTATCCCTATGCTTCACCAGTTCAACATGCAGCCCATGGTACTTTGTTGCAAAGTGTTGCTTTATTTCTAGCAGACAGAATGCCACCACACCCAATAAAGAAGGGCAGCGCAGTGAAGGAGCAAAATCTTTCTCCATTCATTTAAATGAACAAACTGTTCTCTAAGGTGGAATAGGAAGTCACTTGAAGTCTTGAAACTTTTTTTAGCCAGATGTGATCTACAATTATATTTGAGGTTTTTTTGTTACCATAGACTGTGCTAACAGAGCTAAAACTATTGTACATAAGAAGATGAGTAATAGCTAGCTTAGGACCAAATTGTATCAAGTCAGTCCAGTTTGCCCTCTAGCAGTGTAATAACCTTGGTGGATAGAGGAAAAGCAAATGTCATACCTTGTCTTCAGTAAGGTTTCTGTTGCTGTCCCTCATAACATTCTCAGCAGCATATTTCTATACAAATTGCGTGATAAGAGCATACCTGTTTGGAAAGTTACCCAGAGAGTAAGCTTCTCTGGCTCTTAGTCAAAAGATGAATTGAATAGAACTTGAGTGGTTCTGCCTCTGATGAAATTTTTTAAATTGCATTGAAGGCTGTCTGGTAGAGTAGATTTTGCCACCTAAGCTAGTAGGCAGCAGACCGAGAAGAATTATGTTAGAAAACAATTTCAAAGGACTTTTTTTTATGTACAGAATTAGAGATGTAGCTTTAAAGATTTTTTTTCAGTAGTGCACAGAACGCTGTACTTAGGCAGGAATAATCAGCTACATGAATAGCTGTGGATAACCATCTGCAGGAGAGGCCATAGGAGCCATTTAGTGTATTGTATGTCTAAAGACAAATACCATACCAGTGTGTAGAGAAAGGAGTATTGCCCATTATTGTGTGAAGTAATCTTTCTGTTTCACTTGCCATATTATGTCCAGTTCAGAATTTTCCTTTTCAAGAGAGAAAAAACAGAGTCTAGAGAGGAAATAAAGCTTAAAAAGCCTAGATCCTAGGAATTTAGGATCTTTAGCCTGTACAAACAAATGCTGGAAGAAAGGAAAAGAAACACCTTCCAATGTATAAAAAGGCCACTCTAGAGGGAAGAATCAGATAGTCCTTCTTGGTATCTGTGGATGATAGGACACTCAACAATGGTCATTTATTTTTGTATGAGAAACCTCCATTTTCTTAATCTTGAGGAGATTACTCTCTGGAGTAATCTGTATAGACTGGCTATGGATTGCCAGAAATTGGAAGCTTTCTGGGACTTAACATCTGTCAGGAAGGGACAAGGGCATAGAGTAAATGATCTCTTGAGATCTTTGATAATCCTATAGTTCTGTATTCCAAGAATGCAGTTATCAAGCAACAAAGGACTTCAAAGTTTACTTTTGCAAAGTTAAGCACTTTTAAAAAGAGTTCTTATCTGGTGATCATGGTTTTTTAATGTTGCAATACTGTCTAGTCATAACTTAATCATTGATTAATCATTGACAATCACTATTGTAATGGTGGGATCAGGGCTATATTGTATAGGCTGCATAATGGTTATACAGCTGTGGCATGGTGAATGGAAGGGCCTCACCTCTGCTATTTCCCTAAAGAGACCATGTTGAAGTCAGCTGCTGGGCTCATTTCTGTGGCAGGTGGGATGTTCAGTACCATTCCTGGTACTGCTGCACTCCTGTCTCCTTTGGATAGAATGTGTCCAAGTGTGTTATTCATGGTGATGGTTCCACCTTTAGCTACAGGAGACCCCAGGAGGGCTGCCATTGGTGACTGATGTTGCATTCACTGGTGTTTTAATAACTGTCATGGAAAACAGTAATGCTTGTTTTCAGCTGTATAGGAGGGAGCCATGCAGACCAAGCACGACTCAAGCTGGCTTAAATTTTATCTAAATACATCTTTGTTCTTTTTTGGTGCTGATTTTTCTTTCCATTGAAACAGAGTGACTGGACAGAAGGATACCACCTTGCTTCTGCCATGAATTTCCGTTTCCCGCAATGTGTCCCTATAAGCCTAAAAACTCTCATCCCAAATGCAAGCAATGAAGCAATACAGCTTATGAGTGATATGCTGAACTGGAATCCAAAGAAGAGACCTACAGCAAGTCAGGTCTGAGCACATGAATGATTAAGTATAAGACTAAATTTTCTTGCATTGTTAAAAAATTGTAGATACAGAGACCAATTGATGGTCATAACAGTGATGGCCCCAAACTTATAATTTTGAACACATTGGTGGGAATGAGACTAAGTGATGAGAAGAGAAAGTTCTAAACCTGGCTCAGCAGACATCAGAAACTCTTCCATTATTTCTGCAATGTTGTCTTCTGTATTAGTGTATCTTAAAATTCTCTCTGTACGGGACAGAGAAATAGCTGAGGTGCAAGTGTTTAAGTTGTGTCTATCAGTCACTTCTGCCACTTTTGTTTTCCTGCCCGTCTGTACAAAGGGAGGTACCGAAAACTTTGAAAACTTTGCTTTTTGTGAAGCTGCAGATGGAATGCAGTATGGAAGAACTAAGGATCATTTTTACTTGCAATGTAAATTGTACTAAGTGATAAAGAAAGAACTTTGTGAAGAACTTGCATATAGGTCACAAAGGTCACAATTTTTCTCCAAGTTAATTTTCAAAAAACATATTTCAAGGACTGAAGATAGTTACATTCCGTGGATATTTTTTTTTTCATTATTCATACCTAATGTAATCCTATTTAGAACATATAAAAGAGGAATACAATTGGGAAAGAAAGGACATATTGCAAGTTACCCTAGGTGGATGTAGGGTAAGTGATTCAAAAGCAGTTAAGCAGATGGTACCAAATAAAGCAACCATTCCTCTCCACTTGATAAAGCATGTCTATTGTACAGAGATGGAGAGCTATCTGTAGTCCAGTACTGTGTACCTCTACACAAAATACTGCATGGTGCTTTATAAAAGCCAATAACCAGCTTTTACCCAGATGAGTTATCAAGGAAGCAGCTGCAGCAGTTGTGTAATCCACAGTCAAAAGGAATAGTTTAATGCATATACATGGCAGTGTGTTCAAAGGCAGAGATTCTTGAGTGCAGCTGAGGCAAAACATGTCTTTGAGAACTAACAAAGAGTAGGATCCTACCCAGAAGGATTAGCAGAGTGTGTTGTTTTGATATAGAAGGAGGTATGTTACTAAGGTATGTCCATGCTCTGCATCTAGCAGACGACGTGGAACGGTCAGGGGAAAAGAATCAAATAATATCTGCCTTAAGACAGACGCTGTATTTTCTTAATAAACACCATGAAGGCACAGCAAGCACAGTGAATGTATTTTAAAGAAAAGCGAAAGCTAGAGATGAGAAAAACAGGGGAGAAACCTCGCTCATTAACATCCTCTAGCTCTAGAACCTATACATGGCAATCATCTCACTTCTGGGGTTTGGTTTGTTTTGTTTTTAATTTAAAACCTTAGGCTATTCATTGAGTTGCCAAAATACAGTCAGTAGTGGAAACATGTAATAAGGCATATGGTAAAGGTGGTGGAGTGCCTCTTTTAAAACTGAAATTTGTTACTGCATAAATATAGAATGGTATTGAATGTAAAATGCACCTCAAAACATAGACTCCACCCAGCAATAAAGAAGGAAACAAAAGAGTATGACTTCTGTCATATGTACAAGTGGATCAGTCTTACTAAGTTATGTGATGGGAAGAGTTTGAAATACAGAACTGCCAGTTCTCAATGCACACTTTACATATGAGCTCATTACACATCCATTTTCCATCTGTTCTTTAAAGCTTGCTAAAATGTTTCAGAAACCTGCTTAAATCTTTGATGAGGTTACCAAAGTCAACTTTTTGAAGTAAAATCAGTGTATATCTTCTCCTGCAGGCTTTGAAGTACCCTTACTTTCAAGTTGGCCAAATTTTAGGACCTCCTCCACAGTATCTGGAGAAGCAGATTCCTGTTAAACCAGTTCAGCCAACAGAGCCAAAGCCATCTTTACCTAAACTGGAAGCTAAGCCAGAACCTCTGTCTTCACCTGATTTACCTGACAAAACACAGCCACAGCCCTTGCCAAAGGTTAACCACCAGCCTCTCCAGCAAATTCAGTTGCCTCAGAATACAGCTAACCAGCAAGTACCAAAGCAGCAACAGCCACAGGCACAACCACTTTTTCCAATTATCAATAAAAACTCACCGCCTGTAAGTTGTGTTCAATAACTACATAGATGGTTTTATTAAAAGTTCTTAGTATGTTCAGCCAGGTGATCCCTTGAAAATTGTCATATGTTTTGTTAGAGGAGAAACAGATAGATAACTAGGGACTAATTGAGGCTATAACTGTCTGCTTATTAAAATTTTATAGCGAGTCAGAAGAATAGGTTTCTTGTAAAAACAGTGTTGATTATAATAACCCTCAGTGACATGCTTATGCAGTAATGGAGTTGAAACAGCTGGCACTTAGTGACCTTTAAGAAGCAATTCACAACAATACTGTCAGTACACAATAGAGAAGTGGAAAGGGAGAACTCCACTTGCCTTATGCAGGAAAATACCCAAAAAGGTTCATCCAGTTCCTAACCTTGTAAGAATTTAGCAATTATGATTTTTAGGAAGATGAATAGTAAACTTTGGTTTGTGACTTCCGTTTTGCTTTCAACTTGTACTCACTGAACTGCAATACAATGTTAAAAATGATAGATATTCAGAGAATACTGGAAAGTAAATGATAGTCAGATAGAAGGGCAGTTTTAAAACTTAGTAATTTAATTGCAACGGAATGTTAAAGAAAAGGCCTGACCAGTTTCTTTTATTTGCTGTATTTACTTTGGGGGCACAGCAGTGTTCTGCACCACTGTGCTCTGTTTCTTGACACCTCACCTACCACTGTTTAGATTCAAGGATGACAGTCCAAAAGAACTACACTCCAAATACATGCTGGCATTACTATTATGGAGAGAAAAAACAGTCATAATGACATTATGACATTAATGAGACTGTGACCAAAACAAGTACAACACACTGGGAAAAACTCCCTCAAAGTCTTTAGGCAGTAGTCAGGAGTTATACTAGATACAAAATATAAAATTTAGAATTGAATTAAAGTGGTTTTTTGTTATTATTTTAACTTTTTTTTTTTATTTAAAATAGAAACAAGCAGCTAATGGCCCTCTGAATGGTGTACCAGGTCCTAAAAACTGCAGAAGACGCTGGGGTCAGACTTTGGTAAAGGCTGTGGATAGCTGGGATGACTTGGATGACCCTGAATTTGGAATGTCATCTTCAAAGAAGCCTAGCATTGCACTGTTAAAAGAAAAGAAAAACAAGGAATTTCTTTTTAGGTAGGTCCTACAATTATAAAATCACAATTTCTTTTAGTAAACAGTGTCCAGAAGTAGATTTATAGATTGATTAAGACAACTCTATTAAAATTCAAGTCACCAAAATGCTGCAGGAATGCCAAGAATTGCATGAGCAGATCAGCTTTTGGTGTTACGTTGTTATAGTGCCAGTAATATGCAAACAGAATGAAATTTTTTTTCAGGCACTATATGGTTGAGGTGTTTGTTGTATATTTAAGAAACTGTTTTAATAAAATTTGACATACTAACATTACTTTCTTTGTCAGTTAAATGGTACTATGTTCAGTCCATTTGGCCACATTTGCTTTTATTCCATAGTGCTGGATACATTTCTTCCTTCAAATCCCAGGTGAGGCTCTCCTGAGGTGTTAGGTTTGACTGTTACTTTGTGGAAACAGGCTCTACTGAGAAAAGTAGGATAAGTGAAGAGCACTGTATTCTTCAGGCTAAGGTCAGCATGTGGTATTCTGAGCTGGAGTTTTTGGTCACATGGTTTGAAAATTTTGATTTTTCAGTGTGCCAGAACCAAAAGCTTCACACTGTATCCAGCCAGGAGGGGAAAACAAGATTCTGATGAGAAATGATTCTGAAAGATCAAATACATCAGCAAAAGATTACTATATAAACCAATCAAGATATCTGCCCGGTAAGGTTAAAAGTCAATACATATGGAAAATACAAGCTGTGCACAATCTACATACAGTACATTTAAGCTTTAGATTTCTCACTGGATAGTTTTATTTTTCATAACCAGGCTAAATTTTCAAGTTTTCAAAGACTAAATGCCTTTCCCAGAACACATCACAACTGATGCAGCAGTTCCTGTCTATATAAACATGGCAGGACCTCAACACTGCTTGTACACCATGAAAGTTCACAGGCCTCTTATGACCAGTAACATAAAAAATCCTCAGTAATATAAGTCCAATGTCTCTTGGCTTACTAGGAATATATACTGATTAATCTATAAGCAGGTTTATGTGAGGACTAAAGAAACTACATATATTTTTTTTTCATCAGGACCATAGTGATAGGACTAGGAATAATGGATTGAAATGGAAAGAGGGGAAATTTAGGAAAGATATACAGAAGAAATTCTTTACTGTGAGGGTGGTGAGGTACTGGACAGGTTGTCCAGAGGACCTGTGGATGCCCTATCCCTGGCAGTGCTCAAGGCCAGGTTGGATGGAACATTGAGCAACCTGGCCAAGTGGAAGGTGTCCCTGCCCATGGCAGGGCGATTGAAACAACTGGATGATCTTTAAGGTCTCTTCCAACCCAATCTATGACTGTTTGATTTTATATATTGCATATTTACCAGTTTTGCAGTATCAGGATGTTTGGGGTTTTCTGAATGCAAGTTCTCATAAACACAGTCCCCTTCCTTGTACAAAATGTTTAGAAATTTCCATCTACTGGCACTGGTAGGAATTCACACACTCACTACCTTTCCCAAGGCAGTCATCTTTCTTTAGAAATAGATATCTTAGTCTAAAACTGGGTGATTTTGTCAGGAAAATGACATAGTATTATTTACTTACTAGAAATGAGAATGGAAAGGACAAAGCAAAGAGAATGTTGTCTTTAGTTACTATTCTGAATATATTCTATAAGCAAATTATTTTCTTGTTGTCTCACTTGTTACCATGGTGGTTTGTGCAATTACAATAATCATATCATGACTTCTGTAATCCATGTTTGAGAATTTAGGTGGCTCACAGAGGAATTCCCCATTGTCAGGCAAGTTGTTCTGTTACAACATATGATTAATTTGTCAGGAGTTCATTAGGGCAGTGATGACTTCTGAATATGAAATCAGTTATTGCATGTTAAATGGGATGCTCAGAGACTCAACAGTTTAAGTCCAAAAGACAAGAAAAAGAATAATATAAAAATCTAGGAACTTCCCTATCTAAAGATAACACAAATGGAAGAGTCATTTGTATTTCTTATCTTCTATTAAGAACAATTCCAATGTCTCTGTGGTTTTCAATGAGAAAGGCATAGATGTAAAAGATAATTAATTTCAACATGTAAAGCAATAGTAGGTCCAAGGAACATAGTTGTTATTTATCCATATTACTTTAGTTCTGCAACCACTAAATCTGGGAGCTGCTTTCATGTGTTGCAATCCCATGAACTCTTGTAATTCTTGTATCATGCTGAAGTAACAAGAACCTTTGTCCTACTTTTTAACTTAACCCTTGAAGAAAGTTTATTTTCAGCCTTGGGAATCCCAGTTTTTGATAAGCATTTTTAATTTGTGTGTTCCTTTTTTTGACAGACAAAAATATAAATTATGAGATTATGGTTTTATAGAAACCAAGTACCTATACTAAAAAGTCTTTTAAAAGTTCTCTTGAAAGCATGAAGAGAATTGTTCTTAAATTAGTATCACTGGTTTTCATGGTTCAGCTTAAAAATCTAATCAATTTGACATAGTAAATTTACATTAATGATGTTTTGCATCATAAGAAAAATGATTCAGTGTTGGTTTTCTGTTCTAGAAATTTCATTTATTGGTTGATTTCAGTTTGAAATTTGGTATTTATAACATTTCCCATCATTTTTTTCCTAAGGTGTAAACCCAAAGAGTGTCTCTTTAGCAGCAGTCAATAAAGAAGGATCACATGGAAGCTGGAACAACCAGTTGTTTGCTAAATCACTGGCAAATGCTGGGGGAGGATTGACTTACAGCAGAAATACTGCAGGTAAAAGTGTAACTGAAAATGGTCACAATATATCTCCTCATACTTTATTTTAATGAAGACATCTGCTTTAACTTCTGCAGTTAAGCTTAGATTCTAGGCTCTTCTTTTTTCCTCTTGTTTTAGTAAAAGACTCTTAAAAAACCAACTTCTTCAGATGTGATGTGATGTACTTTGCTTTCAGAACATTAAGATGGTATCGACCAGCCCCTATTTATCAAGTTCTGTTAAGATAAATTTTGTATATAATCCACTGAGACCATTATTTTACTGTGTTTAAGCAAGTAGTTTGGCCTCACTACTGCCTGCTCCCTACACTGTCAAACAGCAGTCTCACCCACAAAAACAAAAGGGTGGGTGGTATGCTCATGTAATAAAAGTGCTGCCTAATATTTTAGACATGTCTTTTATCAATTTACTGGCTTTGTCCTAAATCCTTTGCTGCAAGATAAGTCCCCTTGTTTCCAGGAAGGGGCTTCCAGTGAGACTATGTATTGTGAAGAACACTATTATCAGCATTCTATAGGGTGAAGTCCAACACTAGTTAAACACTTCATCTAAGATTTCACTGAGGAAAGCATCAGACTCCAGACTGAACTCTCTCTTTTCACCACCAGGCCCTACACCTCAGGTGCACTGTCCCTGTTATGGGAGGTTACCTTGCTAACAACTCTGCAGCTATTGTCCAGCTAGCACGAGTCACTCTCCAAATACTTTAGTGCCCATAAACCACCCAGCTTTACATGCTTGTACAGAAAGAACTTCAGAAGGTTTGTTTACATGCAGATGCTGCACTCCTTTTTAACAGAACTTTAGTAGCCATTCTGCAGTGTCAACAAACCTGATTTTCCCCTCTGAAAAGTCAGGCGAGCTGAAGTTGTTCATCTGAATTAACATGCAAGATTTTAGGAAGTGGAAAAACAGCAGCACCTACCAGAATTTTTTGTCGAATAGCAGAGGTTTTTTTAAGGCAATCATCTTGTATCTCTTTTTTTGTTTTCTGAAATAGAGTATCCATGTTAATCAGAAGTAAATTATTTACAAATAATCTTGCAAAGGAATCAGGCACAGAAATCAAATAGCTGCTTCCAAAAGTTTTCATCAATAGGGAGACATCTACCTCCTAAACTGCACTGAAGATAAGGATGAATGCTAATGGTAGAAATCCTGCATTTGTCCTGTCATTTGTCTTTGTCTAGAATTTAAAGAAAAAAAGCACTAAAACTGATTCTTTTTTTGTTTGGGAATACTTGGTATAATTTCCATCAGTATCTTAAATTGCATGTGATGTTTCATGTACTGGTGAGACATCAACACTTAAGACACACATGAAACACATAGAACCGGGATAGATGGATCATAGAAGTACAAGAGATGTAAACTGTATCTTTTCTCTTTTCATACTAACAATCTGAAAGTCGACACTGCTGTGTCTATATAACCATGTATAGTTTATTTAAGTGGGCTTTTTTTTTCATCAGCCACAACATTGGTCTAAGGAGAAATAAGATAAGCGCAAATAGTTACAAATGCTTTACTTATGAAAAATTGTAAGTTTACAAACAGTCAACTTTGAATATATGACCAAGTCCTTAAAATTGTAAATGGAATGTAATTGCATTGTTGGTAAATCATATTGTTAGTCCATAAATAGAATGGACCTTTTAAAGTAACCTCTTGGAGTAACATTTTCTGCTTAAGGAAACAAGGGTAAGACATTATAGTTACTGCTGTGTCAGATATTCGTTCTTGCTTGCTTTTTTCCCTCCTTATTTCTTTTACATTACCTGAATTGGTTCTTCATACCCTTCTTCTGAAATTCTGTCCTTCAGCTTTTTCTTCCTTTAATTTTCCTTGTCTACAGATGAGAACTTAATTATACCTATTGAAAAGCTCTCATGCAAAGAAAGGTTGAATGAAAAATTAGAAGATCCAAAAGGTAATTTATAGCAATTATAGCCTGGTTCTTTGTACATTTCCTATATATGTTTTACAGTTTCTTGTAAAAAAATTACACTTGTAATGCAGGTCCCTGAT
Organism: Phainopepla nitens; assembly: GCA_013400175.1. Taxonomy (NCBI): domain Eukaryota; kingdom Metazoa; phylum Chordata; class Aves; order Passeriformes; family Bombycillidae; genus Phainopepla; species Phainopepla nitens. Next base: position 10,975 of record VXBQ01017215.1, on the reverse strand, counting down.
GATCGTATACTGCCATTTTCAGTTGCAATCTGTTTTGTCAAAACTTGCTTTCTTCATTATGGCTTCTTTTGGATTCTTGGAACTTACTGTGCTTTAAAAGGCAGAGAATATTTTATTACCCTAATCATAACCCACAGCAGATCACTGGATAATGGTGAAGAAGTGATTCTCATGCAGCATGTGCATGTCCCCGCAGGGATGGCTTGCTCGTGACAGCACTGAGGACTTGCATCTCTTCCTGCATTTGGGTTCTCTACCCATTACACTGATCTTACAGTGCTGTGCTTGCACAGGTTTTGGTCGAGTTACCTTAGAGTAAAAGGGAGGAAACTCAGGATTCCAGGCTGCCTAGTTTGTGCCTTATAGTTCCACTGCTCTGAAATTATCAAAGAGGTCTGAGAGTATTTGTGTGAATAGGAACATTATGGGACTGCCCAAAGATTTAGGAGGTCTTAAATTTAGTGGAAGTACTAATGAAATGTTCATCCTGCTCTTTGTCTTTATTCCTGCTGAATTTCTGTCTGCTAAGTGCTGAAAATGGTCCAACTAATATACAAAGCAAAGAATTAATGGAATGAAAGAATGTTTGTTTTTCAAAAGACAAGCACTAGGGAGTTTTTAAAAAACACTCATACTTGGTACTCTTGTGGTAGTACAGATATAATTTGAAGCGACTATAAAAAGTAGGCAGTTTTCTGAATGCAGCTGGAAATTCTAAAATTCTGTAATGTCAACAGGAAATCCTGGCTTTATAAGTAGTGGTGCTTACAACCCATCAGGACTATACAGCTCTTCCTTCCATAAAAAAGAAGTTGGATCAGCTGGACAACGGATACAGCTAGCACCTCTTGGTGCACCTGTATCGGGTAAGAAATATTCTTTTGCTACTCATATCCAGGACAAAGAGAAATGTTTATTTTCCATGCTTCCTAAGAGATGTATTAGCCCTTGGTAAGGTTTTCCTCAAGTTTTGTAAATAAAATTGTAGGGCATAAATTCTTCTTAATACAAGTGAACTGCATGTAGGTGCCTAGAGGCTGTCCTGATAGTTAGAGAAACTACTGCTACTAATATTTGTTAGATAAAAGACAAAAAATAATTACAAAAGATGTAAAGAAGATTTGGACCATTTGTTAAACCACTGTTCATTAGTGGTGATGAGCTAAGCAGACCTGTAAAATCATGTAACTCCACAACTCTATAGTAAATGGTCATGTAGTTGGGACTCCATTCATTTGTTAACAACAATGTGAAATCTGTTCTGAATGTAACTGTTACCTTGGAACCTCTGCAGTGCTGGTGACATTCTGAGCACCTTCTTCATTGTACATTTCTGATTCAGAGAAGATGAACAGAAGTGCTCAGGACGCAGGAGAAACTGGTTTGCGAGTGAAGATTTAGAGCCGCTGCCCACACCCAGCAGCCCACTTCTCTAGTTACTTCAGAGGAAATAGCAAGGCCCTAAACCAATGGCGAATTATTCAACCAAAGAGTCCATGGCATACCAATCTGATATGATCCTGATTAATGATGTTGTCTTTTTGCTGACATGCTCCTTTGAGTTACCTGTTCTCCTTAAGAACGTGTAAGTGGCTCCAGAGAACTGGAGCAAGAGGGAAGGAGATGGCATGCACACTTTTGTAGCTATATCTATATCATATGCTTAGATGTATGCCTGTTCTGTGTCTGAGTTGATCAGAAGCCCACCAAGGAAGGCTGGAGCTGCACTTCATTATCTTATTGATTCACAGCTGAAACACAGCTGCAAGAGTTGATTTGTCACAATGCATGGACCAGGAAGTTCACAGGAGGACAAAATCTGCAATTCTCTCTAGAATGCTGTGAATAGTGGGGAAAAAAAAAAAGTAATCATGTGGAGTTCCAAAGGAAATAAAATTTACTGTTAATCTGTAATTAGAAATGGAATATGTGTAGTAGAAGTCAGAAAGGGTGGCAGATGGAGGTCAGTTAAGAGTATCTTAATGTCCTGGAGAAGAACAAGAATCCTATTGTTAAAACCACTCATATTTATCTTAAAGTCTTCAGACTTGTATGGGAAGAGAGAAAGGACAAAGCAAATGGCAGGTTTTATCTCCTAGATGTCAGTATTTGAACATTAACATTTTTTGTGACCTTTTGCTTTATATTATCCAAAATGTAATAAGTTAGGCTCTCAATTGTTTTCGCTATTTTAATTTCTTCTGTTAAATTTTTTATGCCATAATTTAAATAATTTAATATAGTATACAAGATCAATTTTTTTTCTGAGGAAAATACCAGGAAAAGTGACCTTTATTGCCAAGATAGTGTAGGCTGGAATCATACTTGGTGATGAAAGATAGAGAATGTCAGCCTGTAATAAAAAGAAACAGTTTTTGAAGAGGTGGAGACCTGGCCCCCAGTTTCAGCTCCTTGATGTTCCCCCCTTTTAAATGTCTTGATCCCCACCTGTTCCTTAATAGGTTCAATCCACTGCTGAAAACACTACCAAAACCAGGTGGTTTTCTCTAAGAAAGAGAATGATACCTAGGCACCAAAAAACCCATTCCATTTAAATGTTAAATTTTGTTTTAAAGAGTATCAGTACATAATAAGACTAAACTACAAAAGTAGGAATGGAAGGGGCAGGATCTACTTTAGGAATGCTAAGGAAACAAGGGTAAGGTGTAGCAGGAGTCTGGATAAAAGTGGTCCCAGCTGGCTGATTTTAAAGACTTGGGAAAATGGTTGAATAAGTCATGAACATGAAGAAATGTCAGCCCCTGCAGCAGGGCAATTACTTTAATCACATGAAACTTGAGAAAGTAGCAGCTACCTGAAATGTCAAAAGGGAAAAATCTGAATAGGAAGCAGGCCTGACATCAGGTGGGTACCAATATAAAGAGAGGAAAAAAGCCTTAAAACTTGCAATAAATCCTACTAAATCAATGCAGGAATAGGAAATGGAGCAAAGAAGACTTGCCATCAAGTACACTAGGAGTTCTGAGCTAAGCAAGAGGGGAATAAAAGGCATAAAATCTCAAAAGGAACAAGAGGATCTCCAGAAGCTGTCTTTCAGTCTAAGCTGTCTGAATCTTCATCAGTTTATCAATGTTACAGTGACATGCTTTTTAAATATTTGAGATAGAAGAAAGAACACTTTCATTCTGCAGCAGTTTTGTAATAGGATATAGAGAGTTGTAGTCATTTGCATCAGTTTTTCCACTGGATTTCATTCTCAGCGTTTTCTTGAGGGATTGCTGCAAAACAACTATTTAATAGGTGAGAATAATACACAAAAATTATTGGAAAAAAGAATCCTATCTGAAAACAAGCATGGACAGCATGGTCTCAGGAACACGGTGTGATTCTTGGGGTTGTCCTGTGTGGGGCAGCAGTTAGATTCTACAATCCTTGTGGGTCCCTTCCAGCTCTGAGTGTTTTATGACATACAGGAGACCAAAGCATCCTGCTACATTAGCATCCTTGAGTAGCATAAGTCATCTGTAAGCTCTCATTCTTTTCTCTGTAGAGGAGTAAAGTACCTTTTTAGTTATAATTAATTCTGAGTTCTTTTTCCTTTCAGATTATCCCTGGAAAAACAAAGCTGCTCGTCCTCCATTACCAGCTAGTTTCAATGCAGCAGCAAAAAACATGAGTGTCTTTACTCGGCCCCCAACAATCCAGCGAGTACATGGGAGAACAGACTGGGTGGCCAAATACGGAGGGAACAGATAGAAAATACCATCCTGTGTGGATATTACATGCTCTGTGTTCCGTTCTCCTGCACTTGGAAACCTGAAAAGCGTATTTGCTCCAAGCTTTTCCTAAGACTATGCAATAGTAAAGAAAAAAAAAAAAAAGACCTTGTGCTCTGTTACTTGTATAGTACATGTAATACCATGTAAAATACTGGCTGTAAAGTAGGATGCAATGAAGTATTGTACAACGTATATTGCCAAAACTGAGAAGCAGATTTCACCTGATGTTTTCTACAGCTAGATCTCCTGTTCTCGTACCCATTGGAACAGCCAGGGTTGAGGTTGTTCATCCAGTGCAACATCTGCTGCTGGGATGTGCTTGAAGCAGACAAGCAGCACGAAGAAGGGCTGAAGCAGAGCAGCACCAGGCTTCCAGGTGTTAGGCTGGTTCCTTAGCAGGAAGATGAGAGTGAAAGCACAGATCTGGCTCTGTGAAGAACATCAGTCTCCTGCAAGGATTTCAGAACTCACTTGTAACTAGGAATTACTCAGGGTCTGTGAGGTTCAAAAATTCATGTAGCAATGAGAACTGAAACCTTTGTAGCAGGACATGAGCAATGCACCGATATAAACTACACAAGGAAGGTCTAGAAATCTGGCTGACAGAGGGCTGTTGAATGATAATTGTAAAATAGCTGAACAAGTACTGAATACTACTTACCAAGCTGTGAAGTGAAGCCTAACAATCAGGTTCTGCTGTTTTTAATTAACTTATTGCCATTTTTGGTCAAAGATCTGTAGAGATTCATCTCTGACCTGTCAAGGGAGTGTTACAGTGACCTTTTAAAGAGCCTAAATCACTGCAGTCTGTCAGTCATTTTAAGGGTGAATTATCCAAAAATGCCTACATTATCACTAAACTCTTGTTCCTACATGTCTTTATTGGGTGATCAGACTAAATTACAGAGTTTGAGTAGGTTACATGAGGAAGAATGTTAGTCTGGTCTTCAAAGACATTGCTTTCTGTTTTAGATCTTAAAGGCCAACTTAGGTTCCTGAAAACACAGACCAAACTTTAATAATTCAGTATGTCACTGTTTATATGCTCATTCAGTACTTTCCCCAGCTTTTATGATAACTTTTATAATAATATTGCCCAAAGGACTGTGCAATGTACTTACTTACTGTACTTACTCTGCAGTAAACTGCTTATTAGGATGTTGAGCTGGGCTACTTCTGTTAACGACTGCATATAGAATAAATGCTTTAAACTTTGCAGTAACATTAAACTTGTCATTTTAAAGTACAAACTAAGTATGCTCTTTAAAGATGTAAAGTTGTTAATGATGACTTCGAACATTGTAAAAAAAAAAAAATTATTTGTATGGCTTTTATAAATGGATATTAAAATTTAAACTCCTGTTGTTGATATGGGTTACGTTAACTTCCTGGAAAGCAATTTAATCTAAAACATTTGTACCAAAAAGCCAAATATTTTGTCAGGAAAATTGCACCTTAAGAAAACGCCATTTTTATTTTAATACTGTAAGAGCTATGCAGGGATAGGGCTGTCTGGTTAGTAATGCACTAGAGTTTAATTCAATTGCCACTTGTCTAGGATTAAGTATTTGTCATTCCCTTAGTACTAAGAGATGTCCCTATGCTACTTAAATGCATCTTAAATTAACTTTAGAACATATCCATAACTCACTATGGCATTGAAGGACACCCTCAGACAGTTTGTAACAGGCATAAAAGCTATGGTTTTATAATCAAAAATAAAATAATCACTCATCTCTAGTACCAGATGCCAATGACAGTTAAAATCACAGCCTGGTCAAAGAATTAACTAATAATGTGCTGATAGCTCACATGTCTGTGAGTCACCTTAGAGCAGAAAAATAAACAGGTACTATTTATGGCACTAAATGTGGTTAGAAGAAACATGCTGTCCTTGTCGCATGCTAATGAACCTTGAAAGGGCTTTGACATTACCAGATCAGTCTTCACTTGTCCACAAACAAAGCATGACAAGTGTTGAATAATTCTTGTTGCAAACAGCAAGAAAAGGCTAACAGGCTTTGTACAGTCATTTAACTCTGATTCGTTGGTGCAAATTGAACTGCTAGTGCAGAAAAGCTTAAAAAATTATTATATGCTAATAAAATTTCAAAGGGATAAAAAGTATGTAAGGCTGAGATTTTTCTCTTGTCCTTTTGCCTGTATTACTGCTGTTTATCCTGAGCATGAGTGTTCTACCACAAGTTCTAAATGACTTCTACCAGCAGTTCTCAATTCACCCTATTGCTTTCCAAAGCTCAGGAAACAGCAGCAAGGGTTCACACTTTGATCTAAAAGTTTTAAAGCTTACCAGTCCAGTTTTCTGCTTTCCATTGCCTTTATTCTGTTAAAGACAACTGCAGTTCTAAGTCACAAGTTACCTTTCAGCATTATACAATTACAAAACTGCTGGGTCATGGCTGTTCTCAGTTTATTTCAGGAGATGCATTTATGTTTACATCCTACTCCTACAGAAGAAAGCTGCTTCAGCAGTAATATGAAGAGGCAAAAAACCCCCCATAAAACAGTTCAAAGAGAGGTGTCCTAAATGCTAATGTCTGGCTTACTAACTTTTTCAAGTTAGAAGAAAGATGTGGAGACACCTGTTCACCAATGCTGGGTGCTAGGCTGGAATTAGACCCTAAAAGAGGTGACATATTAACAAACTATCTGCTGTCCTGCACACCCCTTATTTCTATGCAGGGAGGCGGGAGAGAAATGTAAATACAGGTGAACACCTGAAGCTGAACTCTGCAGGGTGATGAATAAGGGCCCTAAGGAGATGCTTTGAGCACAGTTCCCCATCCAGATCTAACTGTCTGTGCTCAAGCCAGCTCTGACCCAAGCTGTCTGGCCTGAGACCAGGCTGCTGAGACTCTTGCTGGAGCTGCACCCACTCCTGGCCACGTCCCTGCAGATCTGGAACTCAGTCTGACTGATCTGGCATCCTGGCTTGTCCTCAGCCCTGCCTCCTCCCTGTGACTTGCCTGGCAAACCACTGTCCTGCTGGCAGAGCCTGGCTGTGGCCACCGGCCCAGCTCTGCGCCTCCTGCTCACGCGGCACAAGGGCTGCCTGTTTTGCTGTGACAAGGGAGGAGGGAAGGCAAACCACAGGATGTGACCCTCCTGCCAAAGTACTACCCTGATACTCAGAGAATTCTGACCAACTCCAGAGTCTCACCAATCTAATGGACCAGCCCTCTTGCTTCCATCTTTCTCAGTGCCAGGCACCAAAAAAAAAAAAAAAAAAAGGTTGAAAAAAAAAAACATAAGGATCT